>OX940802.1:39964854-40560629 GCA_954870605.1 Acer campestre | reverse complement strand
GAAGAAGAAGGTGAAGGACACACAAGAGAAAAGAAAAGAAGTTGGGGGGGGGGGGGGGGGGTGTATTTTTGTCCAAATTCCATTTTTGATGCTATTAAAACAAGAGTTATTAAAGTGTGACAATTGTACAAGTCAAAATGTAAAAAGTGCTATATACCCCTATTTCCTCATTTCTAAATTGCATTTGTTGAGGAAGAACAAACAGCTTTCTCAATAGAGGAAGGAGACCAACTAATTCTATTTGAAGCTGCTCCGAGCTATTTAAGCGAAAACAGACTTGACCTGCCCCTCTATTATTCAATTTGTCACAAGTGATCAAATTTGTTGACTGTCCAATGGGTACTATGGGTTCATGCACACCCGTTTGACAAAAGTCCTGAGTTGTGAATTGTGATGTGTGCAATTTGAAGAGGGTATGGGGGCTCTTTCAATTTGTATTTGTAATTTATTTTTATTTTTCTATTCCTTTTGTTTTGTTTAATTTTCTCTTTTTATTATAATTCAAGCGCAAATTGGGCATTTCATAAATCACACTGGATCAAACTATCGTTGCCAGGGGATCTCAGAGTAGAATAAGCATCTTCACTCATCTGGGCTGCAATTGTAAACACAACTCGAAACACAACTCAAACGAATACCGCTGCTTTCTATCTTTCTTTCTCTCTCGTCTCTGCCTCTCTCAATTTCAACTCGCCGGCCCTTGTTACATCGTAGTCTTCCTGTCCGTCGCCATCTCCGTTTCACCTGGTAAATTAATAACTTCCTGATCATGATTAATTAGTTGTTCAACCCATTTGAATTGTAATCCCGTTTTGCCAGCTCTAATTCCATCTATTAACTTTTATTTATTTATTTATTTATTTTTATTTTTTTTGAATTATCTATTTGTGGGAAAAGTAAATTTGAAGGTGTGGTCCTTATCTTCTTCCTCCATTCGTGCTATTGCCCTAATCTTTTTCTATTGCAGTGATAATCTTGATTCCTCTGGTTTTGAAGTCATTCAACAAAGATGTCTCCAATTAAATTTCTGCCTCTGGACTTGGGAAGTGCCCTTCTCGGAGGGTTCTTTTCGGCATTGTTTGACAGATTATTGCCCCACAGTTTTCCACACATTGTAACAGAGAAGAAGGTGCGTTCAGAGATAAACAAATGGGTCACAAAGCTGGCAATCATTCAGGCAGCTCTCGACGATGCAGAGGAGAAGCAATGGACGAATATGGCTGTCAAAATGTGGCTAGACGATCTCCGAGACTTTGCCTACGATTTGGAAGACTTGCTGGATGAGCATAACACTGCAATTCTAAAGTGCAGCTTGAATGCACAATCTAGAGACGCCATCTCTAAGGCAGTAGAAGAGTTGAATACATTGTGGGACAATTTTAATAATATGTCCAACAGTAGAGGCATGACCCCCGCGGTTGGAGGAGCTCTGTGAGCGAAGGAGTCTACTTGGGTTAATCGAAAGAACTGTTGGAAGGACTGTTATATGGCAAAGGCCACCCTCTACTTGTCTGCCAACTGAACCTTCTATTTACGGGAGAGACCAAGACCAAGCAAAAATACTTGAAATGATGTCAGATGATGACGAAAAAAGTTCTCCAAACTTTCGTGTAATATCCATCGTGGGTATGGCAGGAATTGGCAAAACAAACGCTTGCAAAGGAGGTGTATAATGACACTACTATTGGAGAGATGACAAATTTTGACCGAAAAGCATGGATCTGTGTCTCCAACAACTTTGATGTTTTCAGAATGTCCATGTCGATTCTCGAGTTCTTCAATCCTTCAACCCGTGATCTAAAGGATTTGAATGAAGTGCAAGTTCAGCTCAAATCGGCAGTGAATGGCCAAAGATTTTTGGTTGTCTTGGATGACGTTTGGAGCAAAAACTACGACTTGTGGGAAACTTTCAAATCCCCCTTTGTGACTGGAGCACGAGGTAGCAGAATAATTGTGACTACTTGCCGCATTGATGTTGCATTAACAATGGGATCAGGACCGTCTGATTACTATAATCTGAAGCTTCCATCAGGTGATGACTGCTGGTCTGTGTTTCAAATGCATGCTTTCGAAAGTAGAAATTTTGATGCACATCCAAGTCTGAAATCAGTTCGTGACAAGGTTATTCAAAAGTGTGGAGGCTTACCGCTAGCAGCGAGGACGCTAGGTAGACTATTACGCTCTAAGCAGAGAAATGATGAATGGGAAGATATACTCAGCAGCCGAATTTGGGACTTACCTGAAGACAGTAACATACTCCCCGTGTTAAAATTGAGCTATCATCATCTTCCCTCTCATTTAAAAAGATATTTCGCTTACCGTGTAATTTTGCCAAAGAATTTTGAATTTGAGGAGAAGGGGCTCGTACTCTTGTGGATAGCAGAGGGTCTGATTCTACCCATGGCGAACAATTAATAAGCCATTGGAAGACATAGGCAGTGAGTATTTTCATGGTTTATTGTCAATGTCAATTTTTCAACAATCAAGCGGCGATGCTTCTAAATTTGTAATGCACAACCTTTTCAACGATTTGGTCCAGTGGATTTCTGGGGAAACAAGTTTTAGGTTGGAGAATGAACTATAGGTTAAGAAGAAGATAGAAAGATTAAAAAGGGCTCGTCATTTTTCCTACAATGTCCGTGGGTGTGATGGCAAGAACAAATTTCAAGTTTTTGATGAAGTGAACCAGTTGAGGACATTTCTGCCGATACTTGATTGTTACATAAGTGAGGTTATTTTCGATCTGTTGCCCAAGTTCAAGAAATTGAGGGTGCTGTCTTTACAGAAATACCACATCAACAAGCTACCCGATTCAATTGGAAAATTGAAATATTTAAGGTATCTCAACCTTGCTGATACAAAAATTGCAAGTTTGCCAAAGTCTATAACGGACCTAATCAACTTGCAAATTATGATATTAAGAAATTGTTCTGAGCTGTCGGAGTTGTTTCCTTCTATGGGAAAATTGATCAGCCTTCGTCATCTTGACATCAAAGGTATAAAGCCCATAGGAGAGATAATGCCATCGGGGATGCAAGAATTGAAATATCTTGAAACTTTGTCTAATTTTATTGTGGGTAAAGATTCCGGATCTCATTTAAAAGAATTGAAGAATCTGAAGCTTCTCCGCGGTGAACTTTGCATTTCCCAATTGGAGAATGTAACTGATTCGTAGGAGTTAGGAGAAGCTATATTAAGCGATAAGAAATACCTGCAAGTGTTAATTCTAGAATGGGGGATGAACAGCCCAGGAAATGAGGAAAATGAAAAAGATGTTCTTGACATGTTACGACCTCATACAAATCTATCGAAGCTCACGATTAACCAATATGGCGGCTCAACTTTTCCATCTTGGATTGAAGATCCATCATTCTCTAACATTGAGGTTCTAAGGCTGGAAGGTTGTGTAAAATGCACATCATTGCCTTCACTTGGAGTACTGAGCAAGCTTAAAGAACTCGCAATTAGCCGGATGGATAAACTAACAGCTATTGATTCTCACTTTTATGGAAGTTGCTCAAAATAGTCAAAGCCCTTCCAATCATTAGAGATTCTGTATTTAGGAGACTTGCCAGAATGGTCTAGTTGGCAACCTATTGGAGACAATGAGCAAGAGGAGGTATTGGATCGCCTTAGTGAGCTTTCCATTGTAAATTGTCCAAATATTTCTGGAAGATTTCCTGCAAATCTGCCTTCATTGCAGAAGCTTGTGATTCAGATATGTGCAAACTTGGTGGTTTCAATTTCAAGATTTCGGACCCTTAGCAAATTAGAAATAGATGACTCATTGTCACTAAACTCTAAGAACGGTTTGAATATTTCAGAGTTTTTCAGTCAAGCGTGTTCCTTACAAAGAAGTCCAGAGCCACCATCTCTTTCAAGTCTGAGTGCACTTGAGATTAAAGATTGCAATGACTTGAAATCTTTACGGGGTATAAAGAAACACTGTGCACGTCTTGGTCATTTGGTGATCGAAAGTTGTGATTCGCTAACCTCAATAGCAGAAGGCCAACTACCTTCTGTTGGAATTATGAAACTTTTCCTTTTGATGATGTGGCTCAATGCTTGGCTCATGAAATAATGATGCAATAGATTGATGTCATGAAAAGCATGGTCCCAAGTATGGCCAATATGGCCCAAGTCAGGGCCGTCTCCAAGCATTTCGGTGCCCAAGCCATTTCATAATATTAACAAAAATCTGGCCCCATATACTAAATACAATATAATTCTTTACCTTAAATAAATAATTCTTCATTTACCAAATACAATGTAATCCACATAAATTAAAACAAAAAATATTTATTTGACTTTTTTCAACTTTCAAATAGGTAATCTGATATTCATTTGGATTTTGGGCCCTTAACGGGCAGTTTTTTTTTTTTTTTTTTTTAATATGTAGTTAATTGAATAATTGGGCCCCAAATTTTATAAAGGAACAAAAAAAAAAAAAAAAAAAAAAAAACATGTGAGATTGGGCCTTTTTAAACACAAATTGATTGGACTTAATTTTAAAAAATCAAAGAAAAAAAGTAAATTGGACCAGATTTTAAAAACTATTAAGATTGGGCCATTTGGGGCCCCAGCAAACTGCTGGGTTTGCTGCCCCCATGGGCCGGCCCTGGCCCAAGTATGGGTGTGGAAGGTTCTTGTTGTGTTTGTGTTTATATATATCCTATTTGGGGCTTTGTATGTGTGTGCTGAAAATGACTTGTGATGTTAATATATGATATATAAAAAATGTTATTTTTATGCTTCTCTCCTTCTTGTTCTTTCATATAAATGCCTTGATAAATATTTTTCATTTTTATGCTATGTTTATGATAAATGTTTTTCATATATGCTTTTGAAATCTCTACACCTATAATATGTTTTTCAGATTTTATAAAAAAAACCAACACCTTCATCTCTGAAAAGGCTTAAGATAAGCAGTTGTGTAAAGCTGCAGTGTTTATTGGATGGCAGAGAGGATACCAACCACATCAACGCATCACGTGTCGAGTATTTGTATGTCTCCTTCTCCCAGTGTCTAGCTCTGAAATCCTTGTCATCAAGAGTCCAATTATCTGTACAACACCTTGAGATTCAGCATTGCTCAAGTATCACAACCTTAAGTCGGTTAACTGAGACACTTGAGCGCCTTGAGACTAAGACTTGTCGTCAGCTCGACAGCTTATCATCAGGCCAGTTACCTGCCTCATTGAAATACCTCTCCATTTATGACTGTCCGATCAGGAACTTATCATCAACTGGCCAATTACCTGCATCACTGCAACACCTTGACATTAAGTCTTGCCCACAACTCACAAGCTTGTCATCAGGTCAGTTACCTGCCCCACTCAAATACCTTAAAATTCACAGTTGTGACTCAAATCCATAGCTGGCAGCCTACAAAATCTTAGCAGCCTCCATGAGATAGATATATTTTGTTGTCGAAGTCTTGAATCCTTCCCGGCAGTTGGGCTTCCCAACTCAAATTTAACCATTCTTTCAATCCGGCAGTGTGAAAAACTTGTTGCGCTACCCGGCTCCATGCACACCCTCAATTCACTTAAAGAATTACACATCTTGAAGTGCTCGAAGTGCTCTTGAAACTTGTAACAGTTTCAGAAACCTCACCTCTCTTGAATATTTGTCGATCTCCAAGTGCTCGAAGCTGACATCCTTTCCGAAGGATGGCCTGCTATCCTCTCTTCTGGAGTTACATATTTCTGAGTGTTCCCAGTTGAAGGACTATTGCTTAAGGTATAGAGGACGAGACAAGTCTGAGATGGCCAACATTCCTTATGTTAAGATAGATGGCGAATTCATCCATCCGCCAGTCAGAGCCAACAATTAAGAACTGTCTCAGGTATGCCAGTTATAATTGCTTTACATTTTGATTCTAGAATTATTACTAATCTGTTTACTATTTTGTAATCAGTCCTCTGTCTTAGCTTCAAGGTGTCACTAATTTATTTTAATTTTGATTTATCTTATAGTTTGATAGGTAAGTTGACATATTAATGTTGATTTATCGAACTTTTAACAAGACGGTAACAGGGGTACAAAATTTACCAAGTCAGGTAATTAGTACTTTGTGTATTGTAATTTTGTTTTAATTTAGTTAAATTGAAATCTAACATTTTGTTTCTGAATCTGATTGTTGTTTTCCTTTCTACCGTTTGCAGATAGATAGTTTGAGAGGGTGGTTTTATAAGAGAATGTGGCAAGATAGCGCGCAAACTCTGTTTTGTAAGTATAAATGCATGAAATAAAAAGTAGAATTTTTTTATTTTTTTTTTAAACAATTTCCTGCTGGCATCATGGATGTAATCAGCAATGACATTCTCTGCTAATGAATTTCCTTTCTCTTTGCCGGTTCTCTCTCTCTCTATATATAAATTATCAAGTGCAGGATCTCATAAAGAAAAAAAAAAAAAAAAAAAAAAACTCTAAATGATATGTCCTTTGCTTCTGTTATAGAAATGAGAGAGCGCCTAATTGTTGGGACCTTGTTTGTTGTCGATCAATTATTCATGATTCATGTGGTAAACAACTATTCCTAGTTATCATAGAATTAATAAACTACTACTTTAGAAGCAATGTCATTTGTGGTCCTATTAATTCTATGATAACAAAAAACGGTGGTTTATAACATGAATCATGAATAATTGATCGACAACAAACAAGGTCCCAACAATTAGGCGCTCTCTCATTTCTATATCATTTAGAGTTGTTGTAGGCTTGTAGCTAGCAAAATTTATGGATTATTCAAGGACATGATCTCACATATGATCAGTCATGAGAACACAAATAAATAAATAAGGCTTGTAATTCATTACAACTACTTAAATGGTAATGAATGTAGGGTTTATTTAATTTTTGTGTTTTGTTTTTATATTAGTATTTAGGGTTGGGTTACTAACACCCTCATAATATTAACAAAATATCCTCCTAACACCCTCGTAAAATTACAAAAATATCTTTCAATGTGGGTTGCTAATAACCCTCATTGGGTTAGACCAATACAGCTTACAAACCCAACCCAACAATCTCCCCCTCTAGTTCGGATCTGCATGAATAAACATATGACGGTTCTCGCATGTTTTTCGGTGTGACATCTCATTTGGCACCGGTGAAGAAAAAAATGTGTGGGATTCATGAACCTATTAATATATATATATATAAACTGTATAAAAGGCTAAAATGATATTATAAACTGTAGTGTACGTAAACAAAAATTTTATTTACATCCAACAAAACTAAAAAAAAAAACAATATATATATATATATATGTATGTATATCAAAATGAATGCATATCAGGAACAAGTAATATATGCAGATCAATGGTGATTTACAATTCTTGGGCTTCAAATTCGGTGGTAGACCTGCCGTGCCGGCTAAAAATGGTTCTGGTGGTAGTGGGGACACTGTTTCTTAGGGAGATATCTGATGTAGTTTGGTCCTATGGGCCTTGTCTGTGCAGGTTGGCCTGCTTTGTTGTCTCTTTGGGCCTACTGTGTCTTCTTTGAATAAATTTGCTGTTAAGAAAAATAAATACCGAAGTTCAAAACAAAAGAACAAATTATGTAAGATGAGACATGCCAAAGCAGCACACTAGATTGTTGTATTAAAGATATAAACCAAAGAACAAACGTAAGCCAAACATCCCACATTAGATGTCCGAATCAAGAGAAAAAAATATGTATTTTTGATAATTTTTTTTTTTTTTTTTTTAATCGAAAATTTATTGATAATGTGTTAGAAAGTTAATTGATACTATTAGTTAAAAACATGTAGCCCAACTATTAGTTATTTGATACTATTTGATCCAGTGGCTTGTTAGGCCTGTTCTATAAACTCATGGTTGGGATCATGATGTTGGTTATGAAGGTATAAATGCAGAAAAACTGTTTCTCGTTAAAGACAAAATTCCGATATCATTTTCTGGCCAGATTACAAAGGATAAAAAGGATGCTAACGTTCAGATGGAATTAGCCAGTTCTGTGAAGCACGGGGGAGGGAAAGCAACGTCGTTAGGTTTTGATATGCAGACCGTTGGAAAGGACTTGGCTGTTACACTGCGTAGCGAGACAAGGTTAATGAATTTTAGGAGGAATAATGCAACAGCTGGTCTGTCAGTTACACACTTGGGCGATACTCTATCAGCTGGCTTGAAACTTGAAGACAATTTGATTGTAAGCAAACGGTTACGGGTTGTTATGACAGGTGGTGCAATGACAGGTCGACATCTCCTGGACCAGATTCATTGCCGAATTCAAGCAAGGATGCTGATGGAGCTACCTTTGTGCATACCCTCTGTGAAGCCAAATTTGAAGACCATGATCAGACCTAGTTCAACCTGACTAGCTGACCCGTAAAGCCCCTGTGCTCAGCCCACAAGCTTCGATTTGGGATCCGGGTTTTGGTCAGTGGATCGTCTGCCATCATCACCATCCTGAAAAGGGTCGGGTACTTGTTGGTTGTCTCGGAGGCTTGAGCTACCCTGACTGCACTAGGGTTCTTGCCACTGAGTGTGTCATGGGAGTAGAATTGGAGGTTGGTCACTGTTTGTTTTTTTTTTTTCAGCTTCAAGCCTAGTACTGGCCCAACCATCTACATTGAAGCTTTGAGATCCTGAAATGGCTGCCAGGCTGATCATCTATAGTAGAAATGAGTATTATTGGGATACATCAACTAGATAGTTTAGAAACATTTGCATTATCAAATAGCAACATTGGACTCATTACTCAGAAACACAGTTTTTAACAGAGACATCGAATAATAAAACACTACTTACATGACTAATTACTTGGGACTGGGGAGGATTTTCTTCTGAATCTTCAAACAATGCAATCTTTCCCAAAAAGAATAAATGGACATATTATGCAATGTCTCTGTGTGTAAATTAAACAAGTCAGTAAAGATATTATAAACCTTTAACCATGTATAGCTTCAATAAATAAAGCATAAGCTAAGCAGGGACGTAACCAGGATTAAACATTAGGGTGGGCTAGAATTTTTTTTTTTTTTCCCGATCATTAACAATATAAGAAAATTGTATTAATTAAAAAGAAATTCATTCAACAATAATAATGTTAGTTACTAAATTAAAATTAGAATAATTAATTAGATCAATTCTAAAATTATATTACGAAACAAAATATTTAAATTCACGATATTCATAAAAATTGATTGAAAGATCCTAATTCCTGGCCGTAAAGGGACCAACAAAGTGGTCATTGGTTTCGCAAAGAAGACTCTCTTTTTGAAGAAAGATTTCGTTTAGACTCTAGATAAATGATTTTCCTCCGATTGTATTTTTGGAGAGAAAGTTGGAACAAAATTTAGGGAAATATGATGGAGATAATAATTACAGTATTAAAGAAAAAGGAAAACAAAATTAAAAACAAAAAAAGTTGATAACTGATGACTCTTGCCACGTGAGTGGTAAGTTGTGAGTTGTTGATATAGAAAACTGACAGGTTATATTATATATAATTGTTGCCTACAATCATAGATTCCTATTTCCTAGTATATGATATTAATAATTAATTTCTTTTTATCTTTTAATTTTTTTTTAAAAGGCCAGGGTGGGCTTGAGCCCACCCCAACTCCCCCCAGTTCCGTCTCTGAAGCTAAGTACTGCATAAATATATTCAAATATCTCATAATATTCCTCGATTTGGACTCATGTACAATTCCAGATAAAGGAAGGAGTCTGAAATGTATATGCATTGTTAAGAAAATCGATAGAAAAGTGTCAATACTTTAATTCCGGAAATTATGTATATATTTGGAACTTACAATGCCTTTTGAGGATATCATCGCATTCGCATCATCTCCTTCTTGAGGATACCACTCATCATCTCTTACTAGTTACTATCCATAAAAGTATCTGAAAGACAACAAAATGTTAAAAATTTGATAACAACATCTTCACAGCTAATTAATTCATGTTTCTTAAATATTAAACCAATGAGTTATTTTATTTACCAGTTTAGGACAAACATTTGGATCATAAAAAGGCTTTTTCTCCATCTAGATTTTAGATTATCTTCAGTAATTCGAAGACAGCGGTTACTTGGATCAACAGCGCTAGTTTTGGAAGTCTGAAGCATGTCAACTCTATTTATGATATTTGGTCTTTTCTCATGTTTCATGGTAACATCAGGGTTGTCCACATGAGCCGGGATTCTAATTCGATGGCGGATTCTCTTGCTAAGAAAAGGTCTAGTCAGTGTGGGGATTTTGTGGATTGGGGTGCTTTCTTGTAATGTTTTCTTTGCGTTTTTGCTGCTTGTTTTGTTCTATTGGTCTTGCTGTTTTGTTGCTCTGTTTTGTCCTGTTTTGTGTTGTTGTGTTCAGCTTGTGTTTTTGGGGCGCTTTGGGCTGCATGTTGTGCTGCCTGCTTTTTTCTGGGTTGTTTCCTTGGGTTGGTGTCTTTGTTGTTGCTGTCTCTTGTGTCTTTGTTTCTGGCTTGTTGGTTTTCTAATAAAATCTTTGCAGTTTTAAAAAAATGGTTCTAGATTATCTTCAAGTACTTCTATCAACAATCACATAGCATCCCTTTCTATAACCTTGGACAATAAATTAAAAATAATTATCAAAAGTTCCAGTCCATTCAATCGCAACATTAATTTTTTCGAATTATGGAAAAAGAAAAAAGAAAAAAAGTAAACAGAGAAACAGCTACAACTTATAATTAGTAAACAAAATCATATTCAGCAGCAATAATTTGATTGAGAGCTGATGTAGCCTCTGCATTTGTAGATGTATTTTTCTTCTTCTTCTTCTTTAACAGGATTTGTAGCTTCTTTCTTAAAAAGCTTTATTTACTCAATTTTATTATTATTATTTTTTTATGATAGGAAAGATAATATATCAATGCAAATGAGATTATATATATCTAAATGACAACTAAACTCAGTCCACAAATTAATGTAAAACACAAAATACAAACTCATTTACTCCTATGTTTGGTTTGATGGAAAGGAAAGGGAACGAAAAGAAATGATAGTGAGGAAAGGAAAGGAAAGGAGAGGATAGAAATTTTAATGATTGTTGTTTGGATGGTTATGGGTGGAAAGAAAAGGAAAGGATAGTGGTTTTATTTTATTTACGAAAATATCCTTATTTAAACAATATGAATACAAACAATATATAGGGTTATTTTTTGGATTTTGAAAAAATTATTAATGGTGGAATTGCTTTCCTTTCCTTTCCCTCCATTTCCTCCCAAATTTGGATGGAAACCAAAGTGTTTAAAATATAAAGACTCATTTTCTTTCCTTTCCCTCTCATTTAACCATCCAAACAACAAATTAGAAATCTCTCCAATTGCTTCTTAGTTATTACATGATTTACTACTTATAATCAAAATTAATAGCGTTACTCATATTAAATTTAACATATATGCATTCTTTGTTCACATAAAAGACATAGAAATTAAAGGTTTGAATGCTGCGCTGCTGACCTATTTGTGAACACCAAACCATATATGTTAATCATATAAATTCTAGTAAGAGCAATACCAAATTTCTAGGTAGGGCAATACCAAAGTCCTGCCTCTAGATTATTTTTGTACTCTACCATCAAAGCATATACTTTAAATAAACCAGTATATAAACAGGACTAGACTATGAGAGGTTCTAAAATTCAATTATAAAACCTATAACTAATCTATGTATTGTTTAAACTAATAAAGTACTAGGCTAAGTTCAACAGTGTATTGTTCAACAGTGTGCAGAACAGTATATAAACAGGACTAGACTATGTATTGTTTAAACTAATAAAGTACTAGGCTAAGTTCAACAGTGTGCAGAACTCACCTATGGCAGCATTCAAAGAATCCTCTTGATGATATATCTACATGACCTCTTACTGTCCAGGCTAACTATTCAACTAAAAGAGGTACATCATCCTCTGCATTTCTAGTTACCTTAAGAGCTTCATTTTCTCACTTAATGTCAATGCAAAAAACTGTTTGGTTTCAGCAAAAACCTTGTCTAGGATTGACTGTGTTGAAAAGTAGAAGCATATCCAAACCAGACAACTTTAGTATGAGTACGGGAAGTAATTATCATCGATTATATAACTATGAACATATGTTAATATATTCTTTACATCTGATAAATTAGATTCTATAAGAAGCAATACTGGTGAATGTCAAAGTTTGAGAGATTCATTACCTTGGTAGTAAAAGGAAGAAATAGCTTCTGTGCACACTATCCGTCAATTTCAATCTATAAAAATAAAATAAAAATGTTGTACTACTAATAATAACAGCAAAATTCTATTTCAATACTAAATTTTGAATCTTTGAAGTTAAATTGTTTGGATGACTTACCCGAAGGTTGAGAAGTCCCAGTCCAACGACCGTAGAACAATAAGCGAATTTTAGAATGCAAAATGCAGTCGAAGAGAAAGAGAAGGATCAAGGATTTAATCTCTTAGAATGTGGTTCTACTTCCTCCTCCTGATGATCATTAGATGTACGACTTTTTCTTCCACTTGTTTCCCCAATATTTTGATTCTCATATATTAGGCATACCCCACAATATTTCACTCTGCAATCAGGACTCTCCTCTGAAAGCGAGAATTCAAATGAACAATTTGTGAATTCACCTTGTAGTTTCCATAATACTGAATATGGGAGAAACGCTAATGCGACATGATCAGAGTCAATTAATGTTCCGTTTTTACAAGCAACCATAATGTCACCTCTGTTGCATACTTCATTATTACTTATGAACTTGTAAAGGACATTCAATTGATCTCTAAAATCATCATCATTGTAAACTTCATCGTAACAACATTCCTCAAATGCAATAACAGCACATACTGCAAATCCCAGGAGCTGACCACTGAAAAACTCAGGCCGTTTGATCGAAGATCCTTCAGTTCTATATATGAAACACCTTGGAACTTCACTTCCCGAGTAACAAAAGCTATAATTGTGATGTAGCGGAAGCATCTATGAGAAAAACTCGCAAGAATAATTCGAAAAGCAACCTACCAATATTCTGTTGATCCGCACACGAATGCCAGAATATCAGGCTTCAAGATCGTTGACCTGCGCAGGGTACCGAAATTGGGAGATAATTAGATAAAACTCTAAAAATTTTATTAATTCAACAACTGATTCTCCAAACCCTAATACAATCTATTTAAAGGAAACAAATTCGAAATCTCCTATACTCCTAAAGATCCTAAACGAAATTGGGAAAGAATCTCGAATAAAAAACTGAAAACAAATTCTAATCAAAAAAGGAAAAAACACTTAATTAAATATATAATAAATGGAAATAAAATAATACGTATTAATTACAAGAATATTTTTAAAATAAAAAATCTTCAACAATTTCTTTGATAATCTCTCCTGCATCACTCTCCCTCCCCCAAAGGCCAAAACCTTGAATAATTGTAATATAAAAAAAAAAATGCCAAAATGACATTATATACCGTAGAGTATCCCCATTTTTTTAACAGCGAATTTATTCAAAGAGCCATGGAGGCTAAAAAGAACACCCAACACAAGCACAAAGCAGGCACCAAAGCAATACCAATCACCCAGAAAACCAGCAGCAGCCCAAAACGAAAAACAAAACTAAGAAACAAAGACAACAGCTGGAAGCAGAAACACAAACGAACAGCAGAAGAAAAAGAAACCCCCCAAAAAAACAGAGTAGAACCGAGGCAGGGCAAAAACAGAGGCCTCATGAGTCACACCAGACCTCACGCTGAAACTTTTGCCTAAAACCTACAAACACAATGAAGCAGAGCTGACGCTGTAGCAAACAGAAGAACAAAGACGGTAGAGTACTTAACAAAAATCTTATTTAAATCCAACCAAACTAAAAAAAAACAAATGTTTATGTAAACAAACATAACTAGAAATGACAGTATTTGATCAAGTTCTATCATGTTCATGTATGTCCTAGTGAACAATTGTAACATTGTACCCAACTATAGCATCACCAGAGGCAGGATCAAACCAATGTGTATGAGCTATTGCATAGCCACGTGCCAGTCGGAAAATGCCGGTTCCACCTACGATCGACATCTCCCGGAATGGATTCATTGCCGAATTCAAGCCAAGGATGCTGATGGAGCTACCTTTGTACATACCCTCAGTGAAGCCAAAGTTGAAGACCATGATCAGACCTAGTTCAGCCTGACTAGCTGACCCATAAAGCCCCTGTGCTCGGCCCACAAGCTTCGATTTGGGATCCGGAGTTTTGGTCAGTGGATCGTCCGCCATCATCACCATACCGAAAAGGGTCGGGGACTTGTTGGTCATCTCGGAGGTTTGAGCTACCCTGACTGCACTAGGGTTCTTGCCACTGAGTGTGTCATGAAAGTAGAATTGGAGATTGGTCACTGTTTGTTTTTTCAGCTTCAAGCCTAGTATTGGCCCAACCATCTACATTGAAGCTTTGAGCCCCTGAAATGGCTGCCAGGATGATCATAATCAGAAACATAACTTTACTAAACTCTTTTATGGAGATCAAACAAGAGAAGTTAGCTAGCTTTTTGAAGGGTCAATCTGAATGATTTTGAAAGCTCTTGAATAATGTAAATTTATAGAGGAAATTAAAGTGAAAGGACTTTGCAAAGTATTATTATATATTATATAAAGTGCAAAGATTCGATTCAAAGTAGGTTTAACCACTACTGAATTGAAAAAAATAAAAATAAAAAAATAATATGAATTAGTCCGGGGTTTATCGAGACCTGCCGATATCAACAACTACATGTGCTTCTATATTTACTTACATAATATCAGGGAGAAAACTCTACATACATACTTATAAAAGAGTAAAACTACATTGCCCAAATTTGGTATCAAAATCTGGTGTCCAAATAATGTAGCAACAATGTAGACCATTCATTTAAATCATACAAATCTAATACAATTTAAATGAATGGTCTATAGTGTTGCCACATCATTTGGGCACCAGATTTGGACACCAAATTTAGGCAATGTAGCATTACTCCTTATAAAATATACATGATGATACTCAAACCCCACCACACTTACCTTATAAATGTTCGAAACTCTACATACATACTTATAAAATGCACATGATAATACTCAAATCCCCACCACACTTACCTTATGAATGTTTGAAAACAGTTTACGTTTGTTCAATAAAAACTTGTTCTGTATAAGTTTATATGACCAAGACACACTGAGACAATATTTGATTTTCAGAACCTTATTTATATGCTATTAGTCAATGGTGTTGACAAACTTGTATGAAAAAGATTGTCAAAATGGTAATGCAAGTCACCTAAACTATTTTCTTTCCAAATCTTGACATTCTTTAAAGAAAAATCTATAAATTACAGCCTTCACCTAAACAAATTAAAGAATTTCAAGTATTTGGTTGGTTATATACAACTAATAAGCTGCCAAATAAATGGGCTACCATATTATATAATTAATTTTTTTTTCACCTACTAGGCTTCTACATTAATAGGAATTTTTTTTGAATTAAGTGGGAGCTACTGTCAAAAACTCTAGTTTAGTTTTAATTTTATGTAAACAAGATTTACACTTAACCAAAACAATCATTTTAACAGAGGGCTTCTCATATGCAAATCCCTGAACATTAGATTATGTCAAAAACATGAGAATTGGGCCATAAATGCCTCAAAAACAGTTAGCAAATAGCAACATTGGACTAATTACGTGACCCTGCTCATTACGCAGAAACAGAGTTTTTAATAGAGACATCAAATAATAATACACTACTTACATGACTAATTAAAAGAGTTCAAGTCTTTCCGGTAGCATCTTTTTTTTTTTTGAAACAGCAAATTTATTAACAAAGCCGAAGCCAGGCACAAAGGAAACAACACAGACCAACCAAAAACAAACCACAAACAGACACCCCCAAAAACAGCCCAACAGCAACGCCAACCAAAACCCCAAAAGCAAAAGACAAGCATCAGGAACAAACAGCAGAACCACACCCACCAAAAACACACACCAAACCACAGCAAAAACCTGACAACAGCAAAACCACCAGCCAACGAAACACAAGAAGACAGCACACAGAAGACCCACAGAAGCAGCGCAACTCAACAACAAACACAGCAGAGAAACACAGCAGCATACTGCAGCAGTACAAGAACAGAGCAAACAGGGCCAACAACCAAGAACCCCAACTGCCAGCCAAAGGAACTGCAGCACACCACCAAGAGAACAGCCACCAGCAGACAAACCAACCAGAGGCAGCAAACGACAACCACCAACCCAAACCACCCCAAGCAACACAGTCAAAACACTGCCCAGACCACATCCTCCCCATCCGACAACAGACCCCTCTTCGCAAAACCATCAGCCATAGAGTTAGCACCTCTCGGGACAAACTTCAGAGAAGAATTAACCAAGAGCCTCAAATACTCACGGACATCGTAGATAGCTTCCACCAACACTAGATTACCGAAATCATCATCTTTCACCCAACCAATCACCTCCATCGAGTCACTTTTGAAATTAATCTTACGACCTCTTAACCTCTCATTAGAAACACATAAAGCACAAGCTTTATGGATAGCCATTAACTTTGCCGTGGGAGCGTCTACTGTACCAACAAAAGCTGAAAACGAACACATCACTACCCCTTTCGAGTCACGCAAGACCCCACCAATCCCGGCCCTCCCCAACTCCGAGTTACTCGAACCATCCACATTGAACTTCAACTCATCACCTAAAGGGGGAATCCACTTCCTCATAATGGATCTCTTCACGGGATTATCTTCGAAACTACAAAATTCTAAATTTTGCACTAACACAGTTATTGGTTCGGTTGAACCTCTACCGTGGTGTTTGAACCACCACGCCACCCTAAATCTAATCAAGTCGACATACTCTTCCAACACCGGGGTAACCTCTTTAAAAACCTTATTGTTCCTGGCCTCCCAAATGGACCAAACAACCGCAAAAAAGATCGTTATCCAAACCCTTCTCAACTTAGCAACCGGGCATAACCCTTGCCAACCTACAAACCAATCCTTCACATTCTTGTTCAAGCATCCATTCACCGACTACCACCCCGAACAAATACTCCACAACTTCGTAGCCCAAAAACACTGCAGAAATAAATGATCCCTTGTCTCCTCAGACCCGCCACACAACGGGCACAAATAGCCATCACTCATGTTAACACCTAACCGATTTAAAAAACCCCGAACCATGATCCTACCTCTAAGCAATTGCCAAACAAAAATCTCTACTTTCTGAGGGCAATAACCATACCAATTAGAGACGACCTCATGGCACACATCATCCCTTAACTCTTCCACGCATCTCCGAAAGGATCTAACCGAAAATAAACCCTTTGGACAAAAAGACCAAGCCAACGAGTCCGGAATGTGTCTTTGAAGTTTAACTTCCTCAAGACTAGAAGCAAAATCTGTCCAAACCTCCAATTCCCAGTCAAACACTCTTCTTCTTAGCTTAATCTCCCATTTCCAAACCTCCCCTTCCCAAGAACCAAAATCCTCAATCATACCACCTCTATTTTCCGCCAACGCAAAAATCCTCGGAAACACATCTTTAGCTACCCATATTGGAAAATGCATACAAGCATCCAAAAAGAAATTGATTACTCCTCCTTCAACAAAAGAACATGACATCTTTCACATTCTCTTTGATACCCGGAAGTGGCTGGACCAACAGATGACCCTCCCTTGTGCCACTGCCCCTGCCACTGGAAGATCCACTGTCTGATTTATCACCCTCAATGTAGTAACGAGCTCTAAATGCTGCTAAATGAGCATAATAAGCAGGAGGCACTACGGAAACCGACCGAGTGCACTTAGCATATGTGTAGCATAAGTTATTTGTTAGCATTTGCAACTCATCAGCAGTGAATCTGTTCTCATCAAACAACACGTGATAATGTGTTGGTCTGCTGGTACCCTGGATTCCAGCATGGCTGTTAAGGTAAAAATCGAACTGCGTAGGGTGGCAAATCTTGGTATCCACAACGGTACCTGGCTGAATATTGCCACTCCTGTCAGTCATATTACGATCTGAAGGGAATAGGCGTGTATGATGCCTTTTCTGTATCACAATAAAAGTAATTGGTGGCACATAGTTCGGCTCTAATGAGCTACAAGCATGACGAATGGCATCCACTTCATGGAGCAGAACCTGATTAAATTGACCTTTACTAACACCATCTCTGTAGAAAATAATCTTATATGGTTTATGTCCAGTTGACCTCCTAAAAGCCATTAGTTGATCCCTTATCATTCCTCCATGAACTACCCCCCTCTGAGCATCTTGAGTAGATGTGTAGAGATCCTTGATAATTTCATCACGGTGACCCTGTGCAGAAACAAGTCCCCTATACTTCGTAACCTCCGGCCAATCCATTGATGCCACGACCGCTGCTATCGAAGGACTAGAGTCCTCTCCAGGCTGTGGATGTGTGACATTCGCACCAATTATAATTGTAGGACTATCAGACACATGAGGGAGTCTTCTCATAACAGCATCATTCAGCACACTGTTTCGTCCACCGACCTTGACATTTATCTTCAGGGCCACATTTTCAAGGTACTGCTTGCTTAGCTTAGAAGCTTGCCTAGGCTGACAGCATTGTGACACGATTCCTAACTCAGTTTCACAAACTCGCTTAATCCTTCCATATGATCCAAAGGCATCAGGTAAAATAATTATCAACAGCTGAAGCAGTTTGCCACCCCTCCTTGTAATTTCTGCTGTAGACCGTGTATGTATATCTATAAGAGCATTCTCAATTTGGTTAGGACCAGCTGAAAATATGGGAATAACAGGATTTGGGTTGAATACCATTCCTTTACTCTTACACATGTTCAACAATTCCCCACAGAAATGGAATGGCAAATCTCGATTAACACGTGTAGAAAAGCACACACAAGTCCAAAAGGCTACTCTGCCACCATTGATCATTTTCTTGTTGATCATGTTCCACTGGCCTAAAGAAGGATTGACCTTGGCCACTCTACCAGATTCATGATAATTAAGCATTGGAGGTGGCAAGACTCGAGCATCAACCGATGCCAATTCACCCCCCACATGAATACCAAACTCCTCGTTAGCAAGCTTATCTCTATTATAATCATTTGATAAAACCATCCTCTTTATATTGCTTTCCCTCTCATGGGGACGTTGGCACGTTGCTCTTAACAACGCAGTTACTTGTCTTTCATTGAGTCTTTTTGTGTACCTCTGTCCTTCCACAATCTTAGAAAGCTCCATAGGTAAATAAATATGGTTTGCATCACTCCCAGCTAGAAGCGCAGGCAAAGATGTATATTTGAGCACAATCTGATACTTATCACGGAAATATTAAACCACCGACGTTTTTGTTACTTTGTCCTCAAGAGTAAACATTAGCTGTTTCAATGGTTGACTGGAAATTCCAGTGATCTTGTAACTTTTAGCATAGCCCATATGTGTTAGTACTACCTTTATTCCCTTGAACGACTTTCTCACCCTCCTATGATCATGAACTGATAGTGGAGTTGATATGTTTCGATTGATATACTTCGAAACAAACTCGCTCACTAGAATTGGCTCATAGAAACCTCTGGCTGATACATCGATATTAAAAGATAGGCCCATCTGTGTTGGTCGAAGACTTTGATAAAATCTTCTCCAGTATTCAATACCATCACCTAGTTGCCCCATGGGTCCCAAATCAGGTGAGAAGAATGACCTCCCAACAGGGACGTACTTTTCCGATGATGAAGCTCTGAGAACAATAGCAAGGACTTGTATAACTTCATAAGGAGCATCCAAATGCCTACTCCGTAGGAACTGTTGTAAAGCATAAAGATCAGGTTTGGACACCAGTTTAATTGTGACATTGAATTTACACTCTTTTCTCTTGGATGTAGATGAGGTTGCACCAGAGTCTTGGTCCAATTTTACAACAAATTCTTTTGACTCAAAGGGCAATGGTCCTGCAGTGTAGAGACTCTTCCTGCCATCATAAGCTGGCATCCGTTTACCAAGGTGTGACTCCCTGTACAAACGAGTGAGTTCGGACACCACATCTCTATTAACTTTCTTTGATGTAATCTTTGGAGTAATTGAAACATCATAGTGATGGATGTCTCTGTCCACCACTTGAACAAGAAAGTGGTTCGCCTTGACTATGCACTTTCTACCCATTGTTCCATAGCCTGGCCTCCCTGGAGGTCTTCTTCCTTCCGAAGAAATAGGAAACGCAGTCTCTTCCAACGACAATTTTTGCTCCATTACCTGTTTCACGATAGATTACATATTTCACTTTGGTCTACTAGTTATTTCACGTTGAAGGCATTTTAGACCATGCAAGTATGCAACTATTGTACGTGGCTAAAAACATAATTCTATAATTTGATATGGCTAATCTTGCAATGTTCCCTCTTTCAGTTACCTGATGAACTTCATCTGTCTCCATATCGTCCTCCCCGTCCTTTGTTTCTTTCGAGAATAGAAATGGAACTGCAAATTCATAATTGGAAAATTGAAAAACAATTGTATAAGCAAAACAGAAAAAATAAATGTAATGGAACTCCAAATGTTCCTATGCATATAGATGGATTACCGGAGCCGGTGGACAAATCGGTAATTGTAGAACCGCAGACGTCGTCAGATCCCGTCGGATCCACTTGTTTTCTATTAAAACCTGTACAAATACAATCTATCAACCTACAGTAACGGCAATTTGAATATATGATTTATTGAATATTTGGCTTACTTGAAGGCCCTGAAGGTACATTTGCTGTAATTTTTTCCTTGCTATGATCCTTGTTAAAACGATGGGGTGGAAGACTGATCTGAAGCTTTGGGCACTCAGCTATTGTTCCTTCCTTGAGATCTGGGAAGGGCAAGTCACGCCAATAGATGCTCCTAAAATTTGGTAGATTGGATAACTTGAGAATTTGAAGTTTTAAGAATGGGGTTAAATTTCTCATCAACTCCAGACATTCACTCAATTTCCAAACTTTGATTATCTCTTCCAATTCAGAGCATTGTGAAATCTCTAGATGCTTGAGGTTTGGAGCCAGAATAAGCCATGTCAGGTCCTGCAAATTCGGGCAACTTTCTATAAATACTTTATCAAGGAAGTAAAAATTGCTTATGCCTTTTGCTTGTGCTTCCCCAACAAAATCAACCTCCAGCTCCTCCAGATATTCACATTCTGAAATCCGCAATGTTTTGAGGTGATTCATATATGATATTGAAATTACGATGGACTTTGGATGCTGTAACGAATGAAGCCAAAGAGATTGAATACAGCTCTGTAATCTATAGGAGCTCAATAATTTCTGTAGAGCATGTGAATTTCTCAAGCCTAAGCTCAACATGCTTAGATTTTTCAAGCAAAACAACTCTTCTATCAAAATTTGAGCATCTTTGCATACAACGCTATCTTCACCTGATTGATCCAAGAAACCACATCCCTGCAATCTCAGTACATGTAACACCGAAAGTGTAGATATCAGCCGTGGCGGAATTGCACAGAGTTCTAATGTATACTCTAGGTTTAAACATTTAAGTTTTTTCAAGGCCCCTAACTGTTTTGGCAGACTTTTTATAGCAGTATGTGACAGATCAAGATGTTGTAATGAAACCAAATTTGAAATCTCTGAAGGTAATTCTTGTAGAGGATTATCAGACAAGTTTAACACTTTGAGACGAGGCATGAACCGGAAGAAGTCACCACCGATCATCTCTATTTTATTTTTATTAAGAAACAAAGTTTGGAGATGAGAGCACATAGGAGCATTTTCTAGATTCGTAAATCCATTCTTGGTCATTGAAATCCTTGTCATGTTTACCCATTTTTCAATCTCTGGCGGTTCAGTCAAATCAGCATCAGCACAAACAAAGAAATTTCTCTTCTCCTCTTCAATTTCAGTTGCTATCCACGAAGTCATATCAAGAATCCAATTGTGCATTTTCACATAATTGCCATCCTCTTCTTCTTCTTCTAATAAACAAGCACTAAGAAGAACATCAATTATGTGGTATCCTTGACTTTTTGCTCCAAGTCTATCATCTAAAAATCCCTCACCTATCCAGCAATCTATCAAGTGCCCTTTAGAAATCTTATCATTTCTGGGAAATAAGCAGCAATACAAGAGACATGATTTGAACATGTCATTTTGCAAATGATCATAACTCGACTTCAAATTATAATGAATGTCTTTCTTAAGTTGATCATCCGAACCTGAAATTGATGACGTGGACCGTGATCTTCTTGTTAAAACTCCAAGTACATCTCTCCATTCTTGAGGTGTTTTATTGCCAGCCAATGCTCGACCAATGCTAGCCAGTGCAAGTGGCAGACCGGAACACTCTTTGGAGATATCTCTAGCAATGTCAACAACTTGTTCAGGGTGACTATGAAGAGTCTCATCCCCAACCGACGCTTTGAACAATTCCCATGCTTCTTCGTCTGCTAAACAGTTTATTTTGAACTGCCTGTCTGCTTCCATGAGTCTGCAAATCTCAAGAGAACGAGTTGTGAAGACAATTTTGGACGAATTTTCAGGGTTTGGAAAAGGGACACCAACTTTAGTTAAATCAACCCTTTCCCATAGCTCATCCATTAACAACACAAACTTCTTCTCCTTCAAAATCTCGAGGATATCTGAAGCTTTCTCTTCAAAATTCTTGTTTTTCCACACCTTGTCAAATAAACCTATCTTCATCCCAATCTTTTCTTGAATTTTCTCTAGTCGCAATTCTTTAGAAACTGACACCCAAATCACAACGGCAAAATTGTTCTGCCCAAAATTATCAAGCATGTTTCGGTAGATTTGCTTTAATAGGGTAGTTTTGCCGACACCCCCCATCCCGTATAGCCCAATAATTCCCATGTATCCTCCTCCTTCTTCTTCAATACATCTCCAAACTTTCGTAAATATTGATTCCATGCCTACAATTGTCCCCTCATCATATAGTACATCTTCTGGTAAATTTTCAGCGACTCCTTCATCTTTTGGAATAGTTACAACTCGCGCCTCATCATCAGCCACCACGGAGTCTCCTTCTTTAATTAAATTCATCACAGCTTGCAGCTTTTCCGCCACTATGTCTTCGAACTCGTAGCTTGATGGCATGTTTAATAAATTTCTAGAACAGAAACCTCCAGGATGTAACTCTTCGATTTCTTGAGAGATCTGTCTGATCAGATCATCAACTTCAGTTTCCAAAGCTTGCACATTTGAAAGCCACAGTTGCACTACTTCATCTGTCGTCGGCTTCATCATCTGTTGTTCTTCTTCTTCAGCGATCCTGACTCTACTCATCACATCGTTTCTTACTTCAAACAATTTCTCCAATTCAATCTTCAATGTATCCAGATCATCGCGATACGAGTCCCAGTTTCCCGTCATTTGAATTGGGTTAGAGGAGGAAGGAGATTGAAATTAGACAAAACCGTATTTGACTTGTTCAGCGATCCTGTCTGCTTTTTTGCATCAATATTGTAATACCCCAATTCCAGAAATTTTCCTAAGTCTGGAATCCAAGCTCAAACACATTACCTGAGACCAAAAGTTGATCCAGCTTAGATTAAAAATAAAAATAAGATTTGTTGGCATTAAATTGATAGGTGGCAGCAGCTGGATAAATGTGGCAATTTGGGTGGATAGGTGGCATTATCATGGCAAGAGGTGGGTGGTGAGGTGTTAGAATTAATAATAAAAAAATAAGAAAAGATAAATACAAATTAAAGCAAATGAATGAAAAAGGAAAAGGAGAGGATTCGGGAAAGGAAAAAAAAAAAACAAGAACAGAAAAGAAGAAAGAAGTCAGGCGGTGGAAAAGAAAAAAAAAAAAAAGAGAAAAGAAAAGAAAGAAGAACGAAAGGGAGATGGAATATGGGATTTTGAGAGAAATTAGGTGCAGTAGGAGAGATATATAGCTCGTGAGAAATAAGAGAAACAGGAAAAGTGAAGAAGAAGAGGAAAGAAGAGAAATTGAGAGATGAGGATAGCAGTCAAAACAGAAGAAAGAATAGAAATAGAGAGAATTGAAAGAGAGAGAAAACAAGGGACATGAGAGATCAGAAGTAGTAGCCGAGAAAGATTGAGCAGAAGTATGAGAGATATTGAAAGAACCAACCAGAATTACCAAGAAAAGAGAAAGATAAGTGTTAGCTGAGAAAGAGAAGCGTAGAAGAGGAAGAAGAATATAGAAAAGAAAGGGTGGAATAATACAAATTATTCGGTACACTGGTGCAGCAGAATTTGCTGATAAGTGATTTGGTGATTTGTGATATATATAAGTTATTAGATTTCCCATAAATCCTAAATTGAGTTTGATGTGATTTTAGTAAGGATCCAGAAATAGATGAATCCAGAAGGGAATCCAGTCCCAGAACAGATTTGAGTAGAGCACTATGAGTGGATACGTTTTATTAAAAGTTATTTATTTTAGAATTATATGTTAGATTAATTAATTTAGTAGATTAATAGAAATAAATGATTTATTCATTTATTTAGAAAATAGATTTCTAGATTATATATTTATTTAGAAAACAGATTTACAAATGAATTGAGGTGTTTTAAGAAATGTTTGGATTTCTAGAATTCAGAAATAGATTTATTAGAGAATTAGGCCCTGTCCGGTACTGTTTTTCATATGTGTTTTTGTTTTTATTTTTCAAATCCAATTTCGAATACGCGTTCGTTAACGTTTTTCATTTTGTTTTCCATTTTATTTTCCAAAACAAAAACAACTACAGTGTTAAAAGTGAAAAATTTCCAAAACAACTTTTTGATGTTTTTCATTTTGTTTTTCGTTTTGTTTTTCAATTAAAAAAAAAAAACTCAAATTTTATTTTCTTTTTTTCTTCATTTCACTGATATTCTTCTCCTTCTTCCTCCTCCTCCTTCTCCTTCCTTCTTCTCCGGCGGATCCTTCTTCTTCTTCCTTCTTCTCCGGCGGATCCTTCTTCTTCTTCCTTCTTCTCCGGCGGATCCTTCTTCTTCTTCCTTCTTCTCCGGCGGATCTAGCTTCCTTCTTCTCCTTCTTCTCCTTCTTCTTCCTTCTTCTCCGGCGGCTTCTTCTTCTTCTTCCTTCTTCTCCGACGGATCTAGCTTCCTTCTTCTCCTTCTTCTTCCTTCTTCTCCGGCGGATCCAGCTTCCTTCTTCTCCCTTCGTCCGCCGTTCTTCTTCTTCTTCGCCGTCTGTCAGATCGAGCTTCTTCTTCCCGTCCGTCAGACCGACGCCGTCGGTCAGATGGCGCCGCCGTCGGTCGCCGTCCCAGATCTGGCCGCCGTCCGTCAGATCTGGCCTCCCAGTCCCTTCCCGCCGTTCTTCTCTTCCTCTACTGGGCATTGCCCATATCAGACCAAAAAAAAATAAAATAATAAAATTCAACTAATTAATTTGGTCTGGAAAATGATACCAGACGCGTTTTTTACGTTTTCATATTCGGAATCCAGCTTTCAGGAAATGTTACCAGACGCGTATTTGGATTTCGAAACTGAAACCAAAAACACTGTTTTCATTTTCATTTTCATTTTTATTTTCGAAAAACAAAAACAAAAACGGCCTTTCAAAAACGTTACAGGACGGGCCCTTAGATATTTTGAGCGAGATTTTATAAAAAGAATTACTACAAGTATTTTCAGATAGATTTCTAGATTTCTAGATTTGTTATTTATGAGATTTTCAAAAAAGAAAAGAAAACGAATATATATGCATGTTTGAGAAAAGTATTTATAAAGAATTATATGTATATTCAGAAAGAGATTTCAAACACCAGGCCGTCCCCAGCCGTATCAGATTCAGATTGTTGGCCTTTGAGGCTTATACACATGTGTATGTCAGAGTCAGAGTCGCTCTGCACGTGTATATATATATTTTCAATTTTTTTTAAAATCAAATCTTTTGTAGCCATATGATATTAAACATTCAATTTGGTTATTAATTAAGTATAACTTAGCATGACCACCCCAAATGTTTCTTGATGGACTAGATTTTCATGTCTGCTATGCAAATGTTTTGTGTTAATTAAAAAATAAATATCTTTAAAAAATTTAAAAATAAATAAATTTTGTGTTAATTTAATTTTATAAACCATTTAAATATTATTTAATTTTAAATATACATTTTTCTTATTTTTTCTGATGTAGAGTAAGGGCAAAACAAACATTTTGTATTTCCATGATTAATTAACGTGGTCAACGGTTAGTCAATTGGTCAAGGGGAAGTCATTGTTATTATGAATTTTTTACGGGTTTTAGTGCAATTTCACATATAATCAGGGTAAGTTTGTGTAATTTGCCCTTTAATTTATTTAGAATCAATAAATCAATAATTTACCAATAATTAGAAGAATAAAAAAAATCAAAAACATGTCGAGTATTTATTAATCAATTATTTTGTATAAATTTAAAGTGAATTCATTATAAATACAAAACAAAATTTCTTATTATAAAATTAGAGTGTAATTTATGTTGTTTTCTTGTAATTATGTATTTATTAATATTGGATTTCTTTTTTTTATTTCTTTTTTAAATGTAATATTATTTAGTTCATCTTAAATAAGCGTTCATTTGTTTTGTTTTATACCCTAAACTTGGTTATACCATCAAAAAAAAAAAAAAAAAAAAAAAAAACCTCATTTTACTATGATCTTAACTTTTCAATATTTTTTATATAAATTTTATTTTAATTAAGTGTCACACCTGATTAAAATTTTTAGGTCCGTCACTGCATACACAGGAAATAGACAAGAAAAGATAGTACACAATTTTGATGTGTTGTTCATATCCTTAAGTAGTGTAAAATGGTTCAATAGTAAAATAGAACAGAAGGGCTAAATAACTAAGAGAGGTGTATTCAATTAGGATTATTGGGGAAATTTAAAGACATTATATATCTTGGTGTATTCAATTAGGACATTTAAAGGCTTTAAAAGAGTCTATATTAATCCAATGGTATTCAATTAAGATTTCTATAGACTTTTAAAGAATCCTTCAAAATCTGGGTGTATTGAATTGAGACTTTAAAAATATCTACAAGAATCAAGGTGTATTCAATTAGAACTGGATTTTAAAGGATTTTCTTAGGTCATGGATTTTGGTGGACTTGATAGTGGAAGATATAAATATCAAATGTCATAACATGTCCGGCCTTCTCCCCAAAGATTTTGGTGGACTTTGCTCTCTCTTTCTCTCTCTCTCTTAAAACAGAAACGTGTTGCTTATTCTCACTTCTTCTCTGCTCAAATAATCATGATTGATAATCTTCCCTTGCTGATTTTTTGACTACAACCTTACCCAACAACACTTAAAATAAAAAAAAAATAAAAAAAAATAAAAACCAAAGCACATTCCACTACCACGATTAACGCCCTTTTTTTTTTTTTTTTTTCTCTGTGAGTTACACACACTGGCAAGAGGCAACACATACAAGCAAAAACGTTGATTTTTTTGTTTTAATTTTTTTTATTTGTCTGTGTTTTGCCTTTTATACAGATTCTATGCATTTAACTTACTTTTTTTTATTTTTTATTTTTTATTTTTTATCTTCTTTTATTATTTTAATATACCACTTTAAAATAAAATTAGCTCAAACCCCAACTCATCTTGATGTAATTTATGTATTTAAGAGTTAGAATTTTTTTTTTTTTTTTTTTTTGAAAACAATAAATTCAATAACAAATTTTTAAATAATAATAAAGTTGATTCGACTTACCAGAAGGGTGTACATACAACTTTTAAGGGGTGCAATTATCGTCACTCTTCTCCATTTATAATAAGAGATAACAAATTCATGAAAGTCCATGGATGTCTAAACAAATCTATAACAGTCTGAGATAGATGTTTAAACAAATCCATAAAAGTCTATGTCTAAACAAATTAATGAAAATTCATGTGGATTTATAAAAATCCATAAAGATCCGTAAAAATCCATGAAAATCCGTCACTTAAAAAATGTCTTTAAATATCCTTAAGAATCCTAATTGAATACACCCTCCTAAAGTGAGTCTTGTACAATAAAACTATTGTCTTGTACAATTATTATAATATGGACTGGTGACAGACTCAACCAAAATTCCATTGATGACAGACAAAACTTTACTGATAAATTAAAGTTGCTTTATTTTAGGTCTTTTTTAAAGATGAAGATGCTTTATTGATAAATGGGACTATGGGTTATGGGACTATGGGAGGAGTGGAGTCCACACTAAAGTTGCTGAAACATAAACATCTTTTTATTTATTTATGTTGGGGATAATCCTTTATAATAAACCGATGAACGCGGAATCGCCGTGCCTAATATATGCCCATAACTCATAGCAAATAATAACGTCAATAAGCAGAAAAATAGATGAGAGAGAATAAAACAATCACAACACAATATATACGTGGAAAACCCAAAACGGGTAAAAAACCACGGGCCGTCAGGACGACAGAGAAAGTTCCACTATATGATAAATTGTTACAACCATATACTCCAGGATTCTCTCTCACATCTAACCCAAACTCCACTCACAAGATCCTCACCAAGAACCCCACAATATCCCCTAGGTCTCCCCTAAATATCACCCATGGATCTCTAACTAGATCCACCGATATTCCCTTGGATCCCTCCTCCGATATTCCTTTGGGTCTCCCCGGATCTCACTCACACTCTCTCTGATGTTACATGGTGTTCTTTTTGCTCCACATCCTTAAAACTAATAACATAAATATTAGGACTATTTATACTAGTTACATGGAGTTTAAGATAAAAGGAAATCCTACTCCTAAACATACAAGACTTACTTGTTCCACGTAAATACTATTTCCTTTTATGACAAGTCTTCTTGTAGGGAGTAAATCCTTTTCCTTCAAGCACAAGAACTTCCAGAAACAAACTACTTCCTTTTCCGCTGAAGATTTCCCGTTTCACGTATGCTTATGATTGACTATGATTCGGGTCACGGTTTTACACCCGTTTCCTAAACCGTTACAAGTCACCTTAAATTATATCGCTCAGAAAACTGCGATCCATATGTTGAAACAAATTCTCATTCAGTTCTTCATGATCTTCAACCTCCCTCAAACTACACCATTCCATCTTCCAAACGTATCCCACGTCTCCAGGAAGCTCCACATCAGTTGAGTCTTTGTTTGGTTCATATTAGTTCATTTGAGAATACAAGCCAAAACTAACAATTTATTTATTTATTATTATTTTTTTTTTGGTTTTGTTTAAGCTACATAACATAGCAGGAAACAACAACACAGCCCAAAGCGGGCAAAAGAAGAAAACCAAACAGAAAACATGAACAAACAGAGCCAAGTCTGCCTACACAGGCAAATCAGCGAAAATCAAGTTCCTAGCACTAGCAGGAAAGCTCTCCATCCAGAATTTATCTTCCACACCAGTTCTTGCCAAATTTTGGGCAACACGATTCGCAGCTTTAGGGACAGCCTTCAAATCCATATCATAGTTTTGTTTATTCAAAATTGCAATCTCCTCCAAGAGGTTGCCATAGTTAGCTCCCAGGAACTTACCACTCAAAATACGCTCCACAGCCAAAGACTCAACATCTTACTTTTACTCATTTTTTATGCAATAATGCTAAACATCTCACCTAAAATCCCATATTTTTCATCCCACAACATGTGACATGTGAGGTGTTAAATTGTGAGTGGATACACATTAATGATGATTTAGCTCACATACCCTATGTATCCACTCACCATTTGACACCTCACATATCACATGTGTTGGGATGAAAAATGTGGGATTTTAGGTGAAATGTGTAGCATTACTGTTTTTTATGATGTCCATTATTAAAAGCAACTCCAACTAGGGAGCAAATTGGCGCAAAAAGCTAAAATAGAGCAATGAAACCTCTCCAACCAGGCGGTATTTGTTTCCGCCATTTTGTGTTGGCCAAGAACTTGTGCTTGATCAAGCGCAGCTTGAATTTTTAGTGTAGGTCTTGCGCTTCTTTTTATTTTTTTACTCTCTAAATTTTTACTTATTCACAGATTGACCATTGTTCAATAAAATTTATTTTGTTTGTATCCCTTATTTAAATATTTTGTTTAATCACAATTTTACCCATATTCAATCAAATTTATTCTAGTTGTATCCCTTTTATTATTTAATGCTTTTGTTTAAATACAATATTTTAGTTAATTTAATTTAATTTCTTAATGAGGAAATAGGGGTATATAGCACTTTTTCAAAATGGATTTGTGTAACTACAACCACTTTAATAACTCATGTTTTAATAGCACCAAAAATGAAATTTGGACAAAAATACCCCTCGGCTTTTTTTCTTTTCCCTTATCTGTCCTTCATCTTCTTTCTTCTTCTTTTTCTCCAAACCTCCATTGATGGAGCTTCAATGGAGGTGTCACCGTCGATCGGCGAGTTGATAGACAAAACCACCTGCAAAACGTCCGTCGTGCGCCACCGATTGTAACGGAAGTATCCATTTTCAATTTCGAGCTGTATGGAGAGAGAAACGAAGCCAAAGCCGAATAGTTTTCGAACATTCATCGTCAGATCTGCGACAATCCGTCGCAAATCTAACGAAACCGATGGCGCCAATGAACTCAACGTCGTCCAATCTTCTAGATCCGACTATCTCCGGAGTCAACTGGCGCCGTCGTCGGCACTGTCACCATTGATGGAGGTCGAACAGAATAAGTCTCGAACAAACTGAGATTAAGTCTCGAAACGCATCAATAAGTCTCGAAAATGTCACGTCACAATAAGTCTCGAATTTTCGAGAAAAAAAAGAGCAACAAACTGGGATTAAGTCTCGAAACGCATCAATAAGTCTCGAAAATTCGAAAATGTCACAATAAGTCTCGAATTTTCGAGAAAAAAAAAAGCAAAGGAAAAGAGTAAGTGGGGGTATTTTGGTCTCATCACCTATTTTGGTGCTATTAAAACCAGACTTATTAATGTGGTGCTATTTGCACAAGCCCTCCCCCAAAAAGTGCTATTTAATTTTTGAACCCTTTCTTAATTTATTAATTTGTTAATTTTGTAACTTATCATAATATTATATTAATTAAGGGGTGAAATGTTAATTGTTGACAAGTAATTAAAAAAAAAAAAGGAATATTTAAGGGGATATTCTTTTTAGGGTAACATTTGGTACAATGGGTTGGAGATGGAAAAAAAATATATATTATTTTTTAAGTTGCTGCATTTTGCTGTAAAGTTGCACTAATTTCGTATTTTGGGTTGGAGATGGCCATTTCAATGTTTTATGAATCCTATCACCGCAGGGCTAGAGAGCAGAGACGAATAAACTAACTTTCATCAATTTCTAAAAATTAAATAGCACTTTTTGGAAGAGGGCTTGTGCAAATAGCACCACTTTAATAAGTCTTGTTTTAATAGCACCAAAATAGGTGATGAGACTAAAATACCCCCACTTACTCTTTTCCTTTTTAAATAAAAGCCGTTGGTCGTTTGGTTGTCAATTAAAAGAGAGCTTTTTTAATAATAGAATTACTATAATACTCTACTAAATAATAAATTATAGGGTTATATTGGAGATTTTAATGTTATTAAAAAAACTCCAAAAGATCTACTTGGAAAAACTTTAAATTTGGGCTTCTCTAAGTAGATGTAAAACAACTTTTTTAATCATCTAAAAACTCTACTAGGTGACAACCAAACGATAAAAAAAAAAAATTAAAAAGAGTTTTTTTAATTAAAAAAGCTCCTTTAGCCAGTAAACAAACTCTCCCAAACGGACGCTTATTACATTTTGTTGTTAAATAACGAATTCTTTTTGATATTTTTATAATTCTTAAGGAAATATAACTTTTTAACCAAACAATTAAGGGGTTTCTATTTTTATTTAGAATTAGTGTTTTTATTATTTTGACCAAACTTTCCACCGAAGAGATAAATTTGTCCTGCCTTTTCCATTTAATTTAATTTTTTTAAAACTAATATGCTTTTAATTTTATTTTTTAAAATATAGGAAGAAAATAATATATATGCATGTTTGAGAAAAGTATTTATAAAGAATTATATGTATGTTCAGAAAGAAATTTCAAACACCGGATGTGCACCCGTCCCTAGCAGTATCAGATTCAGATTGTTGGCCTTTGGGGCATATGCACATGTGTATGTCAGAGTCAGAGTCACTCTGCACGTGTATATATATATTTTCAATTATTATTTTTTTAAATCAAATCTTCTGTAGCCATATGATATTAAACATTCAATTTAGTTATTAATTAAGTATAACTTAGCATGACCACCCCAAATGTTTCTTGATGGACTAGATTTTCATGTCTGCTATGCAAATGTTTTGTGTTAATTAAAAAATAAATATCTTTAAAAAAATTAAAAAATAAATAAATTTTGTCTTAATTTAATTTTATAAACCATTTAAATATTATTTAATTTTAAATATATATTTTTCTTATTTTTTCCGATGTAGAGTAAGGGCAAAACAAACATTATGTATTTTCCATGATTAATTAACGTGGTCAACGGTTAGTCAATTGGTCAAGGGGAAATCATTGTTATTATGAATTTTTTGCGGGTTTTAGTGCAATTTCACATATAATCAGGGTAGTTTGTGTAATTTGCCCTTTAATTTATTTAGAATCAATAAATCAATAATTTACAATAATTAGAAGAATAAAAAAAAAAAAACTCAAAACCATGTCGAGTATTTATTAATCAATTATTTTGTATAAATTTAAAGTGAATTCATTATTAATACAAAACAAAATTTCTTATTATAAAATTAGAGTGTAATTTATGTTGTTTTCTTGTAATTATGTATTTATTAATATTGGATTTCTTATTTTCATTTCTTTTTTAAATGTAATATTATTTAGTTTATCTTAAATAAGCGTTCATTCGTTTTGTTTTATACCCTAAACTTGGTTATACCATCAATTTTTCTTTATATATATATAAAACAAAAACAAAAAACAAAAAAACTCATTTTTACTTATAAATAAAAAATAAAATAAAAATAATAAAAATAAAAACTCATTTTACCATGATCTTAACTTTTCAGTATTTTTTATATAATTTATATTTTAATTAAATGTCACACCTGATTAAAATTTTTAGGTCCACCACTGTATACAGGAAATAGAAAAGAAAAGATAGTACACAATTTTGATGTGTTGTTCATATCCTTAAGTCGTGTAAAATGGCTCAATGGTAAAATAGAATATAAGGGCTAAATAACTAAAGTGAGTCTTGTACAATAAAACTATTGTCTTGTACAATTATTATAATATGGACTGATGACAGACTTAACCAAAATTCCACTGATGACAGACAAAACTTTACTGATAAATTAAAGTTGCTTTATTTTTGGTCTTTTTGAAAGATAAAGATGCTTTATTGATAAATGGGACTATGGGACTCTAGGACTATGGGAGGAGTGGAGTCCACACCAAAGTTGCTGAAACATGAACATCTCACTTATTTTTTTATTTTTTTTAAAGCTACATAACATAGCAGGAAAACAATATTTTTAAATACAATATATGAACATCTTACTTATGTACCCCTTTTTATTATTTAATGCTTTTGTTTAAATACAATATTTTAGTTAATTAAATTTAATTTGTTAATTTGTTAATTTGTTAATTTGTTAATTTCGTAACTTGTCGAAGGAGTGAAATGTTAATTGTTGACAAATAATAAAAAAAGGGAATATTTAAGGGGATATTCTTTTTAGAGTAACATTTGGTACAATGGGTTGAAGATGGAAAAAAAAATGTTATTTTTTAAATTGCTACATTTTGCTATAAAGTTGCACCAATTTCGTATTTTGGGTTGGAGATGGCCATTTCAACGTTTTATGAATCCTATCACCGCAGGGCTAGAGAGCAGACAGCAGAGACAAATAAACTAACTTTCATCAATGTCTAAATTGCATTTGTTGAGGAAGAACAAACAACTTTCTCAATAGAGGAAGGATACCAACTAATGCTATTTGAAGCTGCTCCGAGCTATTTAAGCGAAAACAGACTTGACCCTGCCCCTCTATTATTCAATTTGTCACAAGTGATCAAATTTGTTGACTGTCCAATGGGTACCGGGACTGTAATATGCCATGGGTTCATGCACACCCGTTTGACAAAAGTCCTGAGGTGTGAATTGTGATGTGTGCAATTTGAGGAGGGTATGGGGGCTCTTTCAATTTGTATTTGTAATTTATTTTTATTTTTATATTCCTTTTGTTTTGTTTAATTTTCTTTTTTTATTATAATTCAAGCCCAAATTAGGCATTTCATAAATCACACTTGATCAAATTATCGTTACCCAAATGTAAAGTTGGTTCCAGGGGATCTCAGTGTAGAATAAGCATCTTTCTATCTTTCTAAACACAACTCAAACGAATACAGCTGCTTTCTATCTTTCTTTCTCTCTCGTCTCTGCCTCTCTCAATCTCAACTCATCGGCCCTTGTTACATCGTCGTCTTCCTGTCCGTCGCCATCTCCGTTTCACCTGGTAAATTAATAACCTCCTGATCATGATTAATTAGTTGTTCAACCCATTTGAATTGTAATCCCGTTTTGCCAGCTCTAATTCCATCAATTTACTTTTATTTATTTATTTATTTTTGAATTATCTATTTGTGGGAAAAGTAAATTTGAAGGTGTGGTCCTTATCTTCTTCCTCCATTCGTGCTATTGCCCTAATCTTTTTCTATTGCAGTGATAATCTTGATTCCTCTGGTTTTGAAGTCATTCAACAAAGATGTCTCCAATTAAATTTCTGCTTCTGGACTTGGGAAGTGCCCTTCTCGGAGGGTTCTTTTCGGCATTGTTCGACAGATTATTGCCCCACAGTTTTCCACAAATTATTGTAACAGAGGTGCGTTCAGAGATAAACAAATGGGTCACAAAGCTGGCAATCATTCAGGCAGCTCTCGACGATGCAGAGGAGAAGCAGTGGACGAATATGGCTGTCAAAATGTGGCTAGACGATCTCCGAGACTTTGCCTACGATTTGGAAGACTTGCTGGATGAGCATAACACTGCAATTCTAAAGCGCAGCTTGAATGCACAATCTAATAGAGACGCCATCTCTAAGACAGTAGAAGAGTTGAATACATTGTGGAACAATTTTAATACAATGTCCAACAGTAGAGGCATGACCCCGCGGTTGGAGGAGCTCTGTGACCGAAGGAGTCTACTTGGATTAATCGAAAGAACTGTTGGAAGGACTGTTATATGGCAAAGGCCACCCTCTACTTGTCTGCCAACTGAACCTTCTATTTATGGGAGAGACCAAGACAAAGCAAAAATACTTGAAATGATGTCAGACGATGACGAAAAAAGTTCTCCAAACTTTCGTGTAATATCCATCGTGGGTATGGCAGGAATTGGCAAAACAACGCTTGCAAAGGAGGTGTATAATGACACTACTATTGGAGCGATGACAAATTTCGACCGAAAAGCATGGATCTGTGTCTCCAATAACTTTGATGTTTTCAGAATGTCCAAGTCGATTCTCGAGTTCTTCAATCCTTCAACCCGTGATCTAAAGGATTTGAATGAAGTGCAAGTTCAGCTCAAATCGGCAGTGAATGGCCAAAGATTTTTGGTTGTCTTGGATGACGTTTGGAGCAAAAACTACGACTTGTGGGAAACTTTCAAATCCCCCTTTGTGACTGGAGCACGAGGTAGCAGAATAATTGTGACTACTCGCAGCATTGATGTTGCATTAATAATGGGATCAGGACCGTCTGATTACTATAATCTGCAGCTTCTATCAGGTGATGACTGCTGGTCTGTATTTCAAATGCATGCTTTCGAAAGTAGAAATATTGATGCACATCCAAGTCTGAAATCAGTTCGTGACAAGGTTATTCATAAGTGTGGAGGCTTACCGCTAGCAGCGAGGACGCTAGGTAGACTATTACGCTCTAAGCAGAGAAATGATGAATGGGAAGATATACTCAGCAGCCGAATTTGGGACTTACCCGAAGACAGTAACATACTCCCCGTGTTAAAGTTGAGCTATCATCATCTTCCCTCTCATTTAAAAAGATGTTTCGCTTACTGTGCAATTTTGCCAAATAATTATGAATTTGAGGAGAAGGAGCTCGTACTCTTATGGATAGCAGAGGGTCTGATTCTACCCACGGCGAACAATAAGCCATTGGAAGACATAGGTTGTGAGTATTTTCATGATTTATTGTCAATGTCAATTTTTCAACAATCAAGCGGCGATGCTTCTAAATTTGTAATGCACAACCTTTTCAACGATTTGGTCCAGTGGATTTCCGGGGAAACAAGTTTTAGGTTGGAGAATGAACTAGAGGTTAAGAAGAAGATAGAAAGATTAAAAAGGGCTCGTCATTTTTCCTACAATGTCCGTGGGTGTGATGGCAAGAACAAATTTCAAGTTTTTGATGAAGTGAACCAGTTGAAGACATTTCTGCCGATACTGACACATAATCCTCATAATCTTGATTGTTACATAAGTGAGGTTATTTTCGATCTGTTGCCCAAGTTCAAGAAATTGAGGGTGCTGTCTTTACAGAAATACCACATCAATAAGCTACCTGATTCAATTGGAAAATTGAAATATTTAAGGTATCTCAACCTTGCTGATACAAAAATTGCAAGTTTGCCAAAGTCTATAACGGACCTAATCAACTTGCAAATTATGATATTAAGAAATTGTTCTGAGCTGTCGGAGTTGTTTCCTTCTATGGGAAAATTGATCAGCCTTCGTCATCTTGACATCAAAGGTATAAAGCCCATAGGAGAGATGCCATCGGGGATGCAAGAATTGAAATATCTTGAAACTTTGTCTAATTTTATTGTGGGTAAAGATTCCGGATCTCATTTAAAAGAATTGAAGAATCTGAAGCTTCTCCGCGGTGAACTTTGCATTTCCCAATTGGAGAATGTGACTGATTCACAGGAGTTAGGAGAAGCTATATTAAGCGATAAGAAATACCTGCAAGTGTTAATTCTAGAATGGGGGATGAACAACCCAGGAAATGAGGAAGATGAAAAAGATGTTCTTGACATGTTACGACCTCATACAAATCTATCGAAGCTCACAATTAACCAATATGGCGGCTCAACTTTTCCATCTTGGATTGAAGATCCATCATTCTCTAACATTGAGGTTCTAAGGCTGGAAGGTTGTGTAAAATGCACATCATTGCCTTCACTCGGAGTACTGAGCAAGCTTAAAGAACTCGCAATCAGCCGGATGGATAAACTAACAGCTATTGATTCTCACTTTTATGGAAGTTGCTCAAAGGAGTCAAAGCCCTTCCAATCATTAGAGATTCTGTATTTAGGAGACTTGCCAGAATGGTCTAGTTGGCAACCTATTGGAGACAATGAGCAAGAGGAGGTATTGGATCGCCTTAGTGAGCTTTCCATTGTAAATTGTCCAAATATTTCTGGAAGATTTCCTGCACATCTGCCTTCATTGCAGAAGCTTGTGATTCAGAAATGTGCAAACTTGGTGGTTTCAATTTCAAGATTTCGGACCCTTATCAAATTAGAAATAGATGACTCATTGTCACTAAACTCTAAGAACGGTTTGAATATTTCGGAGTTTTTCAGTCAAGCGTGTTCCTTACAAAGAAGTCCAGAGCCACCATCTCTTTCAAGTCTGAGTGCACTTGAGATTAAAGATTGCAATGACTTGAAATCTTTACAGGGGATAATGAAACACTGTGCACGTCTTGGTCATTTGGTGATCGAAAGTTGTGATTCGCTAACCTCAATAGCAGAAGGCCAACTACCTTCATCTCTGAAAAGGCTTAAGATAAGGAGTTGTGTAAAGCTGCAGTGTTTATTGGATGGCAGAGAGGATACCAACCACATCAACGCATCACGTGTCGAGTATTTGTATGTCTCCGTCTCCCAGTGTCTAGCTCTCAAATCCTTGTCATCAAGAGTCCAATTATCTGTACAACACCTTGAGATTCAGCATTGCTCAAGTCTCACAACCTTAGGTCTGTTAGCTGAGACACTTGAGCGCCTTGAGACTACGACTTGTCGTCAGCTCGACAGCTTATCATCAGGCCAGTTACCTGCCTCATTGAAATACCTCTCCATTTATGACTGTCCGATCAGGAACTTATCATCAACTGGCCAATTACCTGCATCACTGCAACACCTTGACATTAAGTCTTGCCCACAACTCACAAGCTTGTCATCAGGTCAGTTACCTGCCCCACTCAAATACCTTAAAATTCACAGTTGTGAAAGACTCAAATCCATAGCTGGCAGCCTACAAAATCTTAGCAGCCTCCATGAGATAGATATATTTTGTTGTCGAAGTCTTGAATCCTTCCCGGAAGTTGGGCTTCCCAACTCAAATTTAACCATTCTTTCAATCCAGCAGTGTGAAAAACTTGTTGCGCTACCCAGCTCCATGCACACCCTCAATTCACTTAAAGAATTACACATCTTAAACAACAACCAAACATCACTTTCATCCTTTCAGCAACAAGGTTTTCCCTCCAGCCTAACATCACTTTCTATCACGGGTCTCCAGTTCTACGATGATCAAGTCATGAAACGGTTGCACAAGCTCACCTCTCTCAGAAGTCTCCACATTAGCGGATGTAAAGATGCTAAGTCCTTTCCAGAGGAAACGAAGGCGATTATTTTTCCCACTTGTCTAACTCGTCTGACTCTCGAAAACTTTGTAATGCTGGAAAGCTTATCTCCCAAGGGTTTCAGAAACCTCGCCTCTCTTGAATATTTGTCGATCTCTAAGTGCTCCAAGCTGACATCCTTTCCGAAGGAGGGCCTGCTATCCTCTCTTCTGGAGTTACATATTTCTGAGTGTTCCCAGTTGAAGGACTATTGCTTAAGGTATAGAAGTCGAGACAAGTCTGAGATGGCCAACATTCCTTATGTTAAGATAGATGGCAAATTCCGTCCGCCAACCAAAGCCAACAATTAAGAACTGTCTCAGGTATTACATTTTGATTAACTGTCTCAGCTAATCTGTTTACTATTTGTAATTAGTCCTCTGCCTTAGCTTCAAGGCGTCACTTATTTATTTTAATTTTGATTTATCTTATAGTTTGATAGGTAAGTTGACAGATTAAGGATGCTGATGGAGCTACCTTTGTGCATACCCTCTGTGAAGCCAAAGTTGAAGACCAGATCAGACCTAGTTCAGCCTGACTAGCTGACCCGTAAAGCCCCTGTGCTCGGCCCACAAGCTTCGATTTGGGATCTGGGGTTTTGTTCAGTGGATTGTCTGCCATCATCACCATCCTGAAAAGGGTCGGGGACTTGTTGGTTGTCTTGGAGGCTTGAGCTACCCTGACAGCACTAGGGTTCTTGCCACTGAGTGTGTCATGGGAGTAGAATTGGAGGTTGGTCACTGGTTTTTTTTTTCAGCTTCAATCCTAGTACTGGCCCAACCATCTACATTGAAGCTTTGAGCTGCTAAAATGGCTGCCAGGCTGATCATCTATAGTAGAAATGAGTATTATTGGGATATATCAACTAGATAGTTTAGAAACATTTGCATTAGCAAATAGCATCATTGGACTCATTACTCAGAAACAGAGTTTTTAACAGAGACATTGAATAATAAAACAATACTTACGTGACTAATTACTTGGGACTGGGGAGGATTTTCTTCTGAATCTTCAAACAATGCAATCTGTCCCAAAAAGAATAAATGCACATATTATGCAATGTCTCTTTGTGTAAATTAAACAAGTCAGTAAAGATTTGAAATATTATGAACCTTTAACCATGTATAGCTTCAATAAATAAAGCATAAGCTAAGTACTGCATAAATATATTCAAATATCTCATAATGTTCCTCGATTTGGACTCATGTACAATTCCAAATAAAGGAAGGAGTCTCAAATTTATATGCATTGTTAAGAAAATCGAAAGAAAAGTGTCAATACTTTAATTCCGGAAATTATGTATATATTCGGAACTTACAATGCCTCTTGAGGATATCATCACATTCGCATCATCTCCTTCTTGAGGATACCACTCATCATCTCTTACTAGTTACTATCCATAAAAATATCTGAAAGACAACAAAATGTTAAAAATTTGATAACAACATCTTCACAGCTAATTAATTCATGCTTCTTAAATATTAAACCAATGAGTTATTTTATTTACCAGTTTAGGACAAACATTTGGATCATAAAAAGGCTTTTTCTCCATCTAGATTTTAGATTATCTTCAGTAATTCGAAGACAGCGGTTACTTGGATCAACAGCGCTAGTTTTGGAAGTCTGAAGCATGTCAACTCTATTTATGATATTTGGTCTTTTCTCATGTTTCATGGTAATATCAGGGTTGTCCACATGAGCCGGGATTCTAATTTGCTGGCGGATTCTCTTGCTAAGAAAAGGTCTAGTCAGTGTGGGGATTTTGTGGATTGGGGTGCTTTCTTGTAATGTTTTCTTTGCGTTTTTGCTGCTTGTTTTGTTCTATTGGTCTTGCTGTTTTGTTGCTCTGTTTTGTCCTGTTTTGTGTTGTTGTGTTCAGCTTGTGTTTTTGGGGCGCTTTGGGCTGCATGTTGTGCTGCCTGCTTTTTTCTGGGTTGTTTCCTTGGGTTGGTGTCTTTGTTGTTGCTGTCTCTTGTGTCTTTGTTTCTAGCTTGTTGGTTTTCTAATAAAATCTTTGCAGTTTTTTAAAAAAGGTTCTAGATTATCAAGTACTTCTATCAACAATCACATAGCATCCCTTTCTATAACCTTGGACAATAAATTAAAAATAATTATCAAAAGTTCCAGTCCATTCAATCACAACATTAATTTTTTTGAATTATGGAAAAAGAAAAAAGAAAAAAAAAAAGTAAACACAGAAACAGCTACAACTTATAATTAGTAAACAAAATCATATTCAGCAGCAATAATTTGATTGAGAGCTGATGTAGCCTCTGCATTTGTAGATGTATTTTTCTTCTTCTTCTTCTTTAACAGGATTTGTAGCTTCTTTCTTAAAAAGCTTTATTTACTCAATTTTTTTATTATTATTTTTTTATGATAGGAAAGATAATATATCAATGCAAATGAGATTATATATATCTAAATGACAACTAAACTCAGTCCACAAATTAATGTAAAACACAAAATACAAACTCATTTACTCCTATGTTTGGTTTGATGGAAAGGAAAGGGAACGAAAAGAAATGATAGTGAAGAAAAGAAAGGAAAGGAAAGGAAAGGAAAGGAAAGGAGAGGATAGTAATTTTAATGATTGTTGTTTGGATGGTTATGGGTGGAAAGAAAAGGAAAGGATAGTGGTTTTATTTTATTTACGAAAATATCCTTATTTAAACAATATGAATACAAACAATATATAGGGTTATTTTTTGGATTTTGAAAAAATTATTAATGGTGGAATTGCTTTCCTTTCCTTTCCCTCCATTTCCTCCCAAATTTGGATGGAAACCAAAGTGTTTAAAATATAAAGACTCATTTCCTTTCCTTTCCTTCCATTTCCTTTCCTTTTCCTCTCATTTAACCATCCAAACAATAAATTAGAAATCCTTCCAAATTCTTTCCTTTCCTTTCTCTCGAATTCCTTCAAACTAAACATAGTGACATTGCTGCTTAGTTATTACATGATTTACTACTTATAATCAAAATTAATAGCGTTACTCATATTAAATTTAACATATATGCATTCTTTGTTCACATAAAAGACATAGAAATTAAAGGTTTGAATGCTGCGCTGCTGACCTATTTGTGAACACCAAACCATATATGTTAATCATATAAATTCTAGTAAGAGCAATACCAAATTTCTAGGTAGGGCAATACCAAAGTCCTGCCTCTAGATTATTTTTGTACTCTACCATCAAAGCATGTACTTTAAATAAACCAGTATATAAACAGGACTAGACTATGAGAGGTTCTAAAATTCAATTATAAAACCTATAACTAATCTATGTATTGTTTAAACTAATAAAGTACTAGGCTAAGTTCAACAGTGTATTGTTCAACAGTGTGCAGAACAGTATATAAACAGTATATAAACAGGACTAGACTATGTATTGTTTAAACTAATAAAGTACTAGGCTAAGTTCAACAGTGTGCAGAACTCACCTATGGCAGCATTCAAAGAATCCTCTTGATGATATATCTACATGACCTCTTACTGTCCAGGCTAACTATTCAACTAAAAGAGGTACATCATCCTCTGCATTTCTAGTTACCTTAAGAGCTTCATTTTCTCACTTAATGTCAATGCAAAAAACTGTTTGGTTTCAGCAAAAACCTTGTCTAGGATTGACTGTGTTGAAAAGTAGAAGCATATCCAAACCAGACAACTTTAGTATGAGTACGGGAAGTAATTATCATCGATTATATAACTATGAACATATGTTAATATATTCTTTACATCTTATAAATTAGATTCTATAAGAAGCAATATTGGTGAATGTCAAAGTTTGAGAGATTCATTACCTTGGTAGTAGAAGGAAGAAATAGCTTCTGTGCACACTATCCGTCAATTTCAATCTATAAAAATAAAATAAAAATGTTGTACTACTAATAATAACAGCAAAATTCTATTTCAATACTAAATTTTGAATCTTTGAAGTTAAATTGTTTGGATGACTTACCCGAAAGATGAGAAGTCCCAGTCCAACGACCGTAGAACAATAAGCGAATTTTAGAATGCAAAATGCAGTCAAAGAGAAAGAGAAGGATCAAGGATTTAATCTCTTAGAATGTGGTTCTACTTCCTCCTCCTGATGATCATTAGACGTACGACTTTTTCTTCCACTTGTTTCCCCAATATTTTGATTCTCATATATTAGGCATACCCCACAATATTTCACTCTGCAATCAGGACTCTCCTCTGAAAGCGAGAATTCAAATGAACAATTTGTGAATTCACCTTGTAGTTTCCATAATACTGAATATGGGAGAAACGCTAATGCGACATGATCAGAGTCAATTAATGTTCCGTTTTTACAAGCAACCATAAGGTCACCTCTGTTGCATACTTCATTATTACTTATGAACTTGTAAAGGACATTCAATTGATCTCCAAAATCATCATCATTGTAAACTTCATCGTAACAACATTCCTCAAATGCAATAACAGCACATACTGCAAATCCCAGGAGCTGACCACTGAAAAACTCAGGCCGTTTGATCGAAGATCCTTCAGTTCTATATATGAAACACCTTGGAACTTCACTTCCCGAGTAACAAAAGCTATAATTGTGATGTAGCGGAAGCATCTACGAGAAAAACTCGCAAGAATAATTCGAAAAGCAACCTACCAATATTCTGTTGATCCGCACACGAATGCCAGAATATCAGGCTTCAAGATCGTTGACCCGCGCAGGGTACCGAAATTGGGAGATAATTAGATAAAACTCTAAAATTTTTATTAATTCAACAACTGATTCTCCAAACCCTAATACAATCTGTTTAAAGGAAACAAATTCGAAATCTCCTAGACTCCTAAAGATCCTAAACGAAATTGGGAAAGAATCCCGAATAAAAAACTAAAAACAAATTCTAATCAAAAAAGGAAAAAATACTTAATTAAATATATAATAAATGGAAATAAAATAATACGTATTAATTACAAGAATATTTTTAAAATCAAAAATCTTCAACAATATCTTTGATAATCTCTCCTGCATCACTCTCCCTCCCCCAAAGGCCAAAACCTTGAATAATTGTAATATAAAAAAAAAAATGCCAAAATGACATTATATACCGTAGAGTATCCCCTTTTTTTTAACAGCGAATTTATTCAAAGAGCCATGGAGGCTAAAAAGAACACCCAACACAAGCGCAAAGCAGGCACCAAAGCAATACCAATCACCCAGAAAACCAGCAGCAGCCCAAAACGAAAAACAAAACTAAGAAACAAAGACAACAGCTGGAAGCAGAAACACAAACGAACAGCAGAAGAAAAAGAAACCCCCCAAAAAAAACAGAGTAGAACTGAGGCAGGGCAAAAACAGAGGCCTCATGAGTCACACCAGACCTCACGCTGAAACTTTTGCCTAAAACCTACAAACACAATGAAGCAGAGCTGACGCTGTAGCAAACAGAAGAACAAAGACGGTAGAGTACTTAACAAAAATCTTATTTAAATCCAACCAAACTAAAAAAAAACAAATGTTTATGTAAACAAACATAACTAGAAATGACAGTATTTGATCAAGTTCTATCATGTTCATGTATGTCCTAGTGAACAATTGTAACATTGTACCCAACTATAGCATCACCAGAGGCAGGATCAAACCAATGTGTATGAGCTATTGCATAGCCACGTGCCAGTCGGAAAATGCCGGTTCCACCTACGATCGACATCTCCCGGAATGGATTCATCGCCGAATTCAAGCCAAGGATGCTGATGGAGCTACCTTTGTACATACCCTTAGTGAAGCCAAAGTTGAAGACCATGATCAGACCTAGTTCAGCCTGACTAGCTGACCCATAAAGCCCCTGTGCTCGGCCCACAAGCTTCGATTTGGGATCCGGAGTTTCGGTCAGTGGATCGTCCGCCATCATCACCATACCGAAAAGGGTCGGGGACTTGTTGGTCATCTCGGAGGTTTGAGCTACCCTGACTGCACTAGGGTTCTTGCCACTGAGTGTGTCATGAAAGTAGAATTGGAGATTGGTCACTGTTTGTTTTTTCAGCTTCAAGCCTAGTATTGGCCCAACCATCTACATTGAAGCTTTGAGCCCCTGAAATGGCTGCCAGGATGATCATAATCAGAAACATAACTTTACTAAACTCTTTTATGGAGATCAAACAAGAGAAGTTAGCTAGCTTTTTGAAGGGTCAATCTGAATGATTTTGAAAGCTCATGAATAATGTAAATTTATAGAGGAAATTAAAGTGAAAGGACTTTGCAAAGTATTATTATATATTATATAAAGTGCAAAGATTCGATTCAAAGTAGGTTTAACCACTACTGAATTGAAAAAAATAAAAATAAAAAAATAATATGAATTAGTCCGGGGTTTATCGAGACCTGCCGATATCAACAACTACATGTGCTTCTATATTTACTTACATAATATCAGGGAGAAAACTCTACATACATACTTATAAAAGAGTAAAGCTACATTGCCCAAATTTGGTGTCAAAATCTGGTGTCAAAATCTGGTGTCCAAATAATGTAGCAACAATGTAGACCATTCATTTAAATCATACAAATCTAATACAATTTAAATGAATGGTCTATAGTGTTGCCACATCATTTGGGCACCAGATTTGGACACCAAATTTAGGCAATGTAGCATTACTCCTTATAAAATATACATGATGATACTCAAACCCCACCACACTTACCTTATAAATGTTCGAAACTCTACATACATACTTATAAAATGCACATGATAATACTCAAATCCCCACCACACTTACCTTATGAATGTTTGAAAACAGTTTACGTTTGTTCAATAAAAACTTGTTCTGTATAAGTTTATATGACCAAGACACACTGAGACAATATTTGATTTTCAGAACCTTATTTATATGCTATTAGTCAATGGTGTTGACAAACTTGTATGAAAAAGATTGTCAAAATGGTAATGCAAGTCACCTAAACTATTTTCTTTCCAAATCTTGACATTCTTTAAAGAAAAATCTATAAATTACAGCCTTCACCTAAACAAATTAAAGAATTTCAAGTATTTGGTTGGTTATATACAACTAATAAGCTGCCAAATAAATGGGCTACCATATTATATAATTAATTTTTTTTTTCACCTACTAGGCTTCTACATTAATAGGAATTTTTTTTGAATTAAGTGGGAGCTACTGTCAAAAACTCTAGTTTAGTTTTAATTTTATGTAAACAAGATTTACACTTAACCAAAACAATCATTTTAACAGAGGGCTTCTCATATGCAAATCCCTGAACATTAGATTATGTCAAAAACATGAGAATTGGGCCATAAATGCCTCAAAAACAGTTAGCAAATAGCAACATTGGACTAATTACGTGACCCTGCTCATTACGCAGAAACAGAGTTTTTAATAGAGACATCAAATAATAATACACTACTTACATAACTAATTAAAAGAGTTCAAGTCTTTCTGGTAGCATCTTTTTTTTTTTTGAAACAGCAAATTTATTAACAAAGCCGAAGCCAGGCACAAAGGAAACAACACAGACCAACCAAAAACAAACCACAAACAGACACCCCCAAAAACAGCCCAACAGCAACGCCAACCAAAACCCCCAAAAGCAAAAGACAAGCATCAGGAACAAACAGCAGAACCACACCCACCAAAAACACACACCAAACCACAGCAAAAACCTGACAACAGCAAAACCACCAGCCAACGAAACACAAGAAGACAGCACACAGAAGACCCACAGAAGCAGCGCAACTCAACAACAAACACAGCAGAGAAACACAGCAGCATACTGCAGCAGTACAAGAACAGAGCAAACAGGGCCAACAACCAAGAACCCCAACTGCCAGCCAAAGGAACTGCAGCACACCACCAAGAGAACAGCCACCAGCAGACAAACCAACCAGAGGCAGCAAACGACAACCACCAACCCAAACCACCCCAAGCAACACAGTCAAAACACTGCCCAGACCACATCCTCCCCATCCGACAACAGACCCCTCTTCGCAAAACCATCAGCCATAGAGTTAGCACCTCTCGGGACAAACTTCAGAGAAGAATTAACCAAGAGCCTCAGATACTCACGGATATCGTAGATAGCTTCCACCAACACTAGATTACCGAAATCATCATCTTTCACCCAACCAATCACCTCCATCGAGTCACTTTTGAAATTAATCTTACGACCTCTTAACCTCTCATTAGAAACACATAAAGCACAAGCTTTATGGATAGCCATTAACTTCGCCGTGGGAGCGTCTACTGTACCAACAAAAGCTGAAAACGAACACATCACTACCCCTTTCGAGTCACGCAAGATCCCACCAATCCCGGCCCTCCCCAACTCCGAGTTACTCGAACCATCCACATTGAACTTCAACTCATCACCTAAAGGGGGAATCCACTTCCTCATAATGGATCTCTTCACGGGATTATCTTCGAAACTACAAAATTCTAAATTTTGCACTAACACAGTTATTGGTTCGGTTGAACCTCTACCGTGGTGTTTGAACCACCACGCCACCCTAAATCTAATCAAGTCGACATACTCTTCCAACACCGGGGTAACCTCTTTAAAAACCTTATTGTTCCTGGCCTCCCAAATGGACCAAACAACCGCAAAAAAGATCATTATCCAAACCCTTCTCAACTTAGCAACCGGGCATAACCCTTGCCAACCTACAAACCAATCCTTCACATTCTTGTTCAAGCACCCATTCACCGACCACCACCCCGAACAAATACTCCACAACTTCGTAGCCCAAAAACACTGCAGAAATAAATGATCCCTTGTCTCCTCAGACCCACCGCACAACGGGCACAAATAGCCATCACTCATGTTAACACCTAACCGATTTAAAAAACCCCGAACCATGATCCTACCTCTAAGCAATTGCCAAACAAAAATCTCTACTTTCGGAGGGCAATAACCATACCAATTAGAGACGACCTCATGGCACACATCATCCCTTAACTCTTCCACGCATCTCCGAAAGGATCTAACCGAAAATAAACCCTTTGGACAAAAAGACCAAGCCAACGAGTCCGGAATGTGTCTTTGAAGTTTAACTTCCTCAAGACTAGAAGCAAAATCTGTCCAAACCTCCAATTCCCAGTCAAACACTCTTCTTCTTAGCTTAATCTCCCATTTCCAAACCTCCCTTTCCCAAGAACCAAAATCCTCAATCATACCACCTCTATTTTCCGCCAACGCAAAAATCCTCGGAAACACATCTTTAGCTACCCATATTGGAAAATGCATACAAGCATCCAAAAAGAAATTGATTACTCCTCCTTCAACAAAAGAACATGACATCTTTCACATTCTCTTTGATACCCGGAAGTGGCTGGACCAACAGATGACCCTCCCTTGTGCCACTGCCCCTGCCACTGGAAGATCCACCGTCTGATATATCACCCTCAATGTAGTAACGAGCTCTAAATGCTGCTAAATGAGCATAATAAGCAGGAGGCACTACGGAAACAGACCGAGTGCACTTAGCATATGTGTAGCATAAGTTATTTGTTAGCATTTGCAACTCATCAGCAGTGAATCTGTTCTCATCAAACAACACGTGATAATGTGTTGGTCTGCTGGTACCCTGGATTCCAGCATGGCTGTTAAGGTAAAAATCGAACTGCGTAGGGTGGCAAATCTTGGTATCCACAACGGTACCTGGCTGAATATTGCCACTCCTGTCAATCATATTACGATCCGAAGGGAATAGGCGTGTATGATGCCTTTTCTGTATCACAATAAAAGTAATTGGTGGCACATAGTTCGGCTCTAATGAGCTACAAGCATGACGAATGGCATCCACTTCATGGAGCAGAACCTGATTAAATTGACCTTTACTAACACCATCTCTGTAGAAAATAATCTTATATGGTTTATGTCCAGTTGACCTCCTAAAAGCCATTAGTTGATCCCTTATCATTCCTCCATGAACTACCCCCCTCTGAGCATCTTGAGTAGATGTGTAGAGATCCTTGATAATTTCATCACGGTGACCCTGTGCAGAAACAAGTCCCCTATACTTCGTAACCTCCGGCCAATCCATTGATGCCACAACTCCTGCTATCGAAGGACTAGAGTCCTCTCCAGGCTGTGGATGTTTGACATTCGCACCAATTATAATTGTAGGACTATCAGACACATGAGGGAGTCTTCTCATAACAGCATCATTCAGCACACTGTTTCGTCCACCGACCTTGACATTTATCTTCAGGGCCACATTTTCAAGGTACTGCTTGCTTAGCTTAGAAGCTTGCCTAGGCTGACAGCATTGTGACACGATTCCTAACTCAGTTTCACAAACTCGCTTAATCCTTCCATATGATCCAGTGGCATCAGGTAAAATAATTATCAACAGCTGAAGCAGTTTGCCACCCCTCCTTGTAATTTCTGCTGTAGACCGTGTATGTATATCTATAAGAGCATTCTCAATTTGGTTAGGACCAGCTGAAAATATGGGAATAACAGGATTTGGGTTGAATACCATTCCTTTACTCTTACACATGTTCAACAATTCCCCACAGAACTGGAATGGCAAATCTCGATTAACACGCGTAGAAAAGCACACACAAGTCCAAAAGGCTACTCTGCCACCATTGATCATTTTCTTGTTGATCATGTTCCACTGGCCTAAAGAAGGATTGACCTTGGCCACTCTACCAGATTCATGATAATTAAGCATTGGAGGTGGCAAGACTCGAGCATCAACCGATGCCAATTCACCCCCCACATGAATACCAAACTCCTCGTTAGCAAGCTTATCTCTATTATAATCATTTGATAAAACCATCCTCTTTATATTGCTTTCCCTCTCATGGGGACGTTGGCACGTTGCTCTTAACAACGCAGTTACTTGTCTTTCATTGAGTCTATTTGTGTACCTCTGTCCTTCCACAATCTTAGAAAGCTCCATAGGTAAATAAATAGGGTTTGCATCACTCCCAGCTTGAAGCGCAGGCAAAGATGTATATTTGAGCACAATCTGATACTTATCACGGAAATATTGAACCACCGACGTTTTTGTTACTTTGTCCTCAAGAGTAAACATTAGCCGTTTCAATGGTTGACTGCAAATTCCAGTGATCTTGTAACTTTTAGCATAGCCCATATGTGTTAGTACTACCTTTATTCCCTTGAACGACTTTCTCACCCTCACACGATCATGATCTGATAGTGGAGTTGATATGTTTCGATTGATATACTTCGAAACAAACTCGCTCACTAGAATTGGCTCATAGAAACCTTTGGCTGATACATCGATATTAAAAGACAGGCCCATCTGTGTTGGTCGAAGACTTTGATAAAATCCTCTCCAGTATTCAATACCATCACCTAGTTGCCCCATGGGTCCCAAATCAGGTGAGAAGAATGACCTCCCAACAGGGACGTACTTTTCCGAAGATGAAGCTCTGAGAACAATAGCAAGGACTTGTATAACTTCATAAGGAGCATCCAAATGCCTACTCCGTAGGAACTGTTGTAAAGCATAAAGATCAGGTTTGGACACCAGTTTAATTGTGACATTGAATTTAAGCTCTTTTCTCTTGGATGTAGATGAGGTTGCACCAGAGTCTTGGTCCAATTTTACAACAAATTCTTTTGACTCAAAGGGCAATGGTCCTGCAGTGTAGAGACTCTTCCTGCCATCATAAGCTGGCATCCGTTTACCAAGGTGTGACTCCCTGTACAAACGAGTGAGTTCAGACACCACATCTCTATTAACTTTCTTTGATGTAATATTTGGAGTAATTGAGACATCATAGTGATGGATGTCTCTGTCCACCACTTGAACAAGAAAGTGGTTCGCCTTGACTATGCACTTTTTACCCATTGTTCCATAGCCTGGCCTCCCCGGAGGTCTTCTTCCTTTCGAAGAAATAGGAAACGCAATCTCTTCCAACGACAATTTTTGCTCCATTACCTGTTTCACGATAGATTACATATTTCACTTTGGTCTACTAGTTATTTCACGTTGAAGGCATTTTAGACCATGCAAGTATGCAACTATTGTACATGGCTAAAAACATAATTCTATAATTTGATATGGCTAATCTTGCAATGTTCCCTCTTTCAGTTACCTGATGAACTTCATCTGTCTCCATATCGTCCTCCCCGTCCTTTGTTTCTTTCGAGAATAGAAATGGAACTGCAAATTCATAATTGGAAAATTGAAAAACAATTGTATAAGCAAAACAAAAAAAATAAATGTAATGGAACTCCAAATGTTCCTATGCATATAGATGGATTACCGGAGCCGGTGGACAAATCGGTAATTGTAGAACCGCAGACGTCGTCAGATCCCGTCGGATCCACTTGTTTTCTATTAAAACCTGTACAAATACAATCTATCAACCTACAGTAACAGCAATTCGAATATATGATTTATTGAATATTTGGCTTACTTGAAGGCCCTGAAGGTACATTTGCTGTAATTTTTTCTTTGCTATGATCCTTGTTAAAACGATGGGGTGGAAGACTGATCTGAAGCTTTGGGCACTCAGCTATGGTTCCTTCCTTGAGATCTGGGAAGGGCAAGTCACACCAATAGATGCTCCTAAAATTTGGTAGATTGGATAACTTGAGAATTTGAAGTTTTAAGAATGGGGTTAAATTTCTCATCAACTCCAGACATTCACTCAATTTCCAAACTTTGATTATCTCTTCCAATTCAGAGCATTGTGAAATCTCTAGATGCTTGAGGTTTGGAGCCAGAATAAGCCATGTCAGGTCCCGCAAATTCGGGCAACTTTCTATAAATACTTTATCAAGGAAGTAAAAATTGCTTATGCCTTGTGCTTGTGCTTCCCCAACAAAATCAACCTCCAGCTCCTCCAGATATTCACATTCTGAAATCCGCAATGTTTTGAGGTGATTCATATATGATATTGAAATTACGATGGACTTTGGATGCTGTAACGAATGAAGCCAAAGAGATTGAATACAGCTCTGTAATCTATAGGAGCTCAATAATTTCTGTAGAGCATGTGAATTTCTCAAGCCTAAGCTCAACATGCTTAGATTTTTCAAGCAAAACAACTCCTCTATCAAAAGTTGAGCATCTTTGCATACAACGCTATCTTCACCTGATTGATCCAAGAAACCACATCCCTGCAATCTCAGTACATGTAACACCGAAAGTGTAGATATCAGCCGTGGCGGAATTGCACAGAGTTCTAATGTATACTCTAGGTTTAAACATTTAAGTTTTTTCAAGGCCCCTAACTGTTTTGGCAGACTTTTTATAGCAGTATGTGACAGATCAAGATGTTGTAATGAAACCAAATTTGAAATCTCTGAAGGTAATTCTTGTAGAGGATTATCAGACAAGTTTAACACTTTGAGACGAGGCATGAACCGGAAGAAGTCACCACCGATCATCTCTATTTTATTTTTATTAAGAAACAAAGTTTGGAGATGAGAGCACATAGGAGCATTTTCTAGATTCGTAAATCCATTCTTGGTCACTGAAATCCTTGTCATGTTTACCCATTTTTCAATCTCTGGCAGTTCAGTCAAATCAGCATCAGCACAAACAAAGAAATTTCTCTTCTCCTCTTCAATTTCAGTTGCTATCCACGAAGTCATATCATGAATCCAATTGTGCATTTTCACATAATTGCCATCCTCTTCTTCATCTTCTAATAAACAAGCACTAAGAAGAACATCAATTATGTGGTATCCTTGACTTTTTGCTCCAAGTCTATCATCTAAAAATCCCTCACCTATCCAGCAATCTATCAAGTGCCCTTTAGAAATCTTATCATTTTTGGGAAACAAGCAGCAATACAAGAGACATGATTTGAACATGTCATTTTGCAAATGATCATAACTCAACTTCAAATTATAATAAATATCTTTCTTAAATTGATCATCCGAACCTGAAATTGAAGACGTCGACCGTGATCTTCTTGTTAAAACTCCAAGTACATCTCTCCATTCTTGAGGTGTTTTATTGCCAGCCAATGCTCGACCAATGCTAGCCAGTGCAAGTGGCAGACCGGAACACTCTTTGGAGATATCTCTAGCAATGTCAACAACTTGTTCAGGGTGACTATGAAGAGTCTCATCCCCAACCGACGCTTTGAACAATTCCCATGCTTCTTCGTCTGCTAAACAGTTTATTTTGAACTGCCTGTCTGCTTCCATGAGTCTGCAAATCTCAAGAGAACGAGTTGTGAAGACAATTTTGGACGAATTTTCAGGGTTTGGAAAAGGGACACCAACTTTAGTTAAATCAACCCTTTCCCATAGCTCATCCATTAACAACACAAACTTCTTCTCCTTCAAAATCTCGAGGATATCTGAAGCTTTCTCTTCAAAATTCTTGTTTTTCCACACCTTGTCAAATAAACCTATCTTCATCCCAATCTTTTCTTGAATTTTCTCTAGTCGCAATTCTTTAGAAACTGACACCCAAATCACAACGGCAAAATTGTTCTGCCCAAAATTATCAAGCATGTTTCGGTAGATTTGCTTTAATAGGGTAGTTTTGCCGACACCCCCCATCCCGTATAGCCCAATAATTCCCATGTATCCTCCTCCTTCTTCTTCAATACATCTCCAAACTTTCGTAAATATTGATTCCATGCCTACAATTGTCCCCTCATCATATAGTACATCTTCTGGTAAATTTTCAGCGACTCCTTCATCTTTTGGAATAGTTACAACTCGCGCCTCATCATCAGCCACCACGGAGTCTCCTTCTTTAATTAAATTCATCACAGCTTGCAGCTTTTCCGCCACTATGTCTTCGAACTCGTAGCTTGATGGCATGTTTAATAAATTTCTAGAACAGAAACCTCCAGGATGTAACTCTTCGATTTCTTGAGAGATCTGTCTGATCAGATCATCAACTTCAGTTTCCAAAGCTTGCACATTTGAAAGCCACAGTTGCACTACTTCATCTGTCGTCGGCTTCATCATCTGTTGTTCTTCTTCTTCAGCGATCCTGACTCTACTCATCACATCGTTTCTTACTTCAAACAATTTCTCCAATTCAATCTTCAATGTATCCAGATCATCGCGATACGAGTCCCAGTTTCCCGTCATTTGAATTGGGTTAGAGGAGGAAGGAGATTGAAATTAGACAAAACCGTATTTGACTTGTTCAGCGATCCTGTCTGCTTTTTTGCATCAATATTGTAATACCCCAATTCCAGAAATTTTCCTAAGTCTGGAATCCAAGCTCAAACACATTACCTGAGACCAAAAGTTGATACAGCTTAGATTAAAAATAAAAATAAGATTTGTTGGCATTAAATTGATAGGTGGCAGCAGCTGGATAAATGTGGCAATTTGGGTGGATAGGTGGCATTATCATGGCAAGAGGTGGGTGGTGAGGTGTTAGAATTAATAATAAAAAAAATAAGAAAAGATAAATACAAATTAAAGCAAATGAATGAAAAAGGAAAAGGAGAGGATTCGGGAAAGGAAAAAAAAAAACAAGAACAGAAAAGAAGAAAGAAGTCAGGCGGTGGAAAAGAAAAAAAAAAAGAGAAAAGAAAAGAAAGAAGAACGAAAGGGAGATGGAATATGGGATTTTGAGAGAAATTAGGTGCAGTAGGAGAGATATATAGCTCGTGAGAAATAAGAGAAACAGGAAAAGTGAAGAAGAAGAGGAAAGAAGAGAAATTGAGAGATGAGATAGCAGTCAAAACAGAAGAAAGAATAGAAATAGAGAGAATTGAAAGAGAGAGAAAACAAGGGACATGAGAGATCAGAAGTAGTAGCCGAGAAAGATTGAGCAGAAGTATGAGAGATATTGAAAGAACCAACCAGAATTACCAAGAAAAGAGAAAGATAAGTGTTAGCTGAGAAAGAGAAGCGTAGAAGAGGAAGAAGAATATAGAAAAGAAAGGGTGGAATAATACAAATTATTCGGTACACTGGTGCAGCAGAATTTGCTGATAAGTGATTTGGTGATTTGTGATATATGTAAGTTATTAGATTTCCCATAAATCCTAAATTGAGTTTGATGTGATTTTAGTAAGGATCCAGAAATAGATGAATCCAGAAGGGAATCCAGTCTCAGAACAGATTTGAGCAGAGCACTATGAGTGGATACGTTTTATTAAAAGTTATTTATTTTAGAATTATATGTTAGATTAATTAATTTAGAAGATTAATAGAAATAAATGATTTATTCATTTATTTAGAAAATAGATTTCTTGATTATATATTTATTTAGAAAACAGATTTAAAAATGAATTGAGGTGTTTTAAGAAATGTTTGGATTCCTAGAATTCAGAAATAGATTTATTAGAGAATTAGATATTTTGAGCGAGATTTTATAAAAAGAATTACTACAAGTATTTTCAGATAGATTTCTAGATTTCTAGATTTGTTATTTATGAGATTTTCAAAAAAGAAAAGAAAACGAATATATATGCATGTTTGAGAAAAGTATTTATAAAGAATTATATGTATATTCAGAAAGAGATTTCAAACACCGGATGTGTACCCGTCCGTATCAGATTCAGATTGTTGGCCTTTGGGGTTTATACACATGTGTATGTCAGAGTCAGAGTCGCTCTGCACGTGTATATATATATTTTCAATTTTTTTTAAAATCAAATCTTTTGTAGCCATATGATATTAAACATTCAATTTAGTTATTAATTAAGTATAACTTAGCATGACCACCCCAAATGTTTCTTGATGGACTAGATTTTCATGTCTGCTATGCAAATGTTTTGTGTTAATTAAAAAATAAATATCTTTAAAAAATTTAAAAATAAATAAATTTTGTGTTAATTTAATTTTATAAACCATTTAAATATTATTTAATTTTAAATATATATTTTTCTTATTTTTTCTGATGTAGAGTAAGGGCAAAACAAACATTTTGTATTTCCATGATTAATTAACGTGGTCAACGGTTAGTCAATTGGTCAAGGGGAAGTCATTGTTATTATGAATTTTTTACGGGCTTTAGTGCAATTTCACATATAATCAGGGTAAGTTTGTGTAATTTGCCCTTTAATTTATTTAGAATCAATAAATCAATAATTTACCAATAATTAGAAGAATAAAAAAAAAATCAAAAACATGTCGAGTATTTATTAATCAATTATTTTGTATAAATTTAAAGTGAATTCATTATAAATACCAAACAAAATTTCTTATTATAAAATTAGAGTGTAATTTATGTTGTTTTCTTGTAATTATGTATTTATTAATATTGGATTTCTTATTTTTATTTCTTTTTTAAACGTAATATTATTTAGTTCATCTTAAATAAGCGTTCATTTGTTTTGTTTTATACCCTAAACTTGGTTATACCATCAATTATATATATATATAACTCATTTTTACTTTAAAAAAAAAAAAAAAAAAAAAGCTCATTTTACCATGATCTTAACTTTTCAATATTTTTTATATAAATTTTATTTTAATTAAGTGTCACACCTGATTAAAATTTTTAGGTCCGTCACTGCATACACAGGAATTAGACAAGAAAAGATAGTACACAATTTTGATGTGTTGTTCATATCCTTAAGTAGTGTAAAATGGTTCAATAGTAAAATAGAACAAAAGGGTCCTTCAAAAAAAAAAAAAAAAAAAATAGAACAAAAGGGCTAAATAACTAAGAGGGGTGTATTCAATTAGGATTATTGGGGACATTTAAAGACATTATATATTCTGGTGTATTCAATTAGGACATTTAAAGGCTTTAAAAGAGTCTATATTAATCTAATGGTATTCAATTAAGATTTCTATAGACTCTTAAAGAATCCTTCAAAATCTGGGTGTATTGAATTGAGATTTTAAAAATGTCTACAAGAATCAAAGTGTATTCAATTAAGACTAGATTTTAAAGGATTTTCTTAGGTCATGGATTTTGGTGGACTTGATAGTGGAAGATATAAATATCAAATGTCATAACATGTCCGGCCTTCTCCCTAAAGATTTTGGTGGACTTTGCTCTCTCTCTTTCTCTCTCTCTTAAACAGAAACGTGTTGCTTATTCTTACTTCTTCTCTGCTCAAATAATCATGATCGATAATCTTCCCTTGCTGATTTTTTGACTACAACCTTACCTAACAACACTTAAAAAAAAAAAAAAAAAAAAAAAACGTTGATTTTTTTTATTTTAATTTTTTTTATTTGTCTGTGTTTTGCCTTTTATACAGGTTCTATGCATTTAACTTACTTTTTTTTTATTTTTTATCTTCTTTTATTATTTTAATATACCACTTTAAAATAAAATTAGCTCAAACCTCAACTCATCTTGATGTAATTTATGTATTTAAGAGTTAGAATTTTTTTTTTTTTTTGAAAACAATAAATTCAATAACAAATTTTTAAATAATAATAAAGTTGATTCGACTTACCAGAAGGGTGTACATATAACTTTTAAGGGGTGCAATTACCGTCACTCTTCTTCATTTATAATAGAAGTTAGAGATAACAAATCCATGAAAGTCCATGGATGTCTAAACAAATCTATAACAGTCTGAGATAGATGTTTAAACAAATCCATAAAAGTCTGAGATAGATGTCTAAACAAATTAATGAAAATTCATGTGGATTTATAAAAGTCCATAAAGATCCGTAAAAATCCATGAAAATTCGTCACTTAAAAAATGTCTTTAAATATCCTTAAGAATCCTAATTGAATACACTCTCCTAAAGTGAGTCTTGTACAATAAAACTATTGTCTTGTACAATTATTATAATATGGACTGATGACAGACTCAACGAAAATTCCATTGATGACAGACAAAACTTTACTGATAAATTAAAGTTGCTTTATTTTAGGTCTTTTTTAAAGATGAAGATGCTTTATTGATAAATGGGACTATGGGTTATGGGACTATGGGAGGAGTGGAGTCCACACTAAAGTTGGAGTGGAGTCCACACTAAAGTTGCTGAAACATAAACATCTTTTTTATTTATTTATTTATTTATTTTATTTTATTTTTTTGGTTTTGTTTAAGCTACATAACATAGCAGGAAACAACAGCACAGCCCAAAGCGGGCAAAAGAAGAAAACCAAACAGAAAACATGAACAAACAGAGCCAAGTCTGCCTACACAGGCAAATCAGCGAAAATCAAGTTCCTAGCACTAGCAGGAAAGCTCTCCATCCAGAATTTATCTTCCACACCAGTTCTTGCCAAATTTTGGGCAACACGATTCGCAGCTTTAGGGACAGCCTTCAAATCCATATCATAGTTTTGTTTATTCAAAATTGCAATCTCCTCCAAGAGGTTGCCATAGTTAGCTCCCAGGAACTTACCACTCAAAATACGCTCCACAGCCAAAGACTCAACATCTTACTTTTACTCATTTTTTATGCAATAATGCTAAACATCTCACCTAAAATCCCATATTTTTCATCCCACAACATGTGGAATGTGAGGTGTTAAATTGTGAGTGGATACACATTAATGATGATTTAGCTCACATACCCTATGTATCCACTCACCATTTGACACCTCACATGTCATATGTGTTGGGATGAAAAATGTGGGATTTTAGGTGAAATGTGTAGCATTACTGTTTTTTATGATGTCCATTATTAAAAGCAACTCCAACTAGGGAGCAAATTGGCGCAAAAAGCTAAAATAGAGCAATGAAACCTCTCCAACCAGGCGGCATTTGTTTCCGCCAATTTGTGTTGGCCAAGAACTTGTGCTTGATCAAGCGCAGCTTGAATTTTTAGTGTAGGTCTTGCGCTTCTTTTTATTTTTTTACTCTCTAAATTTTTACTTATTCACATATTGACCATTGTTCAATAAAATTTATTTTGTTTGTATCCCTTATTTAAATATTTTGTTTAATCACAATTTTACCCATATTCAATCAAATTTATTCTAGTTGTATCCCTTTTATTATTTAATGCTTTTGTTTAAATACAATATTTTAGTTAATTTAATTTAATTTCTTAATGAGGAAATAGGGGTATATAGAACTTTTTCAAAATGGATTTGTGTAACTACAACCACTTTAATAACTCATGTTTTAATAGCACCAAAAATGAAATTTGGACAAAAATACCCCTTGGCTTCTTTTCTTTTCCCTTATCTGTCCTTCATCTTCTTTCTTCTTCTTTTTCCCCAAACCTCCATTGAAGCCCTTATCTGTCCTTCATCTTCTTTATTCTTCTTTTTCCCCAAACCTCCATTGATGGAGCTTCAATGGAGGTGTCACCGTCGACCAGCGAGTTGATGGACAAAACCACCGGTAAAACGTCTGTCATGCGCCACCGATTGTAACGAAAGTATCCATTTTCAGTTTCGAGCTGTATGGAGAGAGAAACGAAGCCAAACCTGAATAGTTTTCGAACCTTCTTCGTCAGATCTGCGACGATCCGTCGCGAATTTGACGAAACCGATGGCGCCAATGAACTCAACGTCGTCCAATCTTCTAGATTCGACTATCTCCGGAGTCAACTGGCGCCGTCGTCGGCACTGTCACCATTGATGAAGGTCAAACAGAATAAGTCTCGAACAAACTGAGATTAAGTCTCGAAACGCATCAATAAGTCTCGAAAATGTCACAATAAGTCTCGAATTTTCGAGAAAAAAAAAAAGCAACAAACTGGGATTAAGTCTCGGAACGCATCAATAAGTCTCGAAAATGTCACAACAAGTCTCAAATTTTTGAGAAAAAAAAAAAGCAAAGGAAAAGAGTAAGTGGGGGTATTTTGGTCTCATCACCTATTTTGGTGCTATTAAAACAAGACTTATTATAATGTGGTGCTATTTGCACAAGCCCTCCCCCAAAAAAGTGCTATTTAATTTTTGAACCCTTTCTTAATTTATTAATTTGTTAATTTTGTAACTTATCATAATATTATATTAATTAAGGGGTGAAATGTTAATTGTTGACAAATAATTAAAAAAAAAAAAAAAAAGGAATATTTAAGGGGATATTCTTTTTAGGGTAACATTTGGTACAATGGGTTGGAGATGGAAAAAAAAAAATATTATTTTTTAAGTTACTGCATTTTGCTGTAAAGTTGCACTAATTTCGTATTTTGGGTTGGAGATGGCCGTTTCAATGTTTTATGAATCCTATCACCGCAGGGCTAGAGAGCAGAGACGAATAAACTAACTTTCATCAATTTCTAAAAATTAAATAGCACTTTTTGGAAGAGGGCTTGTGCAAATAGCACCACTTTAATAAGTCTTGTTTTAATAGCACCAAAATAGGTGATGAGATCAAAATACCCCCACATACTCTTTTCCTTTTTAAATAAAAGCCGTTGGTCGTTTGGTTGTCAATTAAAAGAGAGCTTTTTTAATAATAGAATTACTATAATACTCTACTAAATATTAAATTATAGGGTTATATTGAAGATTTTAATGTTATTAAAAAAACTCCAAAAGATCTACTTGGAAAAACTTTAAATTTGGGCTTCTCTAAGTAGATGTAAAACAACTTTTTTAATCATCTAAAAACTCTACTAGGTGACAACCAAACGATAAAAAAAAAATTAAAAAGAGTTTTTTTAATTAAAAAAGCTCCTTTAGCCAGTAAACAAACTCTCCCAAACGGACACTTATTAAATTTTGTTGTTAAATAACGAATTCTTTTTGATTTTATAATTCTTAAGGAAATATAACTTTTTAACCAAACAATTAAGGGGTTTCTATTTTTATTTAGAATTAGTGTTTTTATTATTTTGACCAAACTTTCCACCGAAGAGATAAATTTGTCCTGCCTTTTCCATTTAATTTAATTTTTTTTAAAACTAATATGCTTTTAATTTTTTTTTTTTTTTAAATATAGGAAGAAAAGAATATTTATGCATGTTTGAGAAAAGTATTTATAAAGAATTATATGTATGCTCAGAAAGAAATTTCAAACACCGGATGTGTACCCGTCCCTAGCAGTATCAGATTCAGATTGTTGGCCTTTGGGGCATATGCACATGTGTATGTCAGAGTCAGAGTCGCTCTACACGTGTATATATATATATATTTTCAATTATTATTTTTTTAAATCAAATCTTCTGTAGCCATATGATATTAAACATTCAATTTAGTTATTAATTAAGTATGACTTAGCATGACCACCCCAAATGTTTCTTGATGGACTAGATTTTCATGTCGGCTATGCAAATGTTTTGTGTTAATTAAAAAATAAATATCTTTAAAAAAATTAAAAAATAAATAAATTTTGTCTTAATTTAATTTTATAAACCATTTAAATATTATTTAATTTTAAATATATATTTTTCTTATTTTTTCCGATGTAGAGTAAGGGCAAAACAAACATTATGTATTTTCCATGATTAATTAACGTGGTCAACGGTTAGTCAATTGGTCAAGGGGAAATCATTGTTATTATGAATTTTTTGCAGGTTTTAGTGCAATTTCACATATAATCAGGGTAAGTTTGTGTAATTTGCCCTTTAATTTATTTAGAATCAATAAATCAATAATTTACAATAATTAGAAGAATAAAAAAAAAAATCAAAACCATGTCGAGTATTTATTAATCAATTATTTTGTATAAATTTAAAGTGAATTCATTATTAATACAAAACAAAATTTCTTATTATAAAATTATAGTGTAATTTATGTTGTTTTCTTGTAATTATGTATTTATTAATATTGGATTTCTTATTTTTATTTCTTTTTTAAATGTAATATTATTTAGTTCATCTTAAATAAGCGTTCCTTCGTTTTGTTTTATACCCTAAACTTGGTTATACCATCAATTTTTATTTATATATATATAAAACAAAAACAAAAAACAAAAAAACTCATTTTTACTTATAAATAAAAAAAATAAAAAAAAAACTCATTTTACCATGATCTTAACTTTTCAGTATTTTTTATATAATTTATATTTTAATTAAGTGTCACACCTGATTAAAAATTTTAGGTCCACCACTGTATACAGGAAATAGAAAAGAAAAGATAGTACTCAATTTTGATGTGTTGTTCATATCCTTAAGTCGTGTAAAATGGCTCAATGGTAAAATAGAATATATGGGCTAAATAACTAAAGTCAGTCTTGTACAATAAAACTATTGTCTTGTACAATTATTATAATATGGACTGATGACAGACTTAACCAAAATTCCACTGATGACAGACAAAACTTTACTGATAAATTAAAGTTGCTTTATTTTTGGTCTTTTTGAAAGATAAAGATGCTTTACTGATAAATGGGACTATGGGACTCTGGGACTATGGGAGGAGTGGAGTCCACACCAAAGTTGCTGAAACATGAACATTTTACTTATTTTTTTATTTTTTTATTTTTTTTAAAGCTACATAACATAGCAGGAAAACAATATTTTTAAATACAATATATGAACATCTTACTTATGTATCCCTTTTTATTATTTAATGCTTTTGTTTAAATACAATATTTTAGTTAATTAAATTTAATTTCTTAATTTGTTAATTTGTTAATTTCGTAACTTGTCAAAGGAGTGAAATGTCAATTGTTGACAAATAATAAAAAAAAAAAGAATATTTAAGGGGATATTCTTTTTAGAGTAACATTTGGCACAATGGGTTGAAGATGGAAAAAAAAAATGTTATTTTTTAAATTGCTACATTTTACTATAAAGTTGCACCAATTTCGTATTTTGGGTTGGAGATGGCCATTTCAACGTTTTATGAATCCTATCACCGCAGGGCTAGAGAGCAGACAGCAGAGACAAATAAACTAACTTTCATCGATGTCTAAATTGCATTTGTTGAGGAAGAACAAACAACTTTCTCAATAGAGGAAGGATACCAACTAATGCTATTTGAAGCTGCTCCGAGCTATTTAAGCGAAAACAGACTTGACCCTGCCCCTCTATTATTCAATTTGTCACAAGTGATCAAATTTGTTGACTGTCCAATGGGTACCCGGGACTGTAATATGCCATGGGTTCATGCACACCCGTTTGACAAAAGTCCTGAGTTGTGAATTGTGATGTGTGCAATTTGAGGAGGGTATAGGGGCTCTTTCAATTTGTATTTGTAATTTATTTTTATTTTTATATTCCTTTTGTTTTGTTTAATTTTCTTTTTTTTATTATAATTCAAGCCCAAATTGGGCATTTCATAAATCACACTTGATCAAATTATCGTTGCCCAAATGTAAAGTTGGTTCCAGGGGATCTCAGTGTAGAATAAGCATCTTTCTATCTTTCTAAACACAACTCAAACGAATACAGCTGCTTTCTATCTTTCTTTCTCTCTCGTCTCTGCCTCTCTCAATCTCAGATTCTCAACTCATCGGCCCTTGTTACATCGTCGTCTTCCTGTCCGTCGCCATCTCCGTTTCACCTGGTAAATTAATAACCTCCTGATCATGATTAATTAGTTGTTCAACCCATTTGAATTGTAATCCCGTTTTGCCAGTTCTAATTCCATCTATTAACTTATTTATTTATTTATTTATTTTATTTTTTTGAATTATCTATTTGTGGGAAAAGTAAATTTGAAGGTGTGGTCCTTATCTTCTTCCTCCATTCGTGCTATTGCCCTAATCTTTTTCTATTGCAGTGATAATCTTGATTCCTCTGGTTTTGAAGTCATTCAACAAAGATGTCTCCAATTAAATTTCTGCTTCTGGACTTGGGAAGTGCCCTTCTCGGAGGGTTCTTTTCGGCATTGTTCGACAGATTATTGCCCAACAGTTTTCCACAAATTATTGTAACAGAGGTGCGTTCAGAGATAAACAAATGGGTCACAAAGCTGGCAATCATTCAGGCAGCTCTCGACGATGCAGAGGAGAAGCAGTGGACGAATATGGCTGTCAAAATGTGGCTAGACGATCTCCGAGACTTTGCCTACGATTTGGAAGACTTGCTGGATGAGCATAACACTGCAATTCTAAAGCGCAGCTTGAATGCACAATCTAATAGAGACGCCATCTCTAAGACAGTAGAAGAGTTGAATACATTGTGGAACAATTTTAATACAATGTCCAACAGTAGAGGCATGACCCCGCGGTTGGAGGAGCTCTGTGACCGAAGGAGTCTACTTGGATTAATCGAAAGAACTGTTGGAAGGACTGTTATATGGCAAAGGCCACCATCTACTTGTCTGCCAACTGAACCTTCTATTTATGGGAGAGACCAAGACAAAGCAAAAATACTTGAAATGATGTCAGACGATGACGAAAAAAGTTCTCCAAACTTTCGTGTAATATCCATCGTGGGTATGGCAGGAATTGGCAAAACAACGCTTGCAAAGGAGGTGTATAATGACACTACTATTGGAGCGATGACAAATTTCGACCGAAAAGCATGGATCTGTGTCTCCAACAACTTTGATGTTTTCAGAATGTCCAAGTCGATTCTCGAGTTCTTCAATCCTTCAACCCGTGATCTAAAGGATTTGAATGAAGTGCAAGTTCAGCTCAAATCGGCAGTGAATGGCCAAAGATTTTTGGTTGTCTTGGATGACGTTTGGAGCAAAAACTACGACTTGTGGGAAACTTTCAAATCCCCCTTTGTGACTGGAGCACGAGGTAGCAGAATAATTGTGACTACTCGCCGCATTGATGTTGCATTAACAATGGGATCAGGACCGTCTGATTACTATAATCTGAAGCTTCTATCAGGTGATGACTGCTGGTCTGTGTTTCAAATGCATGCTTTCGAAAGTAGAAATATTGATGCACATCCAAGTCTGAAATCAGTTCGTGACAAGGTTATTCAAAAGTGTGGAGGCTTACCGCAGCGAGGACGCTAGGTAGACTATTACGCTCTAAGCAGAGAAATGATGAATGGGAAGATATACTCAGCAGCCGAATTTGGGACTTACCCGAAGACAGTAACATACTCCCCGTGTTAAAATTGAGTTATCATCATCTTCCCTCTCATTTAAAAAGATGTTTCGCTTACTGTGCAATTTTGCCAAAGAATTATGAATTTGAGGAGAAGGAGCTCGTACTCTTGTGGATAGCAGAGGGTCTGATTCTACCCACGGCGAACAATAAGCCATTGGAAGACATAGGTTGTGAGTATTTTCATGATTTATTGTCAATGTCAATTTTTCAACAATCAAGCGGCGATGCTTCTAAATTTGTAATGCACAACCTTTTCAACGATTTGGTCCAGTGGATTTCCGGGGAAACAAGTTTTAGGTTGGAGAATGAACTAGAGGTTAAGAAGAAGATAGAAAGATTAAAAAGGGCTCGTCATTTGTCCTACAATGTCCGTGGGTGTGATGGCAAGAACAAATTTCAAGTTTTTGATGAAGTGAACCAGTTGAAGACATTTCTGCCGATACTGACACATAATCCTCATAATCTTGATTGTTACATAAGTGAGGTTATTTTCGATCAGTTGCCCAAGTTCAAGAAATTGAGGGTGCTGTCTTTACAGAAATACCACATCAATAAGCTACCCGATTCAATTGGAAAATTGAAATATTTAAGGTATCTCAACCTTGCTGATACAAAAATTGCAAGTTTGCCAAAGTCTATAACGGACCTAATCAACTTGCAAATTATGATATTAAGAAATTGTTCTGAGCTGTCGGAGTTGTTTCCTTCTATGGGAAAATTGATCAGCCTTCGTCATCTTGACATCAAAGGTATAAAGCCCATAGGAGAGATGCCATCGGGGATGCAAGAATTGAAATATCTTGAAACTTTGTCTAATTTTATTGTGGGTAAAGATTCCGGATCTCATTTAAAAGAATTGAAGAATCTGAAGCTTCTCCGCGGTGAACTTTGTATTTCCCAATTGGAGAATGTGATTGATTCACAGGAGTTAGGAGAAGCTATATTAAGCGATAAGAAATACCTGCAAGTGTTAATTCTAGAATGGGGGATGAACAACCCAGGAAATGAGGAAGATGAAAAAGATGTTCTTGACATGTTACGACCTCATACAAATCTATCGAAGCTCACGATTAACCAATATGGCGGCTCAACTTTTCCATCTTGGATTGAAGATCCATCATTCTCTAACATTGAGGTTCTAAGGCTGGAAGGTTGTGTAAAATGCACATCATTGCCTTCACTCGGAGTACTGAGCAAGCTTAAAGAACTCGCAATTAGCCGGATGGATAAACTAACAGCTATTGATTCTCACTTTTATGGAAGTTGCTCAAAGGAGTCAAAGCCCTTCCAATCATTAGAGATTCTGTATTTAGGAGACTTGCCAGAATGGTCTAGTTGGCAACCTATTGGAGACAATGAGCAAGAGGAGGTATTGGATCGCCTTAGTGAGCTTTCCATTGTAAATTGTCCAAATATTTCTGGAAGATTTCCTGCACATCTGCCTTCATTGCATAAGCTTGTGATTCAGAAATGTGCAAACTTGGTGGTTTCAATTTCAAGATTTCGGACCCTTAGCAAATTAGAAATAGATGACTCATTGTCGCTAAACTCTAAGAACGGTTTGAATATTTCGGAGTTTTTCAGTCAAGCGTGTTCCTTACAAAGAAGTCCAGAGCCACCATCATCTCTTTCAAGTCTGAGTGCACTTGAGATTAAAGATTGCAATGACTTGAAATCTTTACAGGGGATAATGAAACACTGTGCACGTCTTGGTCATTTGGTGATCGAAAGTTGTGATTCGCTAACCTCAATAGCAGAAGGCCAACTACCTTCATCTCTGAAAAGGCTTAAGATAAGGAGTTGTGTAAAGCTGCAGTGTTTATTGGATGGCAGAGAGGATACCAACCACATCAATGCATCACGTGTCGAGTATTTGTATGTCTCCATCTCCCAGTGTCTAGCTCTCAAATCCTTGTCATCAAGAGTCCAATTATCTGTACAACACCTTGAGATTCAGCATTGCTCAAGTCTCACAACCTTAGGTCTGTTAGCTGAGACACTTGAGTGCCTTGAGACTACGACTTGTCATCAGCTCGACAGCTTATCATCAGGCCAGTTACCTGCCTCATTGAAATACCTCACCATTTATGACTGTCCGATCAGGAACTTATCATCAACTGGCCAATTACCTGCATCACTGCAACACCTTGACATTAAGTCTTGCCCACAGCTCACAAGCTTGACATCAGGTCAGTTACCTGCCCCACTCAAATACCTTAAAATTCACAGTTGTGAAAGACTCAAATCCATAGCTGGCAGCCTACAAAATCTTAGCAGCCTCCATGAGATAGATATATTTTGTTGTCGAAGTCTTGAATCCTTCCCGGAAGTTGGGCTTCCCAACTCAAATTTAACCATTCTTTCAATCCAGCAGTGTGAAAAACTTGTTGCGCTACCCAGCTCCATGCACACCCTCAATTCACTTAAAGAATTACACATCTTAAACAGCAACCAAACATCACTTTCATCCTTTCGGCAACAAGGTTTTCCCTCCAGCCTAACATCACTTTCTATCACGGGTCTCCAGTTCTACGATGATCAAGTAATGAAACGGTTGCACAAGCTCACCTCTCTCAGAAGTCTCCACATTAGCGGATGTAAAGATGCTAAGTCCTTTCCAGAGGAAACGAAGGCGATTATTTTTCCCACTTGTCTAACTCGTCTGACTCTCGAAAACTTTGTAATGCTGGAAAGCTTATCTCCCAAGGGTTTCAGAAACCTCACCTCTCTTGAATATTTGTCGATCTCTAAGTGCTCCAAGCTGACATCCTTTCCGAAGGAGGGCCTGCTATCCTCTCTTCTGGAGTTACATATTTCTGAGTGTTCCCAGTTGAAGGACTATTGCTTAAGGTATAGAAGTCGAGACAAGTCTGAGATGGCCAACATTCCTTATGTTAAGATAGATGGCAAATTCCGTCCGCCAACCAAAGCCAACAATTAAGAACTGTCTCAGGTATTACATTTTGATTAACTGTCTCAGCTAATCTGTTTACTATTTGTAATCAGTCCTCTGCCTTATCTTCAAGGTGTCACTAATTTATTTTAATTTTGATTTATCTTATAGTTTGATAGGTAAGTTGACAGATAAATGTCGATTTATCGAACTTTTAACAAGATGGTAACAGGGGTACAAAATTTACCAAGTCAGGTAATTAGTACTTTGTTTATTGTAATTTTGTTTTAATTTAGTTAAATTGAATCTAACATTTTGTATCTGAATCTGATTGTTGTTTTCCTTTCTACCGTTTGCAGATAGATAGTTTGAGAGGGTGGTTTTATAAGAGAATTGAATGTGGCAAGATAGCGTGCAAACTCTGTTTTGTAAGTATAAATGCGTGAAATAAAAAGTAGAATTTTTTTAAACAATTTCCTGCTGGCATCATGGATGTAATTAGCAATGACATTTTGTGGTTTTACAACTACTTTTATGGTAATGAATGTAGGGTTTATTTACATTTTGTGTTTTGTTTTTATATTAGTATTGACGGTTGGTTTACTAACGCCCTGATAAGATTAACAAAATATCCTCTTAACACCCTCGTAAAATTACATTAAATATCTTTCAATGTGGGTTGTTAATAACCCTCATTGAGCTAGACCAATACAACTTACAAACCCAACAATCTACCCCTCTAGTTTGGATCTACATGAATAAATGTATGAGGGATCTTGCATGTTTTTCGGTGCGAGATCTCATTTGTCACCGGTGAAAAAAAAATGTAGATTTTTTCATTTTAGATCAGTGTCAACTCAATTGGGATTCCATATGAAAAAATGTGTGAGATTCATGAACCTATTAATTTTTATATATATACATATATAGGCCAAAATGATATTATAAACTGTAGTGTAGGTAAACAACATTTTTATTTAAATCCAACAAAAAAAAAAAAAAAAGGTTTTCAAATGTTCAAATTATATATATGTATATCAAAATGAATGCATATCAGGAACAAGTAATATATGTAGAACAATGGTGATTCACAATTCTCGGGTGTCAAGTTCGGTGGCAGACCTGCCGTGCCAGCTAAAAATGGTTCTGGTGGTAGTGGGGACTCTGTTGCTTAGGGAGATATATGATAAAGTTTGGTCCTATGGGCCTTGTCTGTGCAGGTTGGCCTGCTTTGTTGTCTCTTTGGGCCTGTTGTGACTTCTTTGAATGAATTGCTGTTAAAAAAAAAAATAAAAAAAAAATACCAAAGTTCATAACAGAAGAGCAGATTAAGTAAGATGAGATATGATATAAAACAAAGAACAAATGTAAGCCTAAACATCCCACATTAGATGTATGAATCAAGAGAAAAAATATGTATTTTTGACAATGTTTTTTTTTAAAAAAAAGTTTTTTAATTTTTTTTTTTTATCGAAAATTTATTGATAATGTGTTAGAAAGTTATTTGATACTATTAGTTAAAAACATGTAGCCCAACTATTAGTTATTTGATACTATTTGATCCAGTGGCTCGTTAGGCCTGTTCTAGAAACTGATGGTTAGGATCATGATGTTGGTTATGAAGGTATAAATGCAGAAAAACTGTTTGTCGTTAAAGACAAGATTCCGTTATCATTTTCTGGCCAGATTACAAAGGATAAAAAAGGATGGTAACGTTCAGATGGAATTAGCCAGTTCTGTGAAGCACGGGGGAGGGAAAGCAACGTCGTTAGGTTTTGATATGCAGGCCGTTGGAAAGGGCTTGGCTTATACCCTGTATAGCGAGACAAGGTTAATGAATTTTAGGAGGAATAATGCAACAGCTGGTCTCTCAGTTACACACTTGGGCGATACTCTATCAGCTGGCTTGAAACTTGAAGACAATTTGATTGTAAGCAAACGGTTACGGGTTGTTATGACAGGTGGTGCAATGACAGGTCGACATCTCCCGGACCGGATTAATTGCCGAATTCAAGCCAAGGATGCTGATGGAGCTACCTTTGTGCATACCCTCTGTGAAGCCAAAGTTGAAGACCATGATCAGACCTAGTTCAGCCTGACTAGCTGACCCGTAAAGCCCCTGTGCTCAGCCCACAAGCTTCGATTTGGGATCCGGGGTTTTGGTCAGTGGATCGTTTGCCATCATCACCATCCTGAAAAGGGTCGGGGACTTGTTGGTTGTCTCGGAGGCTTGAGCTACCCTGACTGCACTAGGGTTCTTGCCACTGAGTGAATCATGGGAGTAGAATTGGAGGTTGGTCACTGTTTTTTTTTTTCAGCTTCAAGCCTAGTACTGGCCCAACCATCTACATTGAAGCTTTGAGCTCCTGAAATGGCTGCCAGGCTGATCATCTATAGTAGAAATGAGTATTATTGGGATATATCAACAAGATAGTTTAGAAACATTTGCATTAGCAAATAGCAACATTGGACTCATTACTCAGAAACAGAGTTTTTAAAAGAGACATCGAATAATAAAACACTACTTATGTGACTAATTACTTGGGACTGGGGAGGATTTTCTTCTGAATCTTCAAACAATGCAATCTGTCCCAAAAAGAATAAATGCACTTATGCACATATTATGCAATGTCTCTGAGTTTAAATTAAACAAGTCAGTAAAGATTTGAAATATTTTGAACCTTTAACCATTTATAGCTTCAATAAATAATGCATAAGCTAAGTACTGCATAAATATATTCAAATATCTCATAATGTTTCTCAATTTGGACTCATGTACAATTCCAGATAAAGGAAGGAGTCTCAAATGTATATGCATTGTTAAGAAAATCGATAGAAAAGTGTCAATACTTTAATTCCGGAAATTATGTATATAGTCGGAACTTACAATGCCTCTTGAGGATATCATCGCATTCGCATCATCTCCTTCTTGAGGATACCACTCATCATCTCTTACTAGTTACTATCCATAAAAATATCTGAAAGACAACAAAATGTTAAAAATTTGATAACAACATCTTCACAGCTAATTAATTCATGTTTCTTAAATATTAAACCAATGAGTTATTTTATTTACCAGTTTAGGACAAACATTTGGATCTAGATTTTAGATTATCTTCAGTAATTCAAAGAAGCGGTTACTTGGATCAATAGCGCTAGTTTTGGATTCTAATTCGCTGGCGGATTCTCTTGCTAAGAAAGGGTCTAGTCAGTGTGGGGATTTTGTGGATTGGGGTGCTTTCTTGTAATGTTTTCTTTGCGTTTTTGCTGCTTGTTTTGTTCTATTGGTCTTGCTGTTTTGTTGCTCTGTTTTATCCTGTTTTGTGTTGCTGCGTTCAGCTTGTGTTTTTGGGGCGCTTTGGGCTGCATGTTGTGCTGCCTGCTTTTTCTGGGTTGTTTCCTTGGGTTGGTGTCTTTGTTGTTGCTGTCTCTTGTGTCTTTGTTTCTAGCTTGTTGGTTTTCTAATAAAATCTTTGCAGTTTTAAAAAAAAGGTTCTAGATTATCTTCAAGTACTTCTATCAACAATCACATAGCATCCCTTTCTATAACCTTGGACAATAAATTAAAAATAATTATCAAAAGTTCCAGTCCATTCAATCACAACATTAATTTTTTCGAATTATGGAAAAAGAAAAAAGAAAAAAAAAAAAGTAAACAGAGAAACAGCTACAACTTATAATTAGTAAACAAAATCATATTCAGCAGCAATAATTTTATTGAGAGCTGATGTAGCCTCTGCATTTGTAGATGTATTTTTCTTCTTCTTCTTCTTCTTCTTCTTTAACAGGATTTGTAGCTTCTTTCTTAAAAAGCTTTATTTACTCAATTTTATTTTTTTTTTTATTTTTTATTTTTTATGATAGGAAAGATAATACATCAATGCAAATGAGATTATATATATCTAAATGACAACTAAACTCAGTCCACAAATTAATGTAAAACACAAAATACAAACTCATTTACTCCTATGTTTGGTTTGATGGAAAGGAAAGGAAAGAAAAAGAAATGATAGTGAAGAAAGGAAAGGAAAGGAAAGGAAAGGAGAGGATAGTAATTTTAATGATTGTTGTTTGGATGGTTATGGGTGGAAAGAAAAGGAAAGGATAGTGATTTTATTTTATTTACGAAAATATCCTTATTTAAACAATATGAATACAAACAATATATAGGGTTATTTTTTGGATTTTGAAAAAATTATTAATGGTGGAATTGCTTTCCTTTCCCTCCATTTCCTCCCAAATTTGGATGGAAATCAAAGTGTTTAAAATATAAAGACTCATTTCCTTTCCTTTCCTTCCATTTCCTTTCCTTTTCCTCTCATTTAACCATCCAAACAACAAATTAGAAATCCCTCCAAATTCTTTCCTTTCCTTTCTCTCAAATTCCTTCAAACTAAACATAGTGACATTGCTGCTTAGTTATTACATGATTTACTACTTATAATCAAAATTAATAGCGTTACTCATATTAAATTTAACATATATGCATTCTTTGTTCACATAAAAGACATAGAAATTAAAGGTTTGAATGCTGCGCTGCTGACCTATTTGTGAACACCAAACCATATATGTTAATCATATAAATTCTAGTAAGAGCAATACCAAATTTCTAGGTAGGGCAATACCAAAGTCCTGCCTCTAGATTATTTTTGTACTCTACCATCAAAGCATGTACTTTAAATAAACCAGTATATAAACAGGACTAGACTATGAGAGGTTCTAAAATTCAATTATAAAACCTATAACTAATCTATGTATTGTTTAAACTAATAAAGTACTAGGCTAAGTTCAACAGTGTATTGTTCAACAGTGTGCAGAACAGTATATAAACAGTATATAAACAGGACTAGACTATGTATTGTTTAAACTAATAAAGTACTAGGCTAAGTTCAACAGTGTGCAGAACTCACCTATGGCAGCATTCAAAGAATCCTCTTGATGATATATCTACATGACCTCTTACTATCCAGGCTAACTATTCAACTAAAAGAGGTACATCATCCTCTGCATTTCTAGTTACCTTAAGAGCTTCATTTTCTCACTTAATGTCAATGCAAAAAACTGTTTGGTTTCAGCAAAAACCTTGTCTAGGATTGACTGTGTTGAAAAGTAGAAGCATATCCAAACCAGACAACTTTAGTATGAGTACGGGAAGTAATTATCATCGATTATATAACTATGAACATATGTTAATATATTCTTTACATCTGATAAATTAGATTCTATAAGAAGCAATATCGGTGAATGTCAAAGTTTGAGAGATTCATTACCTTGGTAGTAGAAGGAAGAAATAGCTTCTGTGCACACTATCCGTCAATTTCAATCTATAAAAATAAAATAAAAATGTTGTAGTACTAATAATAACAGCAAAATTCTATTTCAATACTAAATTTTGAATCTTTGAAGTTAAATTGTTTGGATGACTTACCCGAAAGATGAGAAGTCCCAGTCCAATGACCGTAGAACAATAAGCGAATTTTAGAATGCAAAATGCAGTCAGAGAAAGAGAAGGATCAAGGATTTAATCTCTTAGAATGTGGTTCTACTTCCTCCTCCTGATGATCATTAGATGTACGACTTTTTCTTCCACTTGTTTCCCCAATATTTTGATTCTCATATATTGGGCATACCCCACAATATTTCACTCTGCAATTAGGACTCTCCTCTGAAAGCGAGAATTCAAATGAACAATTTGTGAACTCACCTTGTAGTTTCCATAATACTGAATATGGGAGAAACGCTAATGCGACATGATCAGAGTCAATTAATGTTCCGTTTTTACAAGCAACCATAATGTCACCTCTGTTGCATACTTCATTATTACTTATGAACTTGTAAAGGACATTCAATTGATCTCCAAAATCATCATCGTCGTAAACTTCATCGTAACAATATTCCTCAAATGCAATAACAGCACATACTGCAAATCCCAGGAGTTGACTACTGAACAACTGATGACATTTGATCAAAGATCCTTCAGTTCTATATATGAACCACCCCGGAACTTCACTTCCCAAGTAACAAAGGCTATAACTCTCACTTTCCTATAACATGAAAATCATAATTATTTTTAATGTGTGTGAGACAGAGAGAGAGAGTCAGAGAGAGAGAGAGAGAGTGATTGATTAACAGAGTAATTACCTTGTTAAGGTATGTTGTTAGTAGTGCCAACATGTTGCCGATTGCTACCTCAAGGTTCTGGCAGTTAGTAAATATGAAATTAGAAGAATGATACGCATTTCTGATTATTTCTGCAAATTCGGATGCATCTGGTATTGATCGGAGCTGCTCGCAATCACTTGCACTTAAAAGATATAGACTTGATGGAAGGTCTGTGAGTGATTGAAGCATATTGCAATGGTTTAAGTTGAGATCTCCCAAAACACAAAGTTGCTTCATGCTTTTTGGTAGATGCTCAAAATGGTTTTCACTTAGGTCTAAATATATCAAACAGGATAAATGGTAAATAACTTCCGGGATTTCTTTAAGATTGCAATCACTTAAATTTAACCTTGTTAAAAAACACGGTAAAATCAGTGAGTGAGTAAATCTCAAACCTCTACATCCACGACATGAAAGAATTTTCCAATGATACATTAAAGACGGAATATGCTGGAGATTGTCAAGAATACGCTGGAGCCTTGGGCAATATGACAGATTCAACTTCCAAAGCCAGGTTAGACACTGAATTGACGGTGGAAGTTCATCTATTGCAGTCCCACTCAAATCCAAATGTATTATTTTCCCGGAAATTTCTGGAAAGCTCCTAAGACTTACGCAACCCCAACATGATAGGTAGTGAAGATTTTTCAAATGCTTCATTGAAGACGGTAGTTGACTTATGGCAGTTCTGTCCACTGAGAGATGTATCAAAGATTTTAAATCCCCCAAGTTCTCCGGAAGCTCCTTAATTGCTGTTCCACTTAATTTAAGTTTTTCCAAACATTCCATTGTATCCAAGATTTCTGGAAAACTCTCCAGTCCAGAGCATTCCTCAAGATTTAGATAGTAAAGAGATTTCAATTTCCAAATGCTGGTCGGAATATGCTGGAGCCTTGTGCAATGTGACAGATTCAACTCGCGAAGCTTTGTTAGACACTGAATTGATGGTGGAACTTCATCCATTGCAGTCCAACTCAAATCCAAACGTGTTATATTCCCGGAAATTTCTGGAAACTTTGTGATGTTATTGCAGCCACAGAGAACAAAAGATGAAAGAGATTCAAAATGAATATCACTAGGAAAGCTCCTAAGACTTTTGCAACCCCACATAGACAAACCATGGAGGTTATTGACACGTTGAGCAAGCGGGGGAAAGTCAAGCAAGCAGCTGCAGTAACGGATATCTATCATCTCAATCAATAGGGATTCTGAGAGGTTTGGGATCTTAGTAAGCCGTATACAACCATTGAGAAAAAGCCGCTTTAGTTTTGGGGCATGCTGCGTAACAAAAAATAAAGTAAAATGATTACAATAAGTAATTATTAAGTTTTTGTGAACTATACAAAGAAAAAAACATATACTTAAAATGTTAAAATAATACCATAGAGTCTTCCCAAAGACTTTCAACATTGCTATGGCTGAGATCAAGTTCAACAAGGTTATTTGGATTAAAATTGGATGGCAGTGTGGGTGAAGGATATCCAAACCAAATGAGAGATCTCAATTTGTCAGAAAGATCACTTAGACCTTCCCCAAAATGCACTTTAGAGTGATATTGTGAAAGAGAGTCGGTATAGTCTAGATAATCCCCTATGATCCAAGTACGATCGTAGTAGAATTTGAGTAATCTAAGATTGTACATTTTCTTGAAAGCTTGGGGGGTCAAATGCATATTATTTATCTTGGACATCTCCAGGACTATCACTTGAACTGCATTAGTCCCCTAACAGCCAAAAGCAAAGTATAAGTTATATTATAAAATAAATAATTACATATATAGGGAGGTTCTCTCATCAGGTCGTCCTGAAGACCAACCACAGCCACATGTTCAAATGCGTTCAAATGTTTGTTAAAAAAAAAAATCAGCTTTTTATTTGAACATGTGGCTATGGTTGGTCGTCTTGAAATTATAATTTCAGGACGACTTGATGGGAGAACCTCCCTATATATATATATATATTCTAAAATATTCGTAGAAAAAATATTTGCATGTCGATCCTCTTAAGATAAAAACTTCTTCATCTTACACTGAAAAGTTTTACCAAACTAATTTGTAGCAAGTATAGTACTCTACTGATTCATCAAATTTTATGGGGCATCTAATCATAAAAGCAATACAAATTGATTAGAGACTTACATCATCATGCTTCAGTGTGTGAAGAACATCCTCTTGTCTCCACAACCTGCTGCGTTTGCCTACCTCGTTTGGAGATTCATTATGGACAATTTTCCTACCCATTTCTTGTAGCAAATCATGCATTTGTATTGAATTATCCCATGAAATTGTTATTAGTGATTTGCCAATTAGAACACCTAGTGAGTAGTCACAGTCATCTAGTATTTTTGCTACATACTCTCGCTTTTCCCCTTTTAAAACACATGCAATATCAAGAAATATATTCTTCTCTCTATAATCCAATCCATCAAAACTAATTTTTAACACGTCATAAATTTCACGATTCAAATTTGTTAGTAATGTGTTTACAGCACTTTCCCACTCTTGTTTTCTCTTTTGGTATAATGACGAACCCAACACTTTAAGTGCTAACGGATTACCATTTGCATAATCTACAAACTTTTTTGAGAGTGCTTTTAAATCTTCAGTAGGATGGCTATCTTTAAAAGCATAACTATGGAAGAGTTGAAGAGCTTCATGATCGGCAAATCCCTCAACCTCATATATTTTATCATCATTCACGCAACAATTCTGAAGTACATGTCTATTTCTTGAAGTTATTAGGATTCTACTTCCTTTGCCCAACCCATTAACACCTTTAAATAAAGGTTCAATCCGTAAAAAATCATCCACATCGTCGAGAACAATGAAAACCCTTGTGCGACTGAGCCTTTCCTTGACTTTTGGGGGAATAGTTGGACCATATAATTCTAGTTTTTCATCCTCTAACACCTTAGAAAGAATTTCCTTTTGCAGAGAAGCTAATCCTCCAGAGTTTTCTAATCTTTCCCTAACATTTTGAATAAAACAAACTCCTTGAAATTGATTAGAATTTTGATTAAAAATGACATCAGCAAGAGTTGTTTTACCAATACCACCCATCCCCAAAATCCCGATAATTAGAACATTTGTCCTATCATGAAGACATAATAATGATATAATTTGGTTAATTCGTTCAAGTCCAATTAGTCCTCCAATATCAGGCGATATATACTGACCCATCAATCTCTCCCAAATATCATTGACAATTTTGAGAACAAGTGCGGCGTCAGTTCTGCCAAATGAAAATACCACAGTAAATAAGCAGAAATTACCGCAACACAAGGAGTCCTATTGACCTATTTACCATAGATAACTGGAAATTTGAAATACAAACCTACTAGCATCAATCACATCGTATTCTATCTAAATATGTAAGGAGTCCAAAGAATTTTAATTGATCATATAAAAATTGTGTAGAGGAAATCTAATGCACAAACTTTTTTCTTTTTCTTTTTCTGAAGTATATCTAATGCACAAAATTATATTCACATCTTATATAATTTATTACAAGCAGTAGTTCTTATCATTAGAAACAAGGCTTGTCCATTTACACGAGTATATTAGTAATTGACGAAATTATATATATATATATATTAACTTTCAATTGAGGGATCCCTTATTTTAATTTCGGTCCACACCTTGATGAAATCACATCGATTTATATGAATATATATATATATTGTGGATGATAAGTTTATTGAAATATACCTATAAATAAAATATGAGAATTTTCCAAACACTAGAACTATTTATCCTGATTTTGTTAAATATAAAGACATCGAAAAAATTGGTTATATATAGGAAAAATTCAAAAAACTAGTTCTAGTGCTTGAAAAATTCCCAAATTTTATTTATGGGTATATTTCAATGAACTTATCATCCACAAAAAAATTCATATCAAAATTCAAACAAATAGATGTGGTTTCATCAAGGTGTGGATCGAAATTAAAGTGTGGGATCCCTCACTTAAAAGTTGCTATATATATAACAAATATTATCATGAATATTGGTGATGCATTTGCATGATTACATGGCCAAACAAAATAGTCAACTTGATTAGTATATTTCCTTATGTTTTGTTATTTCTTTTGCTTTGTCAATAACTGCCCACTATCCCCTATTTTTTGTGATCAAGTGGTGGATCAATAACTGCCCACTCTCCCCTGTTTTGTGGACAAAAGGTAGAATGTGAGTTATGCTTTATGTTAATGGTTAGTTAGTCGCTCATTTTTCTCATTCAGTTGTTTGTAACTTGGCTATTTAAAGCCTTGTTTTGATTAATAAAGGTAGATTAGTTTATAAACTTCTTGTTAATTACTTGGAGAGATTCCAAAAGAGCTTTTTAGATTTTGGCGAGATTCTGATTTATGAGAGTTAGTTTAGTTCACAGTGTCATCAAATTGGTATCAGAGCTAGGTTTCGACTTACAACACTTCCTTATGCCGGAAACCAGAAGTGGTCATTCATACGACATTATGGATCAAGGTTCCACCATTCCCAACCCATCAAATCTCCTTCCAAACCCAAACACCAATATATCCCAAGCTTCATCCAGTTTTCAACAGCAACTTGATCAATTTTCCCAAACTCTGAACATGGTGATGCATCATTTGGCCGTGATTGACGAACGTAGTAGCCGAGAAGTGGGATGACCACCCACGGAAGCAAGACGTGTTCCAAGAAGGCGAGAAGGGATTGGGGACAGCGGAGACGAAGATGAGGTGTAGCTGGGCAGGGTCAAACACAGGACAGTACTGGGACAACCACGCGATACAGATGTTCGAAGAAACGTCTTAGATGAATTAACTAGACGTATGAAGGTGGAGGTAGTAGATTTTTATGGCAAACTCAGTCCAGACGCATTTTTTGATTGGGTTACTTCACTTTAGAATTATTTCGACTGGTTTTCATTACCAGAAGAACGTAAGGTTTAGTTTGTCAAATTGAAGCTTAAAGGTCCAGCCCGTGCTTGGTGGGGGCAGCATGGAAGAGAGACTTAAACGAACCTGTCAGGCTTCTATTATAGAATGGGAAGACATGAAAGAACGGTTAGAGTCAAAATACTTACCCTTAAACTATGAACAACTTATCTATGAAGATATGCTACAATGGAACCAAAACAACAAAACTACAGTGGACCAGTATACAGAGCGATTTCATGAACTGACAGTGAGGAGCAAGGCAAATGAAATCGACTCTCAAGTATTAGCTCGATATTTGAAGGGATTGAAACCTGATATTCGCAAAGACATGTTGATGACCGACTTTATAATGTTGAGGAAGCTTACTAATTGGCCTTACAATTGGAGAGAAAAACCTCAGGTAACACACATCACTTTTATTCTGTTGACTTTGGGAACTTCCGTTTTCCAGCCTCTACCAGTGTAAAGTCACAGTCAAAACAAAAGAAGGAAACGTAAATGGTGATGTCAAAGGCAAGGAAAGGGCTTTCGGTGAGGGACCCCAATGTTACAAATGCAAAGGGCATGGACACTTTGCAGTAGTGTGTCCCACTCGAGATCAGAGGGTGGCTTATGTGTGTGAGAAGGACCTAGTGTTCGACGATGATAAAATGACAATGACGAAGGCCATATCCAAGAAGAAATCGATTTTGAGGAGGAAAGATTACAAGCCACTGACTTACTCATTTGTGTGATTCAACATTTTTTGATAGGGCACAAAACCAAAAAGGACGTGGACCATGACCGGAAGAGAACCAATATCTTCCACACAAGAGTTACATATGGAGACAAGGCTCTAAATGTTATCATCAAAAACGGCGGTAGCATGAATATTGTGGCCAAGGAAGTAGTTGAGCGACTTGGTCTTCCCCAAGAGACACATCCCATGCCATATCAGGTGAGTTGGATTAATGATAGCAATTCAATTCTGGTTTAAAGTCGCTATCTTATGAAATTTTCATTAGGAAAGAAGTATGTGGATCAAGTTTGGTGTGATGTGTTGCCCATGACCGTATGCCATATGTTATTGGGAAGTGATGTGGACCGGGTGGCAAGCTCATATTTGGGTCGTTTAGAGCACCCAAAAAGGGCTTGACTTTGTTGGGTCATAACTTTCACATACGGGCTCCAAATGACTATTATAATATGTTTTCAAAAAGCCCAGGACGTGCTCTACAATTTATCACCGAAAGTTAGTTTCCATGACCATGCCTGGAAGAGGCCCAAAAAAAGGTCGTTTAGCTTATCGTACGTGCACCTTAAGTTTCTTACGCGACACTTAGGGTTTTTCTTTCCTTTTTCGTTTAGTTTTTATTTTTGCAAATAATTTGGGATTGTTTCCCGATTTCGTGGAGTTGTTTTAGGAGTCAAAGAGATTATTTTCTCTATTTATTTGGTTGTAATCGCTTTGCAATATTCAGATTTGAATTAAAAAAAAAAAAAACTTCTTGAGTAGTTAACTCAAATATCTTTTTTTTTTTTTTTTTTTTTGTGTTGTTGTTGTTGTTGCTTTTCTGCGGAATTATAGATCAAAGAAACCCTTATGTGTTTAAACGTGTGTGAGTTCCGTTTTGGTTTGCGTTAGGAAGGCCATGGATGTATGATAGGCTGGTCAGTTATGATGATTTGGAGAATACCTACTTATTCAAAATTCAAGATCGAAATGTGGTATTAGAACCTCTCCACATTTCTGCGTTTGAAGAAAGAAGTCCAACACGATGCTGACTATGCGACAAGTTGAAGAGGTTGTGCAGAGTGGGAATGCTCTTCTTTTTATAGTTGGACGTGAATCCAAACAAATATATGGTAAAGTCCCAGAAAGTGTTAAATTCCTACTCCAAGAGTTTGAAGACTTGATGCCAGAAGACCTTCCCCAACAGTTATCACCATTATGAGACATCTAACATGCCATTGATCTTGTTTCTGGTTCGACCCTAGCCAATTTGCCTTATTATAGAATGAGCCCAATTGAACATGCTGAACTCCAAAGGCAGGTACAAGAATTATTAAATAAAGGATTCATCCGTGAAAGCTTGAGCCCCTACGTTGTACCTGCATTACTCACCCTAAAAAAAAAGATGGTAGCTAGCAAATGTGTATCGACAGCCGAGCGGTGAGCAAAATCACGGTTAAGTACATGTTTCCAATTCCACGCCTGGATGATATGCTGGACCAACTAGGTGGTGCAATGATTTTCACTAAAATTGATTTGTGGAGTGGTTACCACAAAATTCGAGTAAGGCCTGGAGACGAGTGGAAAACCGCTTTCAAGACAAAAGAAGGGTTGTATGAATAGTTAGTCATGTCATTCGGCCTCACTAATGCTACAAGCACGTTTATGCGTGTCATGGCACAAGCGCTTCAACCTTTCCTTGGTAAGTTCGTTGTAGTATATTTTGATGATATACTCATCTTTAGCAGGTATGTTGTAGTACATATAGAACACCTACGTCAAGTTTTGGAGACACTCAAGAAAGAACATCTCTACATCAACAAAGGCAAATGCTCATTCCTTAAAGAAAAGACCAATTTTTTAGGGTTCATTGTATCACATAAAGGGGTTGAAGTCGATTCATCAAAGGTCCAAGCAATCTGTGGATGGCCTAAACCATAAACTTTTTTCGATATTCGAAGCTTCTTGGGTTTGGCAATATTTTATCGCAGATTCGTACAAGGGTTTAGCACCATTACAGCTCCCATTACCAAGTGTCGAAAATCTAAAATCTTCTAGTGGACTCCCGCGGCTACCAAGGCATTTGATGAGATAAAAAAAAGAAGATGTCTTCTGCCCCAGTTTTAAAGCTTCCTCAAAAGTATTTGAAATTGCATGTGATGCCTCTAATGTTGGTATTGGTAGAGTCTTAAGTCAAGAAGGACATCCTATTGCTTTCTTCAGCGAAAAACTCAACGAGTCTTGATGAAAATATTTAGCTTACGATGTGTAGTTTTATGCATTGGTTCAAACCTTGAAACATTTGAAAATATATTTATATACGTGTGTCTAAACAACCTAGAGGTGGGGGGTGAATGGGTTGTTAATCCGTTATTACCAAATTTTTTGGGTTAGTCAATATTAAAAAAAAAAACCAATTCAATAAACAATAAAATCAAGTATCAGTTGCGGAAATTAAAGAACACTTGATTTTTACGTGGAAACCCACACGGGGAAAAAACCATGGGCTGTTATGTGCACCACACACGGTCAACGAAATCTACTATATGAAAAGGAATTTACACCCTCAAGTGATTCTCGGACTCTCACCCTAGATAACCTCAGGCTATGGACATTACCACTCGCCACTCTTGGTTCAATCCTTAGTGATATCCCCCGATACACTACTCTTGGCGTGAGCAACTCCTAATCTACCCCGTGGGCCTTTTATAGTGGCACTCGACCAATTGCTTGAGCACTACACACCGGTAGCCACAAGACTTTCCTTGCTTATGCAACTTCACCTAGAAGCCACAAGACTTTGACTCTTGAAGAGAATCAACAACCTATGTGAATATGTGATGATATTCAAGATGCAAATAATGCTAGGCTACACTAAATGATTAACTAAATATTGTAATGCAAATCAACACTCTAGTTATCAACAATGCCTACATGTACATGCATGAGGTGTCAATTAGTTGTAAGATTTCTTACAACCTAATTGTCAACAAACAAAGCCAATTCAACACATGTTGTCAATAATCATGGCAAGGCTTAAAAACATGCAATTAACTAATGCAATCAAGAAATTGTCAATCAAAAGGCCATTCAACACAAGTTGTCAAATAATCATGGCAAGGACACTAAATGCAATAAACAAGTGCAATCAATGAGTCTTACACATCAATGATGTCTAAATGCAAAACATAAAGACTTAGCTAGATGTTATCAATCATAAAACAATCCTAGCTATCAAACAATGTCAGCATGTCCCAACATGTGAACTCAATTAGTTGTAGAGAATTTCTACCAACATAATTGTCAATTAAATCCACAAGAACATTCAATAAAGCTTGACTAGATAAATAAACATTAATCTATCAACCTAATTATCAACCAATTTTACAAGGATGTTCAAGGGTTAGCTATTTGGGGAAAATCATCCTAATCATGTAAGCTATCACAAACAAAACACAATCATGTCACAACTTCACTAAACATGCAATAAGAGTGAAGATTTGCTAAACTAAGCAATCAAAGACATGTCTTGACTAAGATAGAACAATAAATGAAGATGTGGTGTTTGTTCTACTTACCAAGTCATAAATGAAGAAGACCCATGGAAGATTGATGCATGAAACATGTTATATGCACATGGGTTTTGGGTTTGGAGAGTTAAAGAAGCAATCTTGGTGCTTTCTCTCTCAAGAATATGGAGCCTCTCTCTCTAGGGTTTAATTTTGTGGCTCTTGCATACATACAAGAGAGAAAACATCATAAATATAGGAACCCTAAATGAAACTACGTAGTTTTGGAAATATATAAGAACCCTAAATGAAACTACGTAGTTTTGGAAAGAAAACCCATTTCTCCCTTCAAAAAGCGACTTAATAAGTGACTTGGATGGAAGTCACTTCTAAGGTCACATCTGTCTCGGTACAGGGGGTCAAAAAGTGACTTTAAAAGTGACTTGGATGGAAGTCACTTCTAAAGACGCATCTGTCTCGGGTAAACAAAACGCAACAGCGCAACAGCTCTAGATTCGAGCTTCCCGAAACATGACCAAACGACATCGAAACCTTTCAAATGATATATCGTTAGAAAGGTATGGATGTCTACTTTCTACTCGTTTTTTTTACAAAATGGAGTTTATATATCTGTAGAAAGAGTTATGGTCATATGAGTGACCAAATGTCAAATTTGAGCAATACAATATTGCCAAAACTCATGGTATAAGACCATGTGACCCAAGACCAATCCAAGAGAACCACAAATGCAATCATATAAATGCAATGAAAGTGAGTGTGTGCTAAAAGACATAGATGCACGAATCAATGAAACACATGTGCATGGTAACAAATGCAAGATAGATAAAGATGCCTGTAAGTGTGTGCGTGCACCTAATCTCTTCAAGAATCAAGGTCAAGTGATATACCTTTTGAAGCTCTTGATCTTGAAGTCACTGGGATGCTTGGAAGCTTGCCTTGATAATCATTAAGATGACCTAAGCTACCCATTACACAATCATCCACAATGTGGTATGTCATGAAATAAGCCAATCAAAAAATAGAGGTCCTTACAACATTGGCGCCCTTATTTAGTGCATCGTGAATTCATTTTATTTACTAACCATGACTCCTTGAGACATCTCAATTCTCAAAACAGGTTGAATGCAAAACATGCAAAGTGGTTCGATTACCTTCATCAGTTCAACTTCATTATTCGACACATTGCTGGCCAAGGTGGCAGATGCACTTAGTCGAAGATCGCATCTCCTAACCACATTCACTGTCAATGTCGTTGGTTTCGAAGCCATGAAGAATGACTATGCAATAGACTAAGATTTCAAGGAAATTTGGGTGACATTGCAGACCAACAACACTACCACAACTGACTTTTCCTTATCAGGTGGATTCATCACAAAGGGTGGCCATATTTATGTTCCAGGAGGTTCAATACGTGATTTCATCATTATGGAATTACATGGAAAAGGATTAGCAGGACATTTTGGATTTGATAAAACATACATGCTGGTAGCTGACCGTTTCTTTTTTTGCCACATATGCGACGTGATGTGCACACGATAGTCTCCAGGTGTCGAACCTGCCAAGTTAACAAAGGTATAAAACAAAACAATGAGCTCTACACTCCATTGTCGATTCCACATCATCCTTGGGTTGATATTAGCATGGATTTTGTTCTTGGTTTACCTTGAAACGTCACAACGACTCTGTAATGGTGGTGGTAGACCGTTTCTCTAAAATGGCCCATTTCATCCTATGCCATAAAATGTATGATGCATCTAACATTGCCTCCTTATTTTTAAAAGAAATTGTTAGGTTGCATGGCCTTCCTACTACTATTGTCTCTGATCGCGATGTAAAGTTTATCAGCTATTTATGGAAAACATTGTGGGCGAAATTAGGCACTAAACTATCTTTCTCTAGTGCATTCCACCCGCAAATTGATGGACAGACAAATCAGGTTATCAACCGAAGTTTGGGAAATTTGTAGCATTGCCTAATCGATGACCATACAACTAGTTGGGATCTGATCCTCCCGTAAGTTGAATTTGCCTACAATAATTCGGTTAATCGCACCATGGGTAGCTCTCCATTCCAGCTTGTTTACGGTGTGGATCTGCGTACGCCTTTGGATACTATTTCGTTACCTTACCGCAGTGGACGAGTGAGGCAGGCCTTGATTTTGCCGCTCATATGATGTATGTCCATGAAGAGTTTCAAAAGAAAATCACCCTGCAAACATAAGTTTATGCTCAACGTGCCAATTTACGGAAACGGGATAAACAATTTGAAGTTAGTGATCATGTGATGATTCGATTACGTTCAGAACGATTTCCTCCTGGAAGCTACAACAAGCTACATGCTCGTCGAGTAGGACCCTTTAAAATTCTGAGGAAAATGGGACATAATGCTAATGTTATTGACCTACCTCCTAATTATGCTATTAGTCCGGTTTTCAATATTGAAGATTTGACAGAATTTGCCGGTCAAAATGCTCTTCCAACCCTTTTGGACGACACCCCCATCCGAGTTCCATCAACCCCTTGTTAATTCGATACTGTGATTGCCGTGTTAGACCATCAGTTTGTATCTACTCGTAGGGGTGGTTACTATAAATTTTTGGTTCGGTGAGCACACAAACCTCTTTCTAAATCCGTTTGGCTCCAGTGATGAGGTCCACCGTCTCGCTCCTGACGTATATCAAGACTATCTCCAACGTTACTTGCCAGAGGCAAGTTCTTTGGGAGGGCGGTAGTTGATGCATTTGCATGATTACATGGCCAAACCAAATAGTCAACTTGACTAGTATATTTCCTTTTGTTTTGTTATTTCTTTTGCTTTGTCAATAACTGCCCACTATCTCCTATTTCTTGTGATCAAGTGGTGGATCAATAACTGCCCACTCTCCCCTGTTTTGTGAATAAGTGGTGGAACATGGGTTATGCTTTATGTTAATAGTTAGTTCCTTATTTTTCTCATTCAGTTGTTTGTAACTTGGCTATTTAAAGCCTTATTTTGATTAATAAAGCTAGATTAGTTTATAAACTTCTTGTTAATTACTTGGAGAGATTCCAAAAGAGCTTTTCAGATTTTGGTGAGATTCTGATTTCTAAGAGTTAGTTTAGTTCATAGTGTCATCAATTGATCTTTGTTTTGAAAAGGAAATAAGAAATAACGTGAATTTTTTTGAAAAATGAATCCAGATCTATTCTCTCAAAAATATGTGAGGTGAGGAGAGGAGGATTCTTGTTTACTTATTTTGAACAAAATTAGGAATTTTAATTTTATAAATTAGGATTAAGTAAAATAAAGTAAGAGTTAGATTTACCTCTCTGCAGAGGAATGCCATCCAGATTTATTGGATGCTTTAGTCAAAGCTTCTGTCCATGTTTGCACCTCTTCTGGTAATTCTTTTCCATGCTCGTCAAACGAATCCTTGAAACTTCCGGTCTGCTTACGTACATCGGATGGATCAACACCGTAGAAAACAGGTATGATAATTTGGTTATTCTCGTTCACATGCTTCATAATCTCTACAAGCTCACGTAAGCACCATTTGGAAGAAGCATAGTATTTGGAGAAAATAACTACCGAAATCTTTGATTCTTTGATTGCTCTTGAAAGAGAGCAGGAGATGTCATCCCCTCTTATGAGCCGGTCATCCATAAAGGTTTCAATTTGTTTTCCACGCAAAGCTGCATAAAGATGGCTAGTGAAAACATCACGGGTGTCTTTGCCTCTGAAATTGAGGAAGACATCGTATTTGATGTTGGTGTTGTTGGAAGAAGAAGTTGATTGTAAATTGCCCATAGAGAAGAATTGCAAGACTTAATTTGAGCAGCGAAAATTGCAAGACCCAAATAGAGGAAACTCGATCTTGAGAGTAAATGGATATGTAACACCCAGACAGTGGGTGTGCATGAACGTTCATGAAACGTTGAAATGGCTATCTCTTAATAATGGTCATCGTCAACAATAAGTGAAGGTAAGATGTTAATGTTTCAGCAACTTTAGTTGAGTTGTTAGAGATCAGTCCATATTGCAATAAAATAAAAATGTACAAGACAATAGTTTTATTGGACAAGACTAAGTCCAATAAAACTATTTAATATTTTGATTCTCCTTGCATGGGCTCCACCACTAATGCTAGTGGCCGTGGAATTATTTATTTTCCTCAAAAAGGATAAGGTCATACAATTACACCATACGATTGAATTTGACAATCAAATGAGTAGTCTTAGATTTTTTTGAGAGACCAATAATAACCATAATTTTTTCATACTCGTCATGTTGGACCCAAATGTGTAACATTCAGCTGACATAATCAATAGAATATATTCACACAAATAACATAACACATAAGGATGCGTACACCGCACATACGCACAAAACACATATAAACTCTATAAATAGCCTCTTTTATAACAAAGCAAGGGGGGTGAACTAACTCAGAATGGCTGGGCAGGCGGGTGGCCAATAGGCTCTGAGGAGCCTCATTTAATTCATTTTTAGTCACAACACGTCATAAAAACAATTTGAAAGTTTTTACGAAATTTCACAAATATAATTTGATGCTTTGATAAATGGCACCCAGTATAGCTGACCCATAAAGCCCCTGTGTGCGGCCCACAGGGTTCGATTTGGGATCCGGGGTTTCGGTCAGTGGTTCGTCCGCCATCATCACCATCTCAAAAAGGGTTGGGGACTTTTCAGTCATCTCGGAGGTTTTAGCCACCCTGACTGCACTAGGGTTCTTGCCACTAAGTGTAAAGTGTGTCATGGAAGTAGAATTGGAGGTTGGTATTAAATTTTGTCACAATCATCATTGAACTACTTTGTGTTACGGCACCCGGCCAGTCAGATAAAATTAAAATTAAAATTAACTCTGCAAAAACAGCAAAATCCAAAATTATTAATTAAAATTAACACTGCAAAAACAACAAAATCCAATCATAACAATTATTATTATTGCTGCTGCCATTTTCTCTCTCTTCTCATACAATCCCTAAAACACAAAACAATCTTAAAACCTAAATAAATAAATTATAAAAAGCGAGCAACCGAAACTAGAAAATGAAATCGAAATGGATAAATTAATCATATTAATTTTTCTCAAATAATAAGACAATGTGTGCGGGTGGTAGCAACGGAGTCATAGCTCGGTCCAGAACTTCACGCCATTTCTCTATTTTTTTTATATAAAAAAATAAAAAAATTCTTATCAGTTACTGCCATCGGTCTTTGCCAGCAAAGTCAATTGTCTTCTTCTTCTTCTTCTTTTTTTAATATTCTTTTTTTGTTATTTTAATCTACTATTTGTAAAAATATAATAATAATAATAATAAGCTCAAAACCTAAAATATAATTTATGTATTTAATTAAGAGTTAGAAATTATTATTTTTTAAAAGACAAAAATAAAATAACAAAATTTTTAAATATTAATAAAGTTGATTAGATAATAAAATAGATTTAGGTAGGTATAGTTGCACAAATACAATATAATAAAAATAAAGAAATTGCATTTTTGTCATTAAGTAGGATTTATTTACATAGGGTGAGAACTTCTCCTTACAATCCACAAATTATCTATTTACACTCTAATTTAATTTTTTTTTATTAATGATAATTTTAACAAGAATTAAAATTAATAAACAAGACAACAAAAATTCTAAAAAAACTCCAAACTAATTAAATTATTAAAAAAAAATTCTCTCTCCTAAATCATTAGATATTATGTATTAAACTCTCTCTCTTAAATCTATTATTGTCATATTAAAACGTATTAAACTCTCTCTCATAAATATGTTATTACTATATTAAACATTCTGTCCTAATTACTCTCTCTCTCTCTAATACCTTGTTTTTTCAGGAAATAATAATAATAAATATATAAAAACTTGATTTGTTACAACTAGATTCGATTAAATTTAGAATTTCTAAGACTAATGAAAGAATTAAAGTTCTCTAAGCAATCAGATACCTACAAAAGTAACAAAAAACATTTTCATATTTCATTTGTTTTTTTCTTTTGAAAAACATACTTTTTTATTTATTTTTAAATATACATATATACGGTTCCTAAAAATCAAGTTTATTTCTAAGTTTTTTTTTTTTCTTAACTGTTAGTCTTGTTTGATAAAGAATGGAGATAGAAAATTAGAGGGGAGCCGATATTGATCCCCATAAATATGATAAGGGCATCTCCAATTATATAAACAAATTTGGATCCTCAAAAGTTGTCACCTCAGCATTTGAGGATTAATTTCAGCACAATGGTATGTACACTTGTAATGGTACATTATTATATACATAAATGACAAGAAAAGGTAGATAATATGGGTATTGATCCATTCGTAATGAAGAGACGAATTTTACCTGATTGAAATTTTTGGGGTCGAAATAATGATGAGATACATAGGTGATAAAAAAAAAAAAAAAAAAAAAGCCACAAAAGAGAGAGAAAGAATAAAATTACAATATATATAATTCAATACAAATACCTTGCTTTTCAGGAAATAATAATAATAGATATATGAAAATTTGATTTGTTACAACTAGATTCGATTAAACTTAGAATTTCTAAGACTAATGAAAGAATTAAAGTTCTCTAGACAATCACATACCTACAAAAGTAACAAAAAACATTTTCATATTTCACCTTTTTTTTTCCTTCTTTTGAAAAACATGATACTTTTTTATTTATTTTTAAATATACATATATACGGTTCCTAAAATTCAAGTTTATTTCTAAGTTTTTTTTTTGTTTTTTTTTTCTTTAACTGTTAGTCTTGCTTGAGAAAGAAAGGAGATTGAAAATTAGAGGGGAGCCGATAATGACACCCATAAATATGATAAGAGCATCTCCAATGGTATAAACAAATTTGGATCATCAAAAGTTACCACCTCATCATTTGAGGATTAATTTCAGCACAATGGTACACTTGTAATGGTACATTATTTTTTGTTGCTAATATATATATATATATATGTGACAAGAAAACGTAGATAATATGGGTATTGATCCATTCGTAATGAAGAGACGAATTTTACCTGATTAAAATTTTTGGGGTCGAAATAATGATGATATACATAGGTGATTAGAGAAAAAAAGGAAAAAAAAAAGCCACAAAAGAGAGAGAAAGAATAAAATTACAACAGTTATTTTGGGTTAAGTTTTATTTGATACTTGAAAGTCAATCTTCAAATTTGATTATTGAAGAGGCAGTTTGATTATTGATAACTTTTTTTTTGAAACGGCAAATTTTATTCAACCAAAACCAAACGAAGAAACAACAGCTCAACCACAGACAGCAAAAACAACATCATAGCACAGAAACCAGCCCCCAAACATAACAACACGTAGAAAATGCAAAAGAAAAACCTCAAAAACAAAGGGAAACCCAACAGCAAAAGCAAAAGCCAAACACTAAAACACACTCCAAACAACGTCTTCCCTATCCCTAGCACTGCCCCTTTAGCCAAACCGTCAGCGACCGTATAAAAGGCACGAGGAGTAAAACAAATTGAAAAGTTGCCATGAGACCGAAGAATTGAGCGAAACTCATATAGTACAGGAATTCTGTATCTCCACCAAATAATTCCACACTCCTTCCTTTCACCTTCCACCTTCCACATTGGGGGCATACACATTACAAAAAATAAAACCGCCCGAAGCCCCATCGGCCTCCACACCAACACCTCTAGTCAAAAGATTACCCCCTAACGATCTTATGATTCCACTATCAAACACATTTAGCTTAGACTCTTGAATGAAAAGAATAATAGGCTTTATCCTTCCCAACCAGATGTAAGAAAATAGGCTAACCGGACATTGCTTCATATCTCATCCGATCCTCCTCTTCCCTCATTTTCACAACTTCCAGAACTTCCACTTCCTCTCCTGAAAAATTGAAACCTATAGCTCTTCCACTTTCTAGATCGCCTCTTCACCAGCTTGACCAAGATTCCCTCCATTATAACCCAAGAGTTGATTACTGCCCAGCCTTGTCCTCATTCCATGATTCCTTGTTGCATTGCTTTTAATTCTACTGCTTTGTCTTGACCCTAGACCTGAACGAGTAACCACAGCACATACTCCTCTGTTTTCTTTGACACTCCAACCTTGATTTCCTAACAAATCCTCCACTGCAATGGTCATACGCACCATCTCCTCCTCACTGTCAACCACCATCAAAATTTCTGCACTTTTCTTCTCCACCTCAATAGTCACCCGGACCATTTCTTCCTTCGCTAGAGAATTATCACTGCTCACGATCTCTGTCTCAGGAATTTCATATGTTCCACCATCGGATTGAAGCTAACCCTGCCTCTCCGCAACTATGGTTGCCACAACCATCTCCTCCTTAGTGGCCATGCTATCAAAGGAGAACCCTTCCTCTTCATTAGAATTGTCTTCCTCATGACTCGAAACATACCTCAAACACCTTCTAGTATGTCCATTCTTCGCTGGACTCACTTCCACTGGGTTGATATTTGTGTGGATTTGGGTCTAGTGGAAGTGAGTCCAGCGAAGAATGGACATCCCATAAATACTTTTCTTTGATGAATCCATCCTTGTGTTGTTTTGATTCAAAACATCAAAGGATACATTTGTCCCCAATATATGCATAGGTGAATTCACAACCGATGTTTAACAAACGATTGTTCACGCTTGAAATGTCCTTGAACTCTCTCAAGACTCCTACCCCACATTTGTTAAGCCAAACTTGGTCATTCTTTCTGAAATCCCACATCATCGAAATTGAAAACTCCTTCTCCTAAAAATCTTACGATTGCCCTTTACCTTGAGACCCTCTCACTACCTCCACAAATGAATACTTATAATTCGTTTCCCTACCAATGAACTCCTTTCTAAAGCCTCTTCCATCTTTTTGATCATGTCTCTTGACCTCCTTGTTAGGAAAGCTCTGATGCACCTGCCTTGAGCTCCTCTCCTTCCATCCATGTAATTGCTAAATTTTAATGACTCTGTTGGATAGTGTTTTTTGGATAAATAATCAAATTTTAATTACTCTCCTACTTTTGAGGATACAATTGGAGATGCTTTAAGCACACCCATATTTTAATAAAAAATTTAATTCTAAAAATATCCTAATAGGAATTTACCAATAAGGACAAATTAGTTTAATTAAAAATAAACAAAATACTATTTACACCCATTAATTACACCCATATCTTCAAATATATCACTTTATTAAAAAAAAAAAAAATACCAAACCCTAATTCAACCTTAATTCTATTTTTTTTTTTTAAAAAGAACGAGAAGAACAGAAGCCCAACTAAGTTAAATTTCCCATTATCATACAACAATGTAATGGAACAAGAATTTTCAGAGGACTCCGATCATAGAGGTACGTATTTCTTTATTTATTTATTTTTGTTATGAACTCTATCAATGAAAAAAGTGAGAAGTAATTTTTTATTTATTTTAAAGATAGCAGTACATATCCCATTGTTGGAACAATTATCGAATTTTTGTGAATTCTCAACAGAGTATGAACAATGTTGGAATCGATCGAATGTACTATGGACTATAGTAGTGAATTTACAAATTATGAGGTAAAGTTATGCTTATACATTATATCAAAATTTTAGTTTTTGTAGAAGAGAAAACAAGCTTAAATTATGTTTTACTTGAAAACTGAATTTTGGGTATTCTCTTTAGATTCAAAAGAATCAAAGTACGGTTTCAAATTTTTGTTTTAGTGTGTGTTTGTTGTTTGGGTTCGTTGTGGCTGGTTGATTTGTTATTCATTTGTTCCCTATTTTGGTTGTTAATAAAATCTTGCTATTAAAAAAAAGAAAAGAGTTGGTGGGCCTCTATGTAAACCGATCTGGGCCTATCTTCGCTGAGGAATGTTCTGATGTGCCTTCTAAATTAAGGTTGGGCAAAGTAGGCTAGTTAAGGGATAAGGAAGTAAACCTGATGGGTGATAAGGTGCTGGGCCGTGAGGTTGAGAACTTAGTGGGTTTGGGAGACCCCATAGCAGACAATCTTGCTGCTATGCCCCCTTTTAGGCCAAAGTTTGTTCAACCCAAATGATTTATATGCGGATCTTGGTTGTGGCATTAATACAATTAACCCTTCTTTTAGTGTTCAAGAACTGTCAAGCTCTAGTAATGGCGATGGAGAGAGCAGGCACGTAAGTGAGAAATGAGTTGAAGAAGTTGGTTCTCTTTCAACCTGTTGTGGAGCAAGAGGTAGAGGAAGAAGAAAGGCGGGAATCTCATCTAGACATGGTATGCGAACGAGGAGATCGGCCAATCATTCTGCTCAAGCTGAGACATGCGGGGCTGTGTGGGAATTCGATACCGAATTCGCCAATGTGATTGAAGAATTGGTTAATAGAGGGGAGGATTTGGTAGAACCAAATCAGTTCTATGGTGAGGATGGTGGTTGATTTATAAAGGATGAGGTCGTTAAGATGTTGGAAATTGGGGTTGTTCTAGGTCTGAAATTTAATGGGAATGTCGACTTTATTCGCAAAGAAATTGTTAGCAGAGATGAGGAGGACAAGGACAGGTTCAGAGATTTGTAAGGTGTGTTTGTTTTTCCTCTTGTTGTGTGGTTGGTGTCTGTTGTTTTATGGATTGTATCACTTGGAATGTGCGTGGTATTGGCCGTCCAGAGAAGAGAAGAGCTGTTAGTAATTTAGTTAAGAAGTTTAAGCCCTCTTTCCTTTTTATTCAAGAGTCGAAGGTTAATTAGTTCGGTGGATTTCAGGTTGGTTAAAGCGCTTGGAGGTAGTGTCCTCTTTAGAGGGATAGTGGTGGATGCGCGTGGATCTGTAGGGGGCCTTGTGACTTTGTGGAGTGAGGATGTTTTTCATGACATGGCTTGTGTTAATATAGATAGGTGTTCCATTATGCTTGGTACGTTTGTTGGCTTAAATAAAGAGGTTGTTATTTGCAACCTTTATGCTTCGAATGTGGATAATGAGAGGGTTGAGTTATAGGATTTCTTAATCGCTAATATGAGGAAGTTTTCTGTTCCAATGATCATTTGCGGTGACTTCAATGTTGTTTTGGATGCTTCGGAAAAATTAGGTGGTCTGCCCATTTTGTCCCATATTAGGCACTTCCGAAAATTTATTGATGAAGCCAAGTTGGTGAATTTACCGATGCTGGGCTGTCCGTTCACTTGGTCTAATGCTAGAGAAGTGTTGTCTTGGGCCCATCTTAATAGATTTTTGGTGTCGCCTGATATTCTTGGATGGTTTCCATCTCTTACCCAAAGGAACCTTCCCAAGTCTCTTTCGGATCACTCAGCGGTGTGGTTGGGCATTCCGAAAGATAAGTGGGGTCCGATCCCCTTTGGTTTTTAGACTCGTGGTCTAAAAATAAGTTGGTGATGAATCAAGCTCAGCATACTTGGAAGTCTAAGAGGGTGAAGGGCTCTAAAGGTTATGTGTTGACAACAAAGCTCAAGGCTGTGAAGAATGCTCTTAAAAATTGGAAAAAAAGGTTAAGTTAGAAGATTGTTCTTTGGATTTTTTGGAATCCAGGTTGGAGGTCTTAAAGTCCACTGCTAAGATCTGTGGGTGGAATGAGTCCTTTAGAGAGCAAAGGAGCAAGGTTTTGGCTGAGATATGGTCTGTCTTGTTCAAATAGAAGAGAAATTGGGGACAAAAAGCGAGGGTTAAATGGTTTTTGGAGGGGGATTGGAATTCCCGTTTTTTCCATAAGGTGTGCAATACTAAGAGGCATAGGAATTTTGTGGACAATATTGTCATTAATGGTGTGCTTTGTGCCGGCCCTCTTCAAGTCAGGGAGGGGGTGTTTGATTTTTTTAAGGATCATTTTGCTTCAAAGTGTGGTGATAGGCCTAGGTTGGAAGGGATCGAGTTCGTTAAGAATTTCTGAAGGTAGCAAGATGAATAGATGATTCTTGAAAAGGATTTTACGGTTGAGGAGGTGAGAGTGGCTCTAAAAGGTTGTGATGAGAATAAGGCGCTGGGGCCGAACGGATTTAATGTGAACTTTATTAAGTCAAACTGGAAGGATATTGAAGGTGATTTTATGGAATTCATGAACAAATTCTTTTTAGATGGTTCTAAGGTCTTTAGTCTAAACCACAGTTTCATCACTCCTATCCCTAAAGTTGTGAACCCCTATTCCCTTAGTGACTACAGACCAATTAGTCTAGTGAACTCCTTCTACAAAGTGCTGGTGAAAGTTCTCTCCAATCGTTTGAGAAAACTTTTACATGGGGTAATTGGCAAAGCTCAGATGGCCTTTGTGGAAAGGCACCAAATAATTGATAGCTTTGTTATTGCTAATGAAGTTATTGGCAGTTGGAGGAGGGAGAAGGAAGGGGGTATTGTTTTGAAATTGGATTTTGAGAAGGCATACGATAGTGTTGACCATAAGTTTTTGGATTTGTGTCTTGAAGGTATGGGGTTTGGCAATAGATGGAGATGATTGATGAGAAGTTGCATTTCTAGACCCATGATTTCGGTTCTTGTCAATAGGTGCCCATCAAAAGAATTCGGTGTTAGTATAGGGCTTCGGTAGGACGATCCATTGTCCCTTTCCTATTCAACATAGTGGTGGAAGCGTTGAATAGAATGCTCTTTAAAGGTAAAGACCTCAATTTGTTCAAAGGAAAAGTTTTTGGTAGGAGTGGTATCCATCTTTCCCATTTGCAATTTGCAGATGATACCATCATTTTCTTGGAAGCAAAGGAGGATTCAGTGGCCAATGTTAGGAGAATTTTAAGGTTCTTTGAAATTGAGTCTGGTCTTAAAATAAACTTCTTTAAATCATGCTTGGCTAGAGTGGGAAAATGTCCTAGTTCTTTGGACATGTGGGCTGAGCTATTTAGGTGCAAAAAGGTATCACTTCCTATTATTTACTTGGGGTTTCCGTTGGGTGGGAATTCGAATTGTATAAGTTTCTGGCAACCTATGTTGGATAAGATTCGTGGTAGATTAGCCCCGTGGAAGATGAAGTTTATTTCCAAAGCAGGTAGGCTCGTTCTCATAAAGTCAGTGTTTGCTAGTTTACCAACTTACTTCTTGTCAGTTTTTAAAATTCCGAAGGATGTGGCTATGGCCATTGAGAAGATGCAACGTGATTTCTTATGAGGTGCTAAAGGTGTCAAAAGGAGGGTTCATATGGTGGATTGGCAGATGCTTTGTTTGAATAGATGGAATGAAGGTCTTGGAATTGGGAGGATTCAAGATAAAGGTAATGCTTTGATAGCCAAGAGGATATGGAGGTTTGGTAATGAGGAAAGCGCTTTATGGAGGAGAGTGGTGATCAGTCATTTATTGTATATGTTTTTTATCCCATTCCTCCAATCAATTGCTTGTTGCTCGAGTCTTTTAGGGTTTTAATTTGTTTGTTTGAACATTTTCAGGTTGTTGGATCCAAGTGATGTATTTGAAGTATTTCAAAGGAAAAGAGCAATTGTCCATCAGCCACCATGAAAATCGCTGTAAATTTCCGCAACGGCACCCAAAGCGCTCTCAAGAACAGTGAAGACCGCTGCCATAACCGCTGTGGCTTTGGCAGCGGTAGTTGCAGCGGTAGCCCCTGACAATGCAAATGATCCGTGTTGCGAGGGGCATATCTCTTAGGTCCGATTGAACTGTGTGTCCTGCCACCTATGGATTTGAAGCCCCATAATTCTAGTTTCCAACCCAACTTACGTCTTGTCAATTCGAAGTTTCTAGAAGAAGTTATGCCCATTTAAGTGTCCGAAGGTCAGATCAGTCAGTTATTAAATTCTCGAATATTTTCGGGATTTGTTTCACAAGTTGTCGGAACAGGAAATATTACCTTCTTGGACATGTGTGAGAGTCTTTGAAAGCAATTAGACATCTAATCCTTATCATCCTTCAATAAGTAATCAATTTGGATGGATTAGGAAAGAAATAGAATCCCAAAAAGTTAGAGTTCTAAAGGGGAAGTGATTTCCTTGTTGTTTAAGGACTTGGCTTAGCATCTACACCTATTTAAACCCCTTTTGAACCCTAATTTTGGAGAGAGCCATCCAAGGGAGGTCCCAAGCCACCAAAGGGGCCGTCCCCTATCACCATCATCCATCTTTACACATCGGGGGTTTGCAAGACAAAGAAGACTCGTTATTGAAGATTTGAAGAATTCATTGAAGGCCTCAATGGGTTTTATCTTTTCTATCTCTTGTCTTTTTATTTCCACTATGTGTAACTAACTCTATACTAGGGAATCAATGTGAACCTCTATGAATGCTCTTTGTTAGAATTGACTATATTTTCCTAATTCAAGTTTTGATTCATTCGATTCATTCTATATCATGATTATTTATTCTTGTTGATGCATGGGTTATGCTAGGCTTGAATTTAGGGTTTTTTGATAATTTAAAGGTTGAGATGCGAGTGGATTTCACCATTCTCAGCCAATATTCAATTGAATGGATAAAATTTATCGTAGTAGGATATTGCACGTAAATTTTGGTTCTCTTGTTCTTGTGCTTAATGGGTTCTCAGTCATAGTTTATACGCAGGTTTTGAGGTAAACTGTGGTTGAGAATGCTTGGTTTGTGCTTTGTGGGTTTTTGGTTATAGTTTATACGCAGGTTTTGAGGTAGACTGTAATTGAGAATGCTTGGTTTGTGGTTAATGGATTTTCTGTTATAGTTTATACGTAGGGTTTGAGGTAGACTGTAGTGGAGAATACTTGATTCATTCCAGGACCACATGGTACCAATCATACATAATTTAAGAACGAACCCTTAACTTGATTAACATCTTTTATAAAAGTCAATTCGAAGCATTGAGTAAACGCAGTTGGGGAGCATTGATGACCTAGTTCTCTCACTTCTTGATCACATTCACATATTCTTGTTAACTGCTTTCTTAGTTTAATATAGTTTTAATCTCCAATCAATCAATCAATCTATCTCAAATCTCTTGGTTACTGTTACTTGCTTAGCTTTAATTAGAATTAGTTTTAGTCGATAAATCACTTTCCCTTGTGGGAACGATCCCTACTTGTCGCTGTACTTATCTCATGATTCGTGCACTTGCAAGTTAGGTTTTTATAACACGATATTATACATCAAGTGGTGTGTGCGCGAAATATTTGGTCAAGCCTTGTTCGCTTATTTGGGATTGGAAGGGCGAAAATCAAGCCTTAATCTTTGTCAATTCTGTGGGTGGGCTGTGGAAGATAGAGTCTAAAACTGCCAATATTCTGTCCGACTGCTTGAAGGTTGTGTTGGGTGATGGTCGTCAGGATAAATTCTGGAGGGATTTAAAAGTGAATGGTGCTCCTCTTTCAGCTATGTTTTCAAGAATCCATGCTTTGTCTGTGAATAAATCTGGGGTGGCTGGGGAGTTTGGTAGTTGGATTGGTAGTGTGTGGAAGTGGCACGTTGGGACTAGGAGACCGGTGCTTGGTTGGGAGGAAGAGGTTTGGGCAAGTTTTCTTAAGGAACTTGAGAAATTTAAGATGAGGAAGGCCAACGCCGATACCCTTTTATGGTCCCTCATCCCTTCTAGATAGTTTTCCGTTTGTTCTTTCCGTAAGGAACTTGAATGTCGCTTGGCTAACGTGTCCACTATTAAAGGTAATTCTTTGCTGTGGTGTGGGGTTGTTGATAGTGCCCATTTGTACACACGGTGTAGCCCCCATTTCTTATCAATTGTACTTGTTTTCAAGCATATTTGTATTTTAATGTGTTTGGTGAGCTTTGTGTAGGTTATTTGCCATAAATAAGGCATTTGAGCTTAATTGATGAGTTTTGGAAATTAAAAGGGCTGAAATTGGAAAGACTCGTGCAGTACACTTATATTTCAGGGGCCATATCTCCCACCTCAAATTGAACTAGATTTCGTGCTAACTATTTTCGGAAAGCCTCAGCTGTCTACTTTCCAACAATTTTTATAGATCTCAATTCTGATATTTCTGGAGGAAGTTATGCTCGTTTCCATAACGCTGCACGATGCTAGAAGACACTATAGAACAAGAAGCGCTGTACAAAGGGCTGTTCGTACAGCACTATTGTACAGTGCCCAACGGCTGTCCAAGCTCCAAAAACCATTCCAGAGATGTGGCACTATACGGGCATTGTACGTACATCGACCACACTGCCACATCAACTTTTTCTAGGTTTTCGTGCCCAACTTTCCCACACACTATAAATTCCTCACTTCAGACTCATTTGCCTCACCTCTTGCACGACCCTTTAACCCCAATTACTCCAAGAACACATTTTTACTCTCCAAATCCACCAAATCACTACATCCAACCTTCAATCCATCACCCAAACTTCAAATCCACTTCACCAAACACCAAATATCCAACTTTCCCACCATTATCCACCATAAAAACCCAACCTTGGAGCATAGAAGGGGACTTAGAGAGAAGGGGCAAGCTAAGCACATCAATATACCAAGAGAGGAGGAGATCTTCACATATAGTTTTCTCTACACCTTTCTCTCTTTATTTTCATTTGTAACTTGTTATGGCTTGCACAAAAATCATATCTTTTGCAACCATCTCTTGTAATATGAACTAAATCCATCTAGGCTGAGGCCAAGATGAAACCTTTTCCATGAATCATTAGTAAAGGCCATCATTTTATCACCATTGTTTGTGTTGTGTACATTTATTTCATGTTCTTAATTATTATTGAATATCTAGCTAGCATTTGGTAATTGTTTGGTTGTTGTGTGAAGCACCGAAAGGAGAAGCACACAACGTGCTTGATGAAATGAGTGATAGGGATTGGTAAGATAGAGATATGCGATGCTAACCTCTAGGATTCATTTGTGTGCCATAAAACTTAATGAATTTGTATGTAGTTCGGATAACCATTGAAAAATAGGTTGTTGCTGCATATAAATATTGTCTTTATCACTTGAGAGAGGTTAGAGACTAATTGAGGGTATCACGAATCTACACACACACACAGTTGCATACTTTATCTTAATGATGTGCTTAAAATTGATGAGAATTGGATAGATGGATTCATGGCCTTAGCCTAATTTCCCATAAGTAATATAATCACTTGCTTGTATTTGACTTTGCTTGAGTTTGTTTGCTTGTCTAGTTTCACTAATTGCATTTTAGTTATATGTTTAATTTAGTTAAATTTGAGTAGTGTAATTCAATCATTAAATCTTTACCTATCCAAATAGTAGTTAATTAATCAATTGTGGTATTCAATTCATCAATCCTCATGGAATGAATTCGTATTTATCATTATGTTATTCCCATAGCTTCGTACTATTATGGGTGCTCATTTAGGAGTGGTCAATTTTTGGCGTCACTGTCGGGGATTGAACGGTTTATTGATATCACTACTAGTTGATTTATTACTAATTTAGATCTTTTACTTTGTGTTTATTTCTTCATGATTATAGGCGGTTGCTCTTGTATGTATCATAGTACAAGGAGCAACAACTTACATGATTTGAGCTTCTATCTGGATATAGATAGGACAGCCTAAAGAAATAGAAGGAACCGAAGACTAGCTATGAATAGAGCTAATTTGGATCAAGATCTGATATCACCCGTAGCCCAAGAGGGGTAACATGGGCAAAATGAGCAACTTGGGGAGGATGATAGAGTCATGAGAGACTATGTCATGCCAAGGGTGGATTAGAATATGTCACCGATTCAACTCCCAACGATAAATGCAAACAACTTCGAGATCAAGTCTCATGTCTTTCAAATGTTGGCAATGATGGAGCAATTTGGTGGCAAGCCAACGGAGGATCCGAACACGCATTTGAGGAATTTTGACCAAATTTGCTCAACATTTAGAATCAACGGGGATTTGGACAATGCAATTCGGTTAAGGATTTTCCCTTTCTCATTGAAGGATCGAGCTAAGGCTTGGTATGATGGTCTTGCTTTAAGGTCGATCATCGTATGGGACGAGTTAGCCCAAGCCTTCCTTAGAAAATATTTTCCTTTCGGAAGGGCGGTTCAATTAATGAACGAGATTCATGAATTTTCCCAATTTGAGTTGGAATCCTTGTATGAAGCTTGGGAGAGATATAAATAGTTGTTGAGAAGGTGTCCATGCCATGGAATGCCAAAGTGGTCGATAGTGTCCACATGCCAATTTGTGGATGCTTTAGTGGGTGGTTCTTTGATGAACAAGTCTATGGATGCGGTGTATGACTTGATAGAAGACATGTCCGTAGCCAATAGTCATTGGGGTAGTGATAGAAAGACACCAAAGAAAGCCCCCGGTGTGTTGGAAATGGATCAAGTTACCTCATTACAAGCTCAAGTCGAGGCATTGACAAAGTAAGTGAGCAAGATGGGAGCAAGCTCAAGTGCGGCCCAAGTCCAAATGTTGAATTGTGATCTATGTTTGGGGCCTCATGAGAGTGTAGATTGTCAAGCAGGACACTCATTTGCTACTGGATCCTCAGAACAAGTCTCCTATGTGAATTATAATAGAAACTTTGCCAACCAAAATGCTAACAACCAAAATCTCAACCCAAACAACAACCTATATTCCAACAGCTACAACCCCCTTTAGAGAAATCACCTCAATTTCTCAAGGAAAGATAACCAAAATACCCTTCAATCACAAGCCAACTTTAAACCACCCGGATTTAACCAACAACAACAAGCCTTTCCCAACCAACAATCCCAATTTCAAAATCAAGCTGAGAGAAAGCCTACACTTGAAGATTTGTTCTCCAAATTCATGACCAAGATAGATGCCCGGATGGAGTTTCAAGATAATTCTTTAAAGAAGCTTGATACCAAGATAGACCAAGTTGCACAACATTCTCAAGCATCAATCAAGAATTTATAGGTGCAAATGGGACAATTGGCGAGGGTCATTCAAGAAAGACAACAAGGGGCATTGCCAAGTAACATGGAGATCAACCCAAAGGAGCAATGCAATGCTATTTCATTGAGAAGTGGCAATATAGTTGAGCATCCAATGAGAGGTGAGCAAGCGGAGAAAGAGGTAAACAATGATATGACACATGAATATTCTACCTCTCAATTCCATGGTGAGGAAGAAAAGAAAGAAGATGGTCTACCTAACATATCTTCTGATCTACCTTCTCCACCATAAGTAAAGGCATATGTACCCCCAATCTCATACCCACAGCGCCTCAAGAAACATAAGGATGCTCAAAGCTTCGCAAAGTTTTTGGAGATATTCAGAAAGCTACATATCAATATCCCATTCGCCGAAGTGTTGGCTCAAATGCCATCATATGTGAAGTTTTTGAAAGAGATCCTATCAAACAAAAAAAAGTTGGAGGAATATGAGACAGTAGCTCTCACAGAAGAATGTAGTGCCATTCTCCAAAACAAACTCCCTCCAAAATTGAAAGACCCCAGAAGGTTTACTATTCCATGCACTATTGGGAATCTAGAGTTTGGAGGAGCATTGATAGACTTAGGAGCGAGCATCAACTTGATGCCATATTCCATATTTTAAAAGTCGGGATTGAGAGAAGTGAAGCCTACAAGAGTGACTCTCCAATTGGCGAATCGATCTATCAAATACCCATACGGAGTTATACCACAGTAATAAGTAGAAATCACCACAGCATAAGGAGTCCTATTTACCACAGATAACTGTGGAAATTTGAAATACTAACTTCCCAGCATCAATCACATCGTATTCTATTTAAATATGTAAGGACTCCAAAGAATTTTAATTGATCATATAAAAATTGTGTAGAGGAAATCTAATGGGCAAACCTTTTTTTTTTTCTCCTTCCTTTTTCTGAAGTATATCTATTGCAGAAACTTATATTCACTTCATGTATAATTTATTACAAGTAGTATTTCTCATAATTAGAAAGAGGGCGGGTCCATTTACACAAGTATATTAATTGGCAAAATTATATATATATATATAAATATATATTTAAAAACAAATATTATCATGAATATCGGTCTCAGTTTAATGAATAGTTGAATACAGATCTATTCTCTAAAAAATATGAGATGAGGAGAGGAGTTTTCTTGTTTACTTATTTTGAACAAAATTAGGAATTTTAATTTTATAAATTAGGATTAAGTAAAATAAATTAAGAGTTAGATTTACTCATTTACCTCTCTACGGATGAATGCCATCCAGATTTATTGGAAGCTTTAGTCAAAGCTTCTCTCCATGTTTGCACCTCTTCTGGTAATTCTTTTCCATACTTGTCAAACGAATCCTTGAAACTTCCGGTCTGCTTACGTACATCGGATGGATCAACACCATAGAAAATAGGTATGACAATATGGTTATTCTCGTTCACCTGCCTCATAATCTCTACAAGTTCACGTAAGCACCATTTGGAAGAAGCATAGTCTTTGGAGATAATAACTACCGAAATCTTTGATTCTTCAATCGCTATTGAAAGAGTAGGGGAGATGTCATCCCCTCTTATGAGTCGATATCAATAAAGGTTTCAATTTTTTTTCTGCGCAAAGCTGCATAAAGATGACTAGTGAAACCATCACAAGTGTCTTCACCTCTAAAACTGAGGAAGACTTCATATTTGATGTTGGTGTTTTTGGAAGAAGAAGATGATTGTAAATTGCCCATAGAGAAGAATTGCAAGACTTAATTTGAGCAGCAAAAATTGCAAGACACAAAAACAGGAAACTTTTGAGAGTAAATGGATATGTAACACCAAAAAAGAAAAAATTATATTTAAATTATAAACATAAAAATTGTGTACTATCTTTTCTTACCTGTTTCCTGTGACTTTAATTAAAAAAAAAAGGAAATTAAACAAAACAAAAGGAATAGAAAAATAAAATTAAAAAATTGAAGAAACCTCCATAGTCCTTACCCTCCTAAAATTGCGCAGAGCACAACTCAGGACTTTTTTCAAACAGTGGGTGCGCATGAACCCATGGCATATTTACCAACAAAACAACTGTAAGATGTTGATTTTTTTTTATTTATTTATTTTTTTTTCATAATATCTTTCTTGGATTAGTAATTTCTTTCTTAGATATTTGCTTACTGTGATTTTTATTCAATTACGCCTCTTGTCAGATAATAATTTTCTTATGGGTGTGAATATTGATCATATTTCAGATTTCTTTTAATCTTCTAGCTTTCCAATTCTTTTCTTTGAGCTTTGATAAACTTTGTCTGATTTTATGTGTTTGTGGTGTTTTTGTAACTGTACGAGTTAGAACCATCTTTATTCTTCCTCAATCTCTATGAAAATGTATTTTTTATGGAGAAATTGATATATAAATGGAAACAGAGCACATTTTTCTATCTTCAAGTTGTCTGGGTTTGGTATTATCAGAATTTCATGTACTCATTTGGGTCTAAAATTCTATATCGAACGGAGTACCGGATTATATTTTTGGTTGGCAAATAATACTGGTGCATGAAAACAAGATTGCCATGTAGATTTGAGTAAAAACTACTGTCATTAGACTGTTATAGTATTCCTAATGTTGAAATTTTATCGATTAGGAGCCATTGGCATGTAAAATTTTATTGTTGAACCTGAAACATAAACATGTAACATTTGAAACTAGCTTGTCCAATTCAATCAACACTATCTTCCTGCTATAAATCTCAACTTTAACAGAAATGTTACACAACTCAATAAGTTTATCCAGAAATCATTACAAATATGACGCAGCGGAAAACACAAAAGAATACGACCAACGTCAATATACTAGATAAACTCTGGAATCCACCAGAAAACGAGAGAAACTCTCAAAGAAAATTCTGAAATATTATGGAATAACTGAATAATTCAGCCAAAAGGCTTACAAGCATATTTAAAGCGAAAACCCTAACCCTAATCCTTGTTGGACAAGAAACGGGACTAATTACTAAAAATTACCAAAAATAGCAAAATTGAGATAATTGTGGAAATAAAAACTACTAGGAATCCTAAGCAAGCCAAAATTGACGGAAGTCGATTCGGACTTGGAAAACAAAAGTTATGGCTAAAACGAAACTTTCTTAAAATAGCAAAAACGACAATTTCGGGGCCTAAACGACGGAATTCGGCTAAAAAAAGGTATGCCCCAACAGCAAAGCTTTTGACTATTGACGGTCTCGCCGAAACGCATCAACTGTGCGAGTTTCGCATCATTCCGACTTCGACGCCCGGACTACTGGAATTCGATTGCCCTTGAGTTTAGGATGTTCCCTTTTCATCATGTACGCATCGGCCACTTGTTCTATATTTCTTTTCCTTCTTGGCAAGATGGGACTTCAAAACATATTTTGTCCATCTTGAGGGGGAGTATTACAAGGCAAACTTCTGTTTACTATCGTTATAACAGAGTTAAATTTACAGCTGTACACAGAGTTAGAGTTACAACTGTATTTCCTATTTCCTATTTTCTATTTTTACTTTTTCTATTGTTCTGTTATGCTGAGGTGTGGTTAGGGATTGTAAACCTCATCATATATAAGCCTAGTTTTGTATTCTTTGCTCGCTGTGTCATGGAAGTAGAATTGGAGGTTGGTCATTGTTTGTTGTCAATGTCATTTGTGGTCTTATTCTATGGGAGGTTGTTGTGTGGCCTGTGTGTTTGCTTGGCTGCGCTGGTTGTGCTGTTCGTCTGGTGGTCTGGTGCGGTGGGTTTGTTGCTTGGCTGCGTTTGGGCTTGCTTGTTTTTGTGTTGTTTTGTTTTCTTTGCTTGGTGCTGTGGCCGTGTCAAAGCTCAGAGTCAGAGGTTGTTCTGCCTTTGACGCGGTTTTTTGATACGTGCGTGGTTGTTTCTTGTGTTCGTTCTTCTCTTTGGTGAATAAAGTTTGCTTTTCAAAAAAAAACTAAGAACAGTAGTTTACCACATGAATAATCATGAATAATTGATCGACAACAAACAAGGTCCCAACAATTAGGCGCTCTCTCATTTAGAGTTGTAGCCTTGTAGCTAGCAAAATTGATGGATTATTCAAGGACATGATCTCAATTCTCACATATCATCAGTCATGAGAACACAAATAAATAAATAACCGAAACTAGAAAATGAAATCGAAATGGATAAATTAATCATATTAATTTTTCTCATATAATAACACAATGTGTGCAGGTGGCAGCAACAGAGTTACAGCTCGGTCCAGAACTTAACGCCATTTGTCTAATTTTTTTTTATATTAAAAAAAAAAAAAGAAAATCTTATCAGTTACTGCCATCGGTCTTTGCCAGCAAAGTCAATTTGTCTTCTTTTCTTTTTTTTAATATTAATTTTTTGTTATTTTAATCTACTATTTGTAAAAATATAATAATAATAATTATAATAATAACCTCAAAACCTACCATATAATTTTTGTATTTAATTAGAGTTAGAAATTATTATTTTTTGAAAGACAAAAATTAAAATAACAAATTTTTTAAATATTAATAAAGCTGACGTACTAGATAATAAAATAGGTGCAGGTGGGTGTAGTTGCACAAATACAATATAATAAAAATAAATAAATGGTATTTTTGTCATTAAGTAGGGTTTATTTACATTTGAGCAAATTGTAGCCAACCTTCCTGAGGTTTGGTCTTTGACAATCAGAAACAACTTTATGCTTGATTGACAATGACCACCCCTGCCATTAATCAAAGTTAGTCAAATTTAATAGAGATAAGAGTATTTTCATCCTTTCAATCTTCACCATTCATCTTGGCCACATTTTTTATATTTTTATTTTTGAAAAATCTGAAAAAACTTGAATCTGAAGTAAAATCTAGAAATACATCAATAGAAGAAGAAAATGTTGTTAGATTAGATTTAGAAGAGCCGGATTTTTTTTTTTTTAGTTTTGAAAAATCTAAGAAACTTGAATATGTAGAAAAATTCGGGAATCCATATGGATTGTTGGATTGGATTTTGATGATCCAGATTATTAATTTTTTAGAATTTAGAATTTGAAGAACAATATAGAGATACAACCTATGTCTCCACGTTTTTTTTTTTAATTTGTAATTTTCAATTTTTTTATAGTGGAGATTCAAATTTGTTTTCACATATTTATATATTTTTAAAATCAGATTTTTTATTTATTCATGGGCATTTAGGTATTTGTAGCAGCCAAATCCGGTCAACGGTTAAACTTAACTAGTTTTGACTAACGGTAGGGGAGGTCATTGTCAATTAATGATAAAGTTGTTTTTAGTTGTCAAAGGCCAAACCTCAAGGAGGTTAGCTGCAATTTACTCTTTACATTTTGTGTTTTGTTTTTGAGTAATACTACATTGCCCAAATTTGGTGCCCAAATGATGTGGCAACGCTATAGTCCATTTATTTAAATCATCCAAATCTAATACAATTTAAATGACTAGAGTGTTGCCACATTATTTGGGCAATATAGCATTACTCTTTGTTTTTATATTAGTATTTATGGTTGGGTTACTAACGCACTCATAAGATTAACAAAATATCCTCCTAAAACCCTTGTAAAATTAGAAAAATATCTTTCAATATGGGTTAGACCAAAATATCCTCCTAACACCCTTGTAAAATTAGAAAAATATCTTTCAATGTGGCTAACAATCCTCATTGGGTTAGACCAATATTGCTTACAAACCCAACAATCTCCCCATCTAGTTCGGATCTACATGAAAAAACGTATGAGATTCCCGAATTCAATAATTTGAATATATATAAAACCAAAATGATGACAAAATTAAATTAGTCTGGTGGTATACCCTTACACCTAAACCATGAGGTTGTGGGTTTGAGTCCCTCTCCCTCCCCCAAAGGCCAAAACCTTGAATAATTGTAATAATAAAAAATAAAAAATAAAAGCCAAAATGACATTATATACCGTAGAGTACCCTTTTTTTTTTTAACAACGAATTTATTCAAAGAGCCACGGAGGCTAAAAAGAACAACCAACACAAGCACAAAGCAGGCACCAAAGCAATACCAATCACCCAGAAAACTAGCAGCAGCCCACAAATGAAAACAAAACTAATAAACAAAGACAACAGCTGGAAGCAGAAACACAAACGAACAGCAGAAGAAAAAGAAACCCCCCAAAAAAACAGAGTAGAACCGAGGCAGGGCAAAACAGAGGCCTCATGAGTCACACCAGACCTCACGCTGAAACTTTTGTCGAAAACCTACAAACACAATCAAGCATAGCTGACGCTGTAGCAAACAGAAAAACAAAGACCGTAGAGTACTTAACAAAAATCTTATTTAAATCCAACCAAACTAAAAAAAACAAATGTTTATGTAAACAAACATAACTAGAAATGACAGTATTTGATCAAGTTCTATCATGTTCATGTATGTCCTAGTGAACAATTGTAACATTGTACCCAACTATAGCATCACCAGAGGCAGGATCAAACCAATGTGTATGAGCTATTGCATAGCCACGTGCCAGTCGGAAAATGCCGGTTCCACCTACGATCGACATCTCCCGGATTGGATTCATCGCCGAATTCAAGCCAAGGATGCTGATGGAGCTACCTTTGTACATACCCTCAGTGAAGCCAAAGTTGAAGACCATGATCAGACCTAGTTCAGCCTGACTAGCTGACCCATAAAGCCCCTGTGCTCGGCCCACAAGCTTCGATTTGGGATCCGGGGTTTCGGTCAGTGGATCATCCGCCATCATCACCATACCGAAAAGGGTCAGGGACTTGTTGGTCATCTCGGAGGCTTGAGCTACCCTGACTGCACTAGGGTTCTTGCCACTGAGTGTGTCATGAAAGTAGAATTGGAGGTTGGTCACTGTTTGTTTTTCAGCTTCAAGCCTAGTATTGGCCCAACCATCTACATTGAAGCTTTGAGCCCCTGAAATGGCTGCCAGGATGATCATAATCAGAAACATAACTTTACTAAACTCTTCCATGGAGATCAAACAAGAGAAGTTAGCTAGCTTTTTGAAGGGTCAATCTGAATGATTTTGAAAGCTCATGAATAATGTAAATTTATAGAGGAAATTAAAGTGAAAGGACTTTGCAAAGTATTATTATATATTATATAAAGTGCAAAGAATCGATTCATAGTAGGTTTAACCACTACTGAATTGAAAAAAATTAAAAAAACAAATCTAATATGAATTAGTCCGGGGTTTATCAAGACCTGCCCGATATCAACAACTACATGCGCTTCTATATTTACTCGCATTATATCAGGGAGAAAACTCTACATACATACTTATAAAATATACATGATGATACTCAAACCCCCACGACACTTACCTTATGAATGTTCGAAAACTTTACATACATGCTTATAAAATGCACATGATGATACTCAAACCCCCACCACATTTACCTTATGAATGTTTGAAAACAGTTTACGTTCGTTCAATAAAAACTTGTTATGTACAAGTTTATATGACCAAGACACAATGAGACAATATTTGATTTTCAGAACCTTATTTATATGCTATTAGTCAATGATATGGTGTTGACAAACTTGTATGAAAAGATTGTCAAAATGGTAATGCAAGTCACCTAAACTATTTTCTTTCCAAATCTTGACATTCTTTAAAGAAAAATCTATAAATTACAGGCTTCACCTAAACAAATTAAAGAATTTTAAGTATTTGGTTGGTTATATACAACTAATAAGCTGCCAAATAAATGGGCTACCATATTATATAATTAAATTTTTTTCACCTACTAGGCTACTACCTTAATAGGAATTTTTTTGAATTAAGTGGGAGCTACTGTCAAAACTCTAGTTTAGTTTTAATTTTATGTAAACAATATTTACACTTAACCAAAACAATCATTTTAACAGAGGGCTTCTCATATGCAAATCCCTGAACATTAGATTATGTCAAAAACATGAGAGTTGGGCCATAAATGCCTCAAAAACAGTTAGCAAATAGCAACATTGGACTAATTACATGACCCTGCTCATTACGCAGAAACAGAGTTTTTAATAGAGACATCAAATAATAAAACAGAGGATTTTCTTCTGAATCATCAGCTAGCAAACAATGCAATCTATCCAAAAAAGAATAAATGCACATATTATGCAATGTGATGAAGATCAAGTTATGGGAGAATTGCATAAATCATGGTGTTGACAATAACTTGGTTTATGTGATTTCATCAATCACCTATGATGAAGGAAATTGTTTAATTTATGTGATTTGACCAATCATAGAGATGATGGAGGCATATTGTTTGGTGATTGAGATTGTGATTTTATTCGTTTCCTTTCATGTAATTTTCCTACTATATATTGGAGCTTTGTAGCCATTTGATGGGGGGTTGAGTTGATTAATAAAATTTCGTTTATGAAATTTCTTGTGTTTACTCTCTCAGTATTCATGTGAATCAACGAGTTAGGAATGTGTTCATAGCCCTGAGTATTTCTAGAATCAATAGAGCTTGATCACACCTACCAGCGTTGCATCACAATGTCTCACAGTGTGTAAATTAAAGAAGTTAGTAATGATTCGAAATACTTTTTTTTTGATAAACGATTCGAAATACTATGAACCTTTAACCATGTATAGCTTCGATAAATAAAGCATAAGCAAAGTACTGCATAAATATATTCAAATATCTCATAATGTTCCTCGATTAAAAGAAGGGGTGTCAAATGTATTTGCATTGTTAAAAAAATCGATAGAAAAGTTTCAATACTTTAATTCCGGAAATTAGGTATATAGTCAGAACTTACGATACCTCTTGAGGATATCAGCATTGCATTCGCATCATCTCCTTCTTGAGATACCACTCATCATCTCTTACTAGTTACTATCCATAAAAATATTTGAATGACAACAAAATATTAAAAATTTGATAACAACATCTTCACAGCTAATTAATTCATGTTTCTTAAATATTAAACCAATGAGTTATTTTATTTACCGCTTTAGGACAAACGTTTGGATCATAAAAAGGCTTTTCTCCATCTAGATTCTAGATTATCTTCAAGTACTTCTATCAACAATCACATAGCATCCCTTTTTGTAACCTTTGACAGTAAATTAAAATAATTATCAGAAGTTCCAGTCCATTCAACCACAACATTAATTATTTCGAATTATGAAAAAAAAAAAAAAAAAAAAAAAAGTAAACAGGGAAACAATTACAACTTATAATTAGTAAACAAAATCATATTCAGCAGCAATAATTTGATTCAGAGCTGATGTAGCCTCTGCATTAGTAGATGTTTTTCTTCTTCTTCTTCTTCTTCTTCTTCTTCTTTAACAGGATTTGTAGCTGCTTTCTTAAAAAGCTTTATTTACTCAAATATTTTATTTATTTTTTATTTTTATGATAGGAAACGATAATATATCAATGCAAATGAGAGTATATTTATTCTTTTCTTTCGGTTTCCCATCATATTTGAGCGTTGATATTAGTTTAACATAATTTCTGTTTGATTTTGTATGTTTTGTGGTGTTTATATAAATGTTGAGTTATCTTTTGTTCTTCCTCAATCTCTATGAAAATGTATTTTTTTAGAGCAATCAATATATGAATGGAGACAGAGCACATTTACGTGGTTGTTGATGACCTGATGGAACTCTGGCCTTCAATTTCTTACCTTGCTTTGATTGTATCGGCACATTTGTTCATGGCCCTCTTGCCTTATTATCTTCAAATTTTCTGGGTCTGGCGTTATCTGAATATCATGTAGTAATTTGGGTCTAAAATTCTACATTGAACGGAGTACCGGATTATTTTTTTGGTTGGAAAGAATACTCATGCACCAAAACAAGATTGGCATGCAGATTGAGTAAAAACTACTGTCATTAGACTGTTAAGCAAGGAAGCACGGATACGGATACGGATACGGGATACGGATACGGCATGATACGGGGATACGGTAAATCTCGAAAAACTAGGATACGGATACGGCATGATACGTCAATTAAAATAATATATATTTATATTTTTTTAAAATAAGAATATATAAAAAGATATTTAATAATTCATTCAAAAATCAAAACATATTCATATCAAATCATCCAAATAAAACATGTCACATAACAACCTAAGCCATAACAATTTAACATATTACAATATCCAAATTAAGTCGTAACATATTACAAAATTGAAAATTCAAATAAAACATACATCACATAAGTTATGGTATATTACAAAATCCAAATAATACATAAAATAAACTCATCAAATAGATACTAAATTCCTAATTAACTTCATTATCATTATTCACATTGTTAAAGGATCTAAATAATTCGGCATCTAACCCTGATTCATCAAGTGAAAGGTTTGTAATCTCAAGTATTCCGTTATTCTCCATGTCAATGGAATTAAAGCCAAAATTTCTTTACAGTTTCATTTTGACCCCTAAAATTTTGAAATTATAATTTAACCCCGTTTTATACTAAAATAATTATAATATTTCCCCAAACGTATCCTCGAAGTATCCCCTAAGTATCCTCAAAGTATCCCTCAAGTATCCTCTAAGTATCCTCCAGTCAAACTTGTGAAAAAGTCAACGGATACGCCATTTGGTGTATCGGATACGTATCCTGAAGTATCTGGGAAGTATCGGAACTGGATACGAGTTCGATACGAGTTACCTCCACCAAATGAAGTATCCGTGCTTCCTAGCTGTTAAGGATTCCTAATGTTGATATTTCTTTGATTAGGAGCCATAGTGTCGGTTTTTCGCTTCAAGTTATTTCTATGTTCGTCAATAGAATCCTGTCATGTATGTTTTTTTTCTTAAAGATACATATCAATAAATCAATAATGATGGTTATTTTATTTTTTCTATGTTCGTAAGTAGAATCCTGTCATGGGAACTTTTCTTGTTCTCTACCCTACTACACGGCAAGGAAAGGTGGCAAGCCCCGTATGTTATTACCCAACCCATGTCCACTGCCTGTTCTGGAATAGATTGCTAGTGACAGGAAATTGTAAAACCGATCCATGTGCATTGTTTTGTCTGCCTCTCAAGTTTAGTTTTCTCTTTGTAAGTTCTTGATAATTTGAAACTGCCATCGGCTATCTTCTTAATGCAAGATGCCAATGATTTTGACAATTTAGTGTCTACCATTATCTTTTGAATTGTTTATTCTTTAATTCTTTATAGTTATATTATATACAACAGGAAATGGAAACCAGTGTAGACTGAATCCCAGCTGTTGTTCATTATACATGAAGTGGAGAAACTTGTTGTTCATTATACATAAAGTCAGATCCCAGCTGAAAATGCCTAGAATTGGTAGGTCAGACTGGGTTGGTTACTTGGTTTATTGACTTTTTATCACCAGTGAGCAGCAAAGCAACCATACATTTAAAAGAGCAACAAGCAAGCAAGCACAGCCAGATCACTCAACTTCATCTGCATTTAAAGTTGCGTTCTTTTTTCTTCAGCTAGCGGTGACCCCCTAATCCCTATCTAGTTTGCATAGTTAGTGGTCGCTGTAGTTGAATTTGGAAAACATTACTATGTACAGCATTTGGAGAAAGTTGAACCCAATTCTATGATCTATGATCTGTCAGTAGGTTGAGGTCTTTTGACTTATACACTAAGTATTGGAAGTACATAACTGTTCTCGTCTCCTATCTATACTAGGACACTTGTGTAATTAGATTTCTGTTATAACTAGGATACCTTGTGTAATTCGGTTTATATCACCTATTGTAACTAGTATAAATACTACACAGCAATCATGAATAAACAAGGCAATTATTTTCTCTCACAAATTACGAATTCTATTATGGTATCAGAGCTTCGCTAAGAAATAGCGTAAAGATCCAGAAACCCTAATTTCTTTTTCTTCTTCTCACCGATCATGTCTACCTCTGCCAACACCACCGAAATTTCTTCCTCCTCTACCTCTTCTCCTCAAGTCATTCTCATGGGCACAAACAACACCAGCAACTATCAATCTCTTCTTGCTATCAACTCCACTCAAGTTCCCATTAAACTCACAAAGAGTGGGAACTATGCAGCCTGGCGTTCTCAGTTTGAAAACCTCCTATTTGGGTATGGTCTTATGGGGTATTTAGATGGCACCAACCCGTGTCCCCCAGCCACCGTTGCAGCCTCCTCTGATTCTACTGCTGATGCTCCGACGTCCAGCACCTCGGTGGCCAATCCGGCCTATCACCTCTGGCTACGTCAAGATAGGCTTCTTCTCCACGCCATCCAGGTCTCCTGCATGGGTGCTGCTCAATCAATTGTTACCAGGTCTACAACCTCTGCTCAGGCCTGGACTAAACTTGAAGCCACATATGCCAATAGGTCCAACACGCGCAAGCTCGGGCTTCTTGATTCTCTCACTAATGTCACCCTAGCAGATAAGTCAGTCGCAGATTATATGCAAGGTATCAAACATATCCTGGACGATCTTGAATTAATTGGTCACCCGGTTGATGACGGTGCAACTGTGATTCATACCCTGAATGGCTTGAGTCCGCCTTACTTACCCCTAGCCTCAGCAATCCGTGCTCGTGACACCCCTATATCCTTCGACGAACTATACGATAAACTACTCGATCATGAGGCTTATCTTCAACGAGAGGATGTGAAAAAGGGTATCCCTGCAGTGACAGCCCAATTTAATCAACGGACATTCAATAGAAGGGGTCGGAATTACCAAGGCAATAATTCCACAAATATGGGACATCAACAGCTTCATGGCTTCGGTGGCTATCATGGCTCTCAACCAAACTTCACCCCTGTCCAAGGCAATGGTCGCGGTCAGTATACAGGTAATGGCTATCACAATCGGTCCAACTTTCAGCAGCAATACTCCTCACCAAATCAGTGGCGTCCTCCCTTCTCCCACAACAACAATCGGCCTGTTTGCCAACTGTGTGACAAGATTGGCCACACGGCCCGAGTTTGTCGGTCCCGTCCATCACCAAGTTCCCAAGCATGGCCTCAGGCGAATCACATGTCCTCTGATCAATCCACCTCTCGCAGTTCCAACTGGATACTTGACTCAGGGGCCTCTCATCATATGACATCGGACTTGCAAAATTTGTCCATTCACTCAGACTATGGAGGTTCGGAGGAAATTATGGTTGGCGATGGTAAAACTATCCCTATAACTCACACTGGTAGCACCTCTTTACACACCTCTGTCAATTCCTTTCCTCTTAACCAAGTTTTATGTTCTCCTCACATCTCACATAATCTTATCTCTGTGTCTAAATTCTGCTCTCAGAATAAAACATCCATTGAATTTTTTCCTGACTATTTTCTTGTGAAGGATCTGACCACGGGGGCATCCTTGGTTCGCGGCCGGAATGAGGGGAACCTTTATCTCTGGCCGAAATCTGCTACTTCAGCTTGTCTCTTTTCCGCAACAACAAAGCCTTATGTCTCCTCTCTGGTGTGGCATTGCCGTCTTGGTCATCCATCTCGTCAAGTCCTTCAACACCTGGTTTCGTCTCACGGTCTCCCAGTCTCCAAGTTAGAGTCTACTTTTTCTCATTGTCCTGCTTGCCAGTGTAATAAGAGTCATAAACTGCCATTTGGTATGTCAACATTGTCATGCAATAAACCGTTGGAAATTTTATTCACTGATGTTTGGGGCCCTGCCCACATAACCTCTTATGATAAATTTAGATATTATGTCATTTTTGTGGATTATTTTTCAAAATACACATGGTTATATCCTCTTAAACACAAGTCAGACGTCCCACATATTTTCAAACAATTTAAAGCACTTGTGGAAAAATTTTTCAACACCACAATAAAAACGGTTTACTCGGATGGTAGTGGGGAAGCCCATTCTCTTGGTCTTGACTTAAAACTCTTTGGCATTCAACATTTAAAATCACCCCCACACACACCTGAACATGTTGGCACTGCTGAACGCAAACACCGACATATAGTGGAAACGGCACTAACACTTTTGCATCATGCATCCATGCCCTTAAGGTTCTGGTCTCTAGCATTTCAAACTGAAGTCTATCTAATTAATCGTATGACCACTCAAGTCCTCCACAAAAGTAGCCCATACTTCACACTTTTCCACCAGGATCCAAATTATCAGAAATTACGAGTATTTGGTTGCTTGTGCTACCCATGGCTACGTCCCTACACATCCCATAAGCTAGAACCTCGGTCCAAACCGTGTTTCTTCGTGGGTTACTCTGTTGAACACAATGCTTACCTTTGTCTAGACTATCACACACATAGGGTGTATATATCTCGTCATGTCGTTTTTGTCGAAACCATTTTTCCGTTTGCCGACCGCAAAAGTGCCCACCATCAGGATATTCCACTGCAGGTTAGTCATTGGCTTAATTCCCTTCCCTCCTCTTTGTGTCCGCAGTCGGCAGCACCACCTCCCCACACGTCCGATTTTCCGTCCAGTCCCCCTGTCAACATCTCCGATCTGCTGCAGTTCACCCCAGCTGCACCTCCTGTCGTTGGTCCTTCCAATGTCCCGGTCGCCACCCTTGACCCAAACCCCCCTACACCTCCTCTCCTTGACCCAGCCCGTCATTCCCCAGCTGCGCCACCTGGTTTGCAGTCCTGCCTTGAGTCAGATTCCCCACCCAGAGTCATCCAAACAAGGTCCAAAAATAACATCTTTAAACCTAAACCCATCCTAGACCTGCTCGCCACAACCCAATCCTCTCCCCAAACCGAGCCTACCTCCTTCCTCCAAGCCCAAAAACTGTTGGAGTGGCGCCAGGCTATGAGCGCTGAATACGATGCTCTAGTCAAGAATTCTACTTGGACACTGGTTCCCGCTCACTCGTCACACAATGTGGTGGGTTGTAAGTGGATATTTCGTATCAAGCGAAACCCCGATGGTACAGTCGCTAGATACAAAGCTCGCCTTGTGGCGAAAGGGTTCCATCAGAGACCTGGCATTGATTTCACTGAAACATTTAGCCCTGTCGTCAAGCCTGTCACTGTTCGACTTATATTGACATTAGCTATTACTAACGGTTGGTCCCTACGACAACTGGACGTTAACAATGCTTTTTTGCAGGGCACTCTCAATGATGATGTTTACATGACACAACCACCTGGGTTCACTCATTCTACTATGCCGCATCATGTCTGCAAGCTCCGGAAGGCTATCTATGGCCTTCGCCAGGCACCAAGAGCCTGGTATAATGAATTACGCGAGTTTCTTCTGTCAACTGGGTTTCGAAACTCCAAGAGTGATGCCTCCCTCTTCTTCTCTCATGCAGCCGGTCACACTCTCTACCTACTAGTCTACGTTGACGACATCATCATCACTGGCTCCTCGGCTTCACAAGTCCACCAATTCATTGCCACACTTGCCCGGCGGTTCTCCCTGAAGGATTTAGGGCTGTTGTCCTTCTTCCTTGGTGTTGAGGCAACTCACTTCTCCGACGGCCTGTTCTTGTCCCAACAGAAATACATTCGTGACTTATTGGCCAAGGTGAATATGCTGGATGCTAAACCTGTCTCCACTCCTCTCTCGCCCACTGAAACACTCAAGCTTACAGATGGAAGTTCCCTCACAGATGCTACACAGTACAGGCAGGTCGTGGGGTCTCTCCAGTATTTGTCTCTCACGAGACCAGATGTCTCCTTTGCCGTGAATAGGTTATCTCAGTTCATGCATAAGCCGACCACGATCCATTGGACTGCTGTGAAACGGGTCCTTCGCTATCTCAAAGGTTCGATCAGTCATGGTATTATCATCCGCAAAAATTCTCCTTCTACTCTTCATGCATTTGCGGACTCTAACTGGGCAGGGGACCCGGATGACCGTCGCTCTACCTCTGCCTACATTATATTTCTTGGCTCCACACCCATCAGCTGGAGCTCAAAGAAGCAACATACTGTCGCTCGGTCCTCCACGGAGGCTGAATACCGTGCTATAGCATCCGCTGCAGCTGAGCTAAATTGGATTGGTCATCTTTTGGTTGAACTTCAGCTCCATACTCCGGCTGCACCTGTCATTTACTGTGACAATGTTGGCGCCACTTATGTTTGCGCGAATCCCATTTTCCACAGCCGAATGAAGCACGTTGCTATTGATTTCTTTTTTGTTCGGGACCAAGTTGCTCGCAAACAATTACGGGTCGCTCATGTCCATACGAATGATCAATTGGCTGACTCTCTCACCAAGCCACTGTCTCGGCAGCTCTTTTCAGCTCATCGGATCAAGATAGGCGTCCTTGACGGAAGCTCTATCTTGAGGGGGCATATTGGAAGTACATAACTGTTCTCGTCTCCTATCTATACTAGGACACTTGTGTAATTAGATTTCTGTTATAACTAGGATACCTTGTGTAATTCGGTTTATATCACCTATTGTAACTAGTATAAATACTACACAGCAATCATGAATAAACAAGGCAATTATTTTCTCTCACAAATTACGAATTCTATTACTAAGTATATGAAACATTAACATGGAAAATTTAGGAAATGTTATTAATCACTTGAACCCGTAACCTTGTGGTATAGATGTGAGAGATTTACTATGAACCAATCTTATTTAAATCCAACCAAACTAAAAAAAAAAAAAAAAAAAAAAAAAAAAAAGACAAATGTTTTTTTGTAAATTAACATGACTAGAAATGACAGGATTTGATCAAGCTCTATCCTGTTCATGTATGTCCTAGTGAACAATTGTAACATTGTACCCAACTATAGCATCACCAGAGGCAGGATCTAACCAATGTGTCTGAGCTATTGCATATCCCCGTGCCAGCCGGAAAATGCCAGTTCCGCCTACGATTGCCATCTCCCGGACTGGATTCATCGCCGAATTCAAGCCAAGGATGCTTATGGAGCTACCTTTGTACATACCTTCAGTGAAGCCAAAGTTGAAGACCATGATCAGACCTAGTTCAGCCTGACTAGCTGACCCATAAAGCCCCTGTGCTCGGCCCACAAGCTTCGATTTGGGATCTGAGGTTTCGGTCAGTGGGTCGTCCGCCATCATCACCATCCCGAAAAGGGTCGGGGATTTGTCGGTCATCTCGGAGGCTTGAGCCACCCTGACTGCACTAGGGTTCTTGCCACTAAGTTTGTCATGGAAGTAGAATTGGAGGTTGGTCACTGTTTGTTTTTTAGCTTCCAGCCTGGTATTGGCCCAACCATCTACGTTGAAGCTTTGAGCTCCTGAAATGGCTGCCAGGCTGATCATGATCAGAAACATAACTTTACTAAACTCTTCCATGGAGATCAAACAGGAGAAGTTGGCCAGCTTTTTGAAGGGTCAATTTGAATGATTTTGAAAGCTCGTGAATAATGTAAATTTATAGAGGAAATTAAAGTGAAATGACTTTGCAAAGTATTATAATATGTTATATAAAGTGCAAAGTCACATGTGGAAGATTCAATTCAAAGTCGGTTGTTACCACTACTGAATTGAAAAAAATTAAAAAACAAATCTAATACGAATTAGTCCGGGGTTTATCGAGACTTGCTGATATCAACAATTACATCTGCTTCAATATTTACTCCCATAATATCATGGAGAAAACTCTACACACATACTTATAAAATGCATATGATGATACTCAAACCCCCCACCACAGTTACCATATGAATGTTTGAAAGCAATTTACGTTCGTTCAATAAAAACTTGTTCCGTATAACTGTATAAGTTTATACGACCAGGACACAATGAGACATTATTTGATTTCAGAACCTTATTTATATAGGCTATTAGTCAATGGTGTTGACAAACTTGTATGAAAAAGATTGTCAAAATGGTAATGCAAGTCACCTAAACCATTTTCTTTCCAAATCTTGACATTCTTTAAAGAAAAATCTATAAATTACAGGTTTCACCTAAACAAATTAAAGAAGTTCATGTATTTGGTTGGTTATATACAACTAATAAGCTGCCAAATAAATGGGCTACCATATTATATAATTAATTTTTTTTCACCTACTAGGCTACTACATTAATAGGAATTTTTTTGAATTAAGTGGGACCAAAACGATCATCGTGACGGAGGTCTTCTCATATGCAAATCCCCAAACATTAGATTATGTCAAAAACATGAGAGTTGGGTAACATTGGACTACTTACATGACCCTGCTCATTACTCAGAAACAGAGTTTTTAACACTACTTACAGGACTAATTACTTGGGACTGTTGGAGTATGAAGACTTCAAGTCAAATATGATTAATTAATTTATGCAAATTAATTCTATTTTGTCTCTTGTGAAAATGATATGCAAAGTTAATTGCATTTGTTGGGTTGGTAATTAATGTGCAGAGCAAAGTCAACAATTGCGGCAAAAATTAATGCAATTCAAAGGCAAGAAGAAATTTGCCTCACGCTGAGTCTTTCACAGCGGTGTGAGAGCGTTCCAAATTTTGGTGAGCACTGCGCATTGCGCTGTGTATTTTTTGACAACGGTTGGACAGCGTTCAGACATCAGTGCTTCATGTTGTGGTTGTGCTGTGAATTTCGACAGCGGCTTTGAGAGCGATGTTGTCACAGAGGTACATGCTATGAAGAGCGCTGTGACACCTACAGCGGTCACGCACAAATCCGCGTGAAATAAGATTCGCACAATGAAGAAAGAGGAAAAAGGAAATAGATCCCAATTAGAATTTGGCCAACCCTAGTGCTCCCATATAAATACCACCATTATGTAAACCTTAATGTGTGTGAGAAAAATTGCTAGAGAGATAGAGAGCAAATTGTAGAGAGACTGAGAGAAAGACAGAGAGATTGAAATCAACTCTGAAAGTAGTGGATTGAGTGCGGTGCGCTCCGTGGACGTAGGCAAATTGCTGAACCACGTAAAATCTTTGGTGTCGTCTTTTTTTTTCTTATTGCTTTCATATTATCTGTGTGTTTAGATTTGTGTGTGCGATTTTTTCTTACAACACGGACTGGGGAGGATTTTCTTCTGATTCATCTGCAAACAATGCAATCTGTTAAAAAAAAGAATAAATGCACATATTATGCAATGTCTCACACTGTGTAAATTAAACAAGTCAGTAAAGATTCGAAATATTATGAACCTTTAACCATGTATAGCTTCGATAAATAAAGCATAAGCTAAGTACTGCAAAAATTTATTCAAATATCTCATAATGTTCCTCGATTAAAGGAAGGAGTGTCAAATGTATATGCCTTGGTAAGAAAATCGATAGAAAAGTGTCAATACTTTAATTCCAGAAATTATGTATATAGTCAGAACTTACGATGCCTCTTCAGGATATCATCATTGCATTCGCATCATCTCCTTCTTGAGATACCACTCATCATCTATAAAAATACCTGAAAGACAACAAAATGTTAAAAATTTAATAACATCTTCACAGCTAATTAATTCATGTTTCGTAAATATTAAACCACTGAGTTATTTTAGTTACCAGTCCAGGACAAACGTTTGGATCTTAAAAAGGCTTTTTCTCCATCTAGATTATCTTCAAGTACTTTGATCAACAATCACATAGCATCTCTTTCATAATCTTGGACAGTAAATTAAAATAATTATTAGAAGTTCCATTCCATTCAACCGCAACACTAATTTTTTCATATTATGAAAAACAAAACAAAAAAAGTAAACAGAGAAACAGCTACAACTTATAATTAGTAAACAAAATCATATTCAGCAGAAATAATTTGATTGAGTGCTGATGTAGCCTCTGCATTTGTAGATTCTTTTTTCTTCTTCTTTAACAGGATTTGTAGCTGCTTTCTTAAAAAGCTTTATTTACTCAATTTTATTTTTTTATGACCGGAAACGATAATATATCAATGCAAATGAGAGTATATATATCTAAATGACAACTAAACTCAGTCCACAAATTTAGGTAAAAAAAAATATGTTGTAGTACTAATAATAACAGCAAAATTCTATTTCAATACTAAATTTTGAATCTTGAAGTGAAGTTGCTTGAATGACTTACCTGAAAGATGAGAAAGTCCAAGTCCAACAATTGTAGAACAATAACCGAATTTTAGAATGAAAAATACTGTCAAAGAGAAAGAGAAGGATCAAGGTTTTAATCTCTTAGAATGTGGTTCCACTTCCTCCTCCTGATGATCATTAGATGTACGACTTCTCCTTCCACTTGTTTCCCCAATATCTTGATTAGCATATATTGGGCATACCCCACAACATTTCACTCTGCAATTAGGACTCTTTTTTGAAAGGTCGAATTCAAATGAACAATTTGTGAACTCACCTGGACCTGGTAGTTTCCATAATGAACCTGGGGAAAACTCTAATGCAACATGATCTGAGTCAATTAATATTTCGTTTTTACAGGCAACCACAATTCTATCCCTTTTGCAAACTTCATTATTAATTATGAAATTGTAATTGATCTCCAATCGATCAAAATCACCATCGTGACAATATTCCTCAAATGCAATAACAGCACATATTGCAAATCCCATGAGCTGATCACTGAAAAACTCATGCAATTCAAGAACTCCAAATTTGATCGAAGATCCTTCAGTTCTATATGCGAACCACCCTGGAACTTCACTTCCCGAGTAACAAAATCTATAACGGCCACTTTCCTATAACATGGAAATCATAATTATTTTTAATGTGTGTGTAATAGAGAGAGAGAGAGAGAGATTGATTAACAGAGTAATTACCTTGTTAAGGTATGTTATTAGTAGTGCCAACATGTTACGGACTGCTGTCTTAAGGTTCAGGCAGTTAGTAAATATGAACTCAGAAAACTTATTTCCGATTATTTCTGCAAATTCAGATGCTTCTGCTATTGATCGGAGCTGCACGCAATCACTTGTGTTTAAATGTATAAGACTTGATGGAAGCTCTGTTAGTGATTGAAGCATTTTGCAATTGTTTAAGTTGAGATCTTCCAAATCACAAAGTTGCTTCATGCTTTTTGGTAGACGCTCAAAATGGTTTTCACTTAGGTCTAAATGTGACAAAGAGGATAAACGGCAAATATCTTCCGGGATTTCTTTTAGATTGCAATCACTTAAACATAAGCTTGTTAAAGAGCACGGTAAACCCGATGAGTGAGTAAATCTCAAACCTCTACATCCACGACATGATAGCATTTCAAGATTTTTCAAGTTCTCCGGAAGCACCTTAATTGCTGTTCCACTTAATATAAGTGTTTTCAAACATTCCTTTGTATCTAAGATTTCTGGAAAACTCTCAAGTCTGGAGCAATTCTCAAGATTTAGATAGCAAAGAGATTTCAATTTCCAAATACTGTTCGGAATATGCTGGAGCCTTGTGCATTGTGACAGAATCAACGTACGAAGCTTGGTTAGACACTGAATTGACGGTGGAACTTCATCTATTGCAGTCCAACTCAAATCCAAACGTGTTATATTCCCGGAAATTTCTGGAAACTTTGTGATGTTATTGCAGCCACGGAGAACAAAAGATGAAATAGATTCAAAATGAATATCACTAGGAAAGCTCCTAAGACTTTTGCAACCATGCAAAAACAAATCACAAAGGTTGTTGCCATGTTGAGCAAGCGGGGGAAAGTCAAGCAAGCTGCTGCAGTAACGGATATCTATCATCTCAACCAATGGGGATTCTGAGAGGTCTGGGATCTTAGTAAGACGTGTACAGTAACTGAGAACAAGCCATTTTAGTTTTGGGGCATGCTGTGTAACAAAAAATAAAGTAAAATGATTACAATAAATAATTAAGTTTTCGTGAACTATACAAAATAAATATATACAAAGAGTAAAACATATACTTAAAATGTTAAAATAATACCGTAGTGTCTTCCCAAAGTCTTTCAACATTGCTACGTCTCAGATCAAGTTCAATAAGGTTATCTGGATTAAAATTTGATGGCAATGCCGGTAAAGGATATCCAAGCCAAATGAAAGACCTCAACTTGTCAGAAAGATCACTTAGACCTTCCCCTAAATACACTTTAGAGTGATATGGTGAGTGAGAGTTTGGATAATCCATAAATTGCTCTACAATCCAAGTAGGATCGGAAAATTTAAGTAATCTAAGATTGTACATTTTCTTGAAAGCTTGAGGGCTCAAACGCATATCCTTTATCTTGGACATATCTAGGACTATCCCTTGAACTGCATTAGTCCCCTAACAGCCATAAGCAAAGTATGAGTTATATCATAAAATAAACAAATATATATATTCTAAAATATTCATAGACAAAATCTTTGCATGTTGATCCTGTTAAGAGCAACACTTCTTCATCTTACACTGAAAAGTTTTATTAAAATAATTTGTAGCAAGTATAGTATTCTACAGATTCATCAATTTATTAGAGACTTACATCATCACGCTTTAGTGTGTCAAGAACATCCTCTTGTCTCCACAGCCTGCTGCGTTTGCCTAGCTCGTCTGGAGATTCATTATGGACAATTTTCCTACCCATTTCTTGTAGCAAATCATGCATTTGTATTGAATTATACCATGAAATTGTTATTAGTGACTTGCCAATGAGAACACTTAGCAAGTAGTCACAATCATCTAGTATTTTTGCTACATACTCTCGATTTTCCCCCTTTAAAAAACATGCAATGTCAAGAAAAATATTCTTCTCTCTATAATCCAATCCATCAAAACTAATTTTTAACACGTCAGAAATTTTACGATCCAAATTTGTTTGTAATGTGTTTACTGCACTTTCCCACTCTTGTTTGCTCTTTTGGTGTAATGACGAACCCAACACTTTAAGAGCTAACGGATTACCTTTTGCATAATTTACAAACTCTTCTGAGAGTACCGTAAAATCATCAGTAGGATGGCTATCTTTGAAAGCATAACTACGGAAGAGTTGAAGAGCTTCATGAGGGTTAAATCCCTCAACCTCATATATGTTATCATTATTCACACGACAATTCCGAAGTACTTGTCTATCTCTTGAAGTTATTAGGATTCTACTTCCTTTTCCCAATCCATCAACACCTTTAACTAAATTTTCCATTTGTGAAAAATCATCCACATCATCGAGAACAATAAAAACCCTTGTGCGATTGAGCCTTTCCTTGATTTTTGGGGGGATAGTTGGACTGTCTAATTCTAGTTTTTTATCCTTTAACACTTTAGAAAGAATTTCCTTTTGCAGAGCAGCTAATCCTCCCGAGTTTTGTGATCTTTCCCTAACATTTTGAATAAAACAAACACCTTGAAAATGATTTGAATTATTATTAAAAATGGCATCGGCAAGAGTTGTTTTACCGATTCCACCCATCCCCAAAATCCCGATAATTAGAACATTTGTCCTATCATGAAGACATAATAATGATATAATCCGGTTAATTCGTTCAAGTCCAATTAGTCCTTCAAAACCAGGCGATATATATTGACCCATCAATCTCTCCCAAATATCATTTACAATTTTGCTAACAAGCTCTGCGTCAGTACTGCCAAATGAAAATACCACAATAATAAGCAGAAATCATCACGGCCCAAGGAGTCCTATTGATAACTGGAATTTGAAATACAAACCTACCAGCATCAATCACATCGTATTCTATTTAAATATTTAAGGACTCAAAGATCAAATAAAAATTGTGTAGAGGAAATCTAATGCACAGACCTTTTTTTTTTTTCTTTTTCTGAAGTATATATAATGCACAAACTAATTTTCACATCATATATAATTTATTACTAGCAGTAGTTCTTATAATTAGAAAGTGGGCGGGTCCATTTACACAAGTATATTAGTAATTGACAAAATAATATATATTTAAAAACAAATATTATCATGAATATTGGTCTCTGTTTATTGAATCTAGATCTATTCCCTAAAAAATGTGAGATGAGGAGAGGACTTTTGTTTACATATTTTGAACATAATTAGGAATTTAATTTTATAAATTAGGATTAAATAAAATAAAGTAAGAGTTATGTTTACCTTTCTACAGAGGAATGCCATCCCGATTTATTGGATGCTTTAGTCAAAGCTTCTCTCCATGTTTGCACCTCTTCTGGTAATTCTTTTCCGTGCTTGTCAATTGAATTCTTGAAACTTCCGGTCTGTTTACGTACATCGGATGGATCAACGCCGTAGAAAACAGGTATCACAATTTGGTTATTCTTGTTCTCGTGCTTCATAATCTCTACGAGTTCACGTAAGCACCATTTGGAAGAAGCATAGTCTTTGGAGAAAATAACTACTGAAATCTTTGATTCTTCAATCGCTCTTGAAAGAGCGGGCGATATGTCATCCCCTCTTATGAGTCGGTTATCAATAAACGTTTCAATTTTTTTTCCACGCAAAGATGCATATAGATGACTAGTAAAACCCCCACGGGTGTCTTCACCTCTAAAACTGAGGAAGACATCATATTTGATGTTGGTGTTGTTGGAAGAAGAAGTTGACTGTAAATTGCCCATAGAGAAGAATTGCAAGACTTAATTTGAGCTGCAAAAATTGCAAGACACAAATACAGGAAACTTTTGAGAGTAAATGGATACGTAACACCAAAAAAGAAATTTATATCTAATTAAATTAAAAACATCAAAATCCTGTACTATCTTTTCTTGCCCGACAAGCTTTATTCAAAGGACAAAGACAAACAGCAAACCACCCACACGGCAAACCCAAAGCAAATGCAACAAGAGAGAAAGCCAGACAGCCACACCCGGTCAAAACACCACCAGCTACAAGCAAGAAATATTATTGTCAAAACTCTTAAATATTGTCCAAAGGGAATCTTTGATTTTTTTTTAATTTTTAATTTTTAATTTTCTCTCTATCGTTGTTTCTTCACTGATGCAGACATGTGACTGATCAAAAACGTGGAATAGAAAAATAAATAAAAAGCAAATAAAAGCTTTTGGTCAAGTCCACAGGGCCTTTTTTTTTTTTTTTTTGATGGAATTCATGAAGAGTAAAAAAAATTATGGATTTATTGTTTTTAGCAGTATAAAAAGATTTTATAATATTTATACCATTTTACCCATTTTAGACAAGTTTGCCCCTAAATGAATTAAAATTAAGAAAAACAAGTTTATCTATTGGGAGAATTGCACTCACAGCCCCGAAGCTTTGGCTCAATTGCATCCACATGAGTGAAGATGCTTATTCTACACTGAGACCCACTGGAACTAACATTCCATATAGGCAACGTTACTACGTTAGTTTGATCGAGTCTGATTTATGAAATGCCCAATTTGCCCTTAAATTATAATAAAAAAAAAAAAAATTAAACAAAACAAAAGGAATATAAAATAAAAATAAAATAAAATACAAATTGAAGGAGCCTCCATTCCCTCCTCAAATTGCACACATCACAACTTAGGACTTTTGTCAAACAGTGGGTGTGCATGAACCCATGGCATATTACATTCCCAGGTACCCATTGGACGGTCAACAAATTTGATAGCTCGGAGCAGCTTCAAATAGCATTAGTTGGTCTCCTTCCTCTATTCAGAAAGCTGTTTGTTCTTCCTCAACAAATGCAATTCGGACAATGAAGAAGAAAGCAATGCTGCAGGAACTGTGCCAGTTGCAATGCCGGATTTGGCCTTAGGTGATACTCTTATCAGCTGGGTTGAAACTTGAAGACAAATTAAGAGTTAACATATAATTTAATAATAATAAGCTCAAAACCTAACATATAATTTATGTATTTAATTAAGAGTTAGAAATTATTATTTTTTGAAAGACAAAAATAAAATAACGAAAATTTTAAATATTAATAAAGTTTATTAGATAATAAAATAGATGTAGGTAGGTATAGTTGCACAAATACAATATAATAAAAATAAAGAAATGGTATTTTTGTCATTAAGTAGGATTTATTTACATAGGGTAGGAGCTTCTCCTTAAAATCCATAAATTATCTATTTACACTTTCTTATTTATTTTTATTAATGACAATTTTAACCTGAATTAAAATTACTAAGACAAATTTTAAAAAAAAAAAACTCCAAACTAATTAAATTATTTTTAAAAAGAAATTCTCTCTCCTAAATCATTTGATATAACTTATTAAACTCTTTCTTCTAAATCTGTTATTGTCATATTAAAACGTATTAAACTCTTTATCCTAAATCTATTATTGCCATATTAAACACTTTGTCCTTATTACACACTCTCTCTCTCTCTCCATTTTTCAAAAAAAAAAAAAAAAAAATCTTATCTCTATATCTTTTCAATCAATCTCTGATTAATAGTTAAAGGAAAAAAAAAAACTTATGAATATTTAGGTTTTTTACTAAAGTAATATATATATATATATTAAAAAGTCAATGCAAATACCTTGCTTTTCAAAAAATAATAATAATAGATATATGAAAACTTGATTGGTTGCAACTAGATTCGATTAAACTTAAAAATTCTAAGATTAATGAAAGAATTAAAGTTCTCTAGGCAATTACATATCTACAAAAGTAACAACAAACATTTTTATATTTCGTTTTTTTTTTCCCTAAAAAACAGGGTACTTTTTTATTTTATTTTAATATATACATATATACGATTCCTAAAAATCAAGCTTATTTGTAAGTTTTTTTTTTTCTTAACTGTTAGCCTTACTTGAGAAAGAATGAAGATAGAAAATTAGAGATATATATTGGAGTAGAGAGAGTTTAATATGGTAATTAAAAATTTATAGGAGAGTGTTTAATATATAATATTTAATATAATGATTTAGGAGAGATAATTTCTTTTTTTAATAATTTAATTTAAAAAAGATTACTCCTCGGATGAATCTAAAGGCTACAATGGTTCGTCCTAACTTTTATTTAAATAAATGGAGTGTCTTTGGAAATTTTTATTTTTTTAAATTGAGTATCTTTAGAATAGGAGTGCTGAAAGATAAAAAATGATAATTTTGGAACAAAAGGAAGTGTATTTAGAAAAAAAAATTTAAAAAATTTAAATTTTGAGAATGGAGTGTCTTTAGAAAAAAAAAGTGTAAAAAGAAAAATTAGATTGTCAAAAGAAGCTCTCTTTAGGGTTGGGTTACTAACACCCTCGTAAGATTACCAAAATATCCTCCTAACAACCTTGTAAAATTACAAAAATATCCTTCAATGTGGGTTACTAATAGCCCTCATTGGGCTAGATTATTATGGCTTACCAACAATCTCCCCCACTAGTTAGGATCCACATGAAAAAGCGTATGAGATTCCCAAACTTGATAATTTTAATATATATAAAGCCAAAATGACGACAATATGAGGTTGGTCCGGTGGTATGCCTAGAGGTGTCGAAAGGGCCGGGCAGGGCCAGCTCGACCTAAATTTTTTAAGCCCATCAGCTTTTAGATTCGGATAGGGCCAAGGCCTGGTTACTGTGCGGACTGGACTGGGCCGGATTTGTAATTTCAGATAAAGTGTCAAGCCCAGCACTTAGGACCAAATCAAAACAGGCTGGGCCTAATTGCACTCCGGCCCAATCAGACTTGGCCCTTTACAAAATCAATATTATTTTTAGACCTGGTAAAATTTTACACGACCCAAGCCCATTCGAAAATAGCAGTTGGTGGATCAAGTTTATCGGATCGGGTTGTTAATGGGTCTACCCATTAAGACATGAAATATAATGGGTCGGTTTTAGGTTCACTCTTAAAAAAACCGTTAATTCGATAACCCATTAATATAAAGATTTTTTTTTTAATGTGTTTATGAAAGTTATTAAAAAAAATATTTGTATAGTCACACTATGGAATTTATATATAGATATAAAAATCTCCATAATTATGGTTAGAATATATTTTACTAATTAATTTTTTAAAAATTTCTAATTTTTTTCTCTTTTTTTAAAGAGTAAAAATTTCTAATTTTTTTCAATTTCTAAATTAAAAACTCAAAACTACAAATCAATTATTTCACAATATTATAACCCTAACCCTAAAACTCTAAAAGTAGCTAGTGGTCTTCAACTTTCTTGAAATCAGTTACTGTCAATTTGATCATAGTAAATTCAATCAGGTATGTTTTCTTACTTGTATTTTGATTTTTGTATTACTATGATCTATGGTGCCACCATTTCATGCAATATAATTTTAGGACTTTAAATTTGAACATTGAGGCTGCTATTAATTCAACTCAAGGAATTGAGTCTGTTATGCTTAATTGAAAATTGAAATGTATGATTTTATTTACAAAGGTATTGGATTTATTAATGTATGTTAATTCTTTTTTTTTTTTTTTTTTTTTTTTTTTTTGAACAACCAAATTTATTCATCGAGCCACGGAGGCCGGAAGGAGACCAAGGAAACAATAACAAGACCCAAACAAAAGCAAACAGCCAAGACAACACAACAGACATAGCAACCATAGCATGACAAAAACGTAGTAAAACACGGGAGGGCAGAAAAACACGCCCAGGATAGACCGGCCAGAGAAAAAACAAAAAACAAAAATCACATCCAGTGAAGAAAATCACCCAAAGAGTTGGAACCCATCTTAGCCAAGTTATCCGCAAATGAGTTAAACATCCGCAAGTCATGAACATTCTTCTTTTCTTAACATCTAACACAAGTAATTTAACCTTTTAGGTCTAAATGAGGATTCAGATTCCCAATCGCAACATATTGAAGATTCAAGAGGAAGATTAATGAAAGATTTCATTTTCAATGTTTATTTTTTATATTTTGGACTTGTTTATTTTTTAAATTAGATGTTTTCGATTGATTGTTGGTGCCTATGGTGGATATATATATATATATATATATTTAAGTTTTAGGTGCCTATGGTGAACTTGATTGCATGAGTTTGATCATGCTTCAGTACTATTTATTTTTAACTTTTTAATAAATCTCAAATATAATATTTTGCAACGTACGGACCGGGTTGGGTTACTCATTAATTTAACAAACGGTTTCAGGTTTCTATATTTCAACCCATTAAACTAACGGGTCGGGTTTAGATGGAACTATTTTGAAGCTTTGAAAATAAGGAGAATCGAACCAGTTGCAGAAAACAAAAAGGGAGAATTGCATTGCCGCCAAGTCACGAGTAAATCTATTGTTAACTGTTTAAACGTTCACTTATAAATAGAACTTAATCGAAAATAAAAAAAATAAAAAATATATATATAAAAACGTATTCTCACCATCTCAGTTCTCAGTTCTCAGAAGTGAGCTCTTCCAAAGTCTTGCAACAAAATTTGTTAAAACTCATTTTAGAGGTGGATGAAGAGCTTAACGTTTCCTCTGAAAATGGGAAATCAAGTGACAACAGCTCTTTGAAGGAGGCTATGGTGGAAACGACAGTTGCGATTGAGGATGTTTTGGTTCAGATTTCAGAGGCAGCTGAAAAGGATGCAGAGGCTTATCCAGAAGAGGTGGTGATTCTCTCGGTTGCAGCGGAGGAGGAGAGGGCTAGAGAGGGGGAGAGGGTTCAGATTAAGGCGCTTCTGAGTCCCGAATTCAAAATCAGGCTGCTAAAAAGAAAGGGAATTTCAGCAATGGTCCCATTCTCAAACACAGTATGAAGACTAGACATTCTGGAATCATTGAGGAAGAAGTGTTGAAAGTGATGGAAGTTAGAAATTTGCTAGGTCTCGATTTCTCTGGTATTGAGCAGGAGATGTCTGAAGTTATTACAAGAAGAGAAGAAGATGACTTAGCCAATATGGAAGTTCAGGTTAGTTTTTTCTTGCGTTCTTTTTGGTTTTTTTTTTAGTGTTGTGTTTTGTGTGTTGTGGCAGGTAGTTCAGGAAATTAGCCTTGTAGTTTGTGTTGGTTTTTCTTTTTGTTTGGGGCTGGTTTGGTTTGGGTCTTTTTGGGTTTAGTTGGTTTTGTGCTAGCCTTGTGCAGCTTTTCCTGTCAAAATTCAGCGACAGGAGTGTTGTGGGTATGTGTTGACCCTGTCGCGGTTTTTTGATGTTGTTTGGCTCGCGTGCTTGCGTTTTTCTTTGTTCCGGTGCTGTGTGGCTGTTTGGCCTCTTGAATAAATTCTGCTTTTCAAAAAAAAAAAAAAGTTCTCAGTTCTCAGTTCTCACACCTTTTTATCAAATCTTTTATTAATTGCTTTAATTATTTTATGTGATTGCTCATCTTTTATTTTATTTATCTTTTATCTAAAAAAATTATTTTATATTAACTTGATTTTCCCAATGACATTTATCAGAATCTTTATTAATATTTTGATTATTTAATGTTAATGCCTTTTATTTTATTTTATCTTTTGTTAAAAAAGATTTTTTATTAAATTCATTTTCCAAGGAACATGTAATAGATTGATGTCTAAATCAGCTGATGCAATTGCCTTAAATGTTTTTCACTAATTTATTAAAGGGTTAATAGCACTTGTGCCCAGTGTTCGAAAAATCGCGCCTAGGCGCCGTCTAGGCGTTAGGCGGCCTCCGACCGTCCCGATTAGGACAAAATCGGCCGTATTAGGCGGTGGGTAAAAAAATGGGTAATTTGACCAATTTGTCGGTCGATTTTACCGATAAATTGGTTTAGACAGAATCAAAGTCATTTTTATATCATAGTTACACTCTTTAAAATTTGAATATTGAATTTTTTTGAAGACATTGAATAATATTGGTTTTGTATGTAGGAAAAATAATTAAAATAAATAAATAAATCTTCGGCCGTCTAGGTGCCGCCTAGACGCCGCCTAGGCGCTAGGCGCTGCTCTACCGCCCGACTAACGTCTAGCGTTTACTAGAACACTGCCTGTGCCCGTTGAATTTATAGCGCGGTTGTATAGTGCCCCTTATACTTTTTTTTACCTGGCATTAAATAACTGACAGAATGGAAACGGACGTCAAAAGAAAATTACACTTACATACCCTGATTATATGAATAATTGTATTAAAACTGGAAAAATATAATAATATCACACAAAAACCCATTGACTTGTTTGACTAATGTCTAAAAAAATTTAAGAAAAATATTAATATTTAAAAAAATAATAATAATAATAATAACAATTAAAGGACTGTATTTTATATATTTAGTATATATTTAATTTATCAACTTTGAAATAGTTAAAAATAATCCAAAAATATTAATATTTTATTAATTAAAGATGCAGATTTTTTTTATTAATAATATTAATATTTTATTAATAATCCAAAAATAATCAGCTAGGAATTTTTTTTTGATTAGGTGGAGATCCAATATGGATCTCAACCTAATCAAAAAATAAAAAAATAAAAAAATCACCCAACAAAGAACATTCATCTTCATTCTATCAAAGCCCCAACCAATATTCAATCAAACCAAAATCAATCTATCAAACAAACCCAGATCAAAACCAAAAATCTTCTTCATCTTCTTTAACAAACCAAAAATCCCTAGAAAAAAAATCCCCAATTTTCCCAATTGTTTTATGAGATCCCTAAATTGACCACCACTACCACCTCCTCCTCCGCCTACCCACCACCGTCCAAACAATAGGCAAAGACGGTTCTCTCAGCAACGAAGACCACCGATCCCCTTCTCTTTCTCCAAAAACCCTCTTCTTCCCTCAATAACCCCTTTCACTCGTTCGATCCAGAGACCAAGACTTGGCACAAACCATACGATCTTCGTCCAGATCCGAACATGTTCTTCTTGACGATCACATTCTCTGACGACAACCATCTGATCCTGGTGGGACTAACCGGTGTGCCGGAGAGCATGAGTAGTGTGGAAGTGTGGGAAGTGAAAGGCAAGTCGTTGGAGGAGTTGAGAGAGATTGGAGAGATGCTATAAGAGATTATGGAGAAGTTGAAAGGAAGCAGAAGCTGTGAGGTGTCGTCGGTGACGGTGACATCGACAGGAGATACTCTATATATACACAACAATTTGAACCTAGAAGAGACTGCGGTTCGTGAGATTGGGTTTGACAGTGGGGTTTGGTTTGGGTTTGATGGTGGGATTGGGTTGGTTTCTAGATGTTGTTGAATTTGGATTTTGGTTTGATGATGATGAATCTAGATTGGCTTGGTTAGAATTTGGATTTTGGCTTGGTTTGGTTTGGTTTGACGGTGGGGTTTCTAGAGAAGATGATGGTGAGTGGATTTTTTTTTTTTTTTTTGATTAGATGGAGATCCAATCTGGATCTTCCCCTAACAAAAAAAAAAAAAAAAAATTCCTAGTTGATTATTTTAGTTGATTATTTTTGGATTATTAATCAAATATTAATATTATTAATAAAAAAATCTACATCTTTAATAAATAAAATATTAATATTTTTGGATTATTTTTAACTATTTCAAAGTTGATAAATTAAATATAAGCTAAATATATAAAATACACTCCCTTAATTGTTATTATTATTATTATTATTTTAAAAAATTATTAATATTAATATATATATATATATATATTTAGACATTAGTCAAACAAGTCAAATGGTGTTTGTGTGATATTATTATATTTTTTTCATTTTTAATACAATTATTCATATAATCAGGGTATGTAAGTGTAATTTTCCTTTGATGTCCATTTCCATTCTGTCAGTTTTTACAAATTTATGGAAGTTCAGGGGGTTTAATGCCATGAAAAAAGTATATGGGGCACTATGCAACCGCGCTATAAGTTCAGGGGGCATTGGTGCTATTAACCCTTTATTAAAAATTACTATGTATGCTAGGCTTTTCGGATTAGGATCGGGCTTGGCCCGCACAGTAATTTATCAAAGCCTACTCTCTATTTCAGACTTGTAATTATTAAGCCCAGACCAATTACCAACCATCTATAGTAAAGGGCCGGGCTAGGCCAGACTTGGACCGGACCCAGATTGGGCCGGATTTATCCGACCCTTTTGACACCTCTAGGTATGGTCCTCACACCTACACCACTAGGTTATGGATTTAAGTCTCTCCCCTCCCCCCAAAGGCCGAAGCCCTAAATTATTGTAATATTTCAACAAAAAAAGAACAAAAATGACATTATAAATTGTAGAGTACTTACCAAAAATCTTATTTAAATCCAATCAAACCAAAAAAAAAAAAAAAAAAAAAAACAAATGTTTATGCAAACAAACATAACTAGAAATGACAGGATTTGATCAAGTTCTATCATGTTCATGTATGTCCTAGTGAACAATTGTAACATTGTAGTCAACTATATCATCACCAGAGGCAGGATCAAACCAATGTGTTTGAGCTATTGCATAGCCCCATGCCAGTCGGAAAATGCCAATTCCACCTATGATCGACATCTCTAAGACCGGATTCATCACCGAATTCAAGCCAAGGATGCTGATGGAGCTACCTTTGTACATACCCTCAGTGAAGCCAAAGTTGAAGACCATGATTAGACCTATTTTAGCCTGACTAATTGATCTGCCTGGAATTGATTGCGGTCCGCACCGCAGTCTATGCACGTGCCTGCATCGCGGTCCACCCCACGGTTCCTCTTCTGAAATCTGATTCTTCAGTCCTTCTTTGGTCTTTAAACCTCCCTCAAATACCATCTTTAACTTCCAAACGTTTCTCATGTCTCCAGGAAGTTTGACACCAGTTGAGTCTCGTTTGGTTAACATTGGGTTCACTTTGGAATATGATAGCTCCCTTTTTGTGTCGTTACGAAATTGCGATTGTCAAAAGATTATTTATAATTAAAAGTTCCTACGCAATGTGCTATAACTAGCAAAAGACTAGTAAAACAGTAAGCAAAGGTATCGTTCCGTAGGGAGGTGGTGCCCGTCAACCATTTCAAGTTCTAGTATTTATTGAAAGCATGTAAATAAGAATGCGGATGTGGTGAGAATGGTGTGTGTGAGGTGTAAGCATATTGCGGATGTGTGAGCAAGGATATGTAAATAAAAAGAATGCAAATAAAAACAAATGAATATGGAGGGGTGAGAATGGTGTTTAAAGTGACAAATAATAAAAGGGTGATAGGAGAGAAGTAGGATTGTGCTTACATAAGGTACTTATGAGTTCACCAAACACAAGTGCACACCTAGTTGATTGTTAGGCATTAAGTTCGTCCAATTCAAGTTAAAGACTTGTTCTCTAGATTAAAGGATTCGAAAACACTAATCACTCCCCAAGGGTCATGGATAGAGCAATTGTGCCTCTTGTCCCAACCATTAAGTACATGAACTTATAGTCAAAACCTATTCTAGCATGGTCATGCATAAATCAAGTTTCATCAATTCTTTTAGAGCTATGTGGTCAAGACTTGATGCAGCATGAAACAATGAAGGAATAAGACTAACGTCTATATTCCAAGATAAACTTGAATCCACCAGAAAAGAGAAAAACTTTTAAGAGAAAATATGAATTCTATTAGATAAAAGTTGAATTGCCTTTCAACTTACAAGCTTATTTAAAATAAACGAAACCCTAATCCTTGTCAAACAAAGAAACAAGCCAAATTTAGGGAAATTACCAAAAATAGCAAAATTAAGATAATAGAGGAAACAAATAATACTTGTAAGTTCCAGTTTCAGAAATTTTCCCAAGCCCAGAATCCAAGCCCAGACACATGACCCAAGATCCGGTTAGATAAGCTCAAGCCCAAGTTAGACTCACTTAGCAATTAGATAATTAAAAAAAAAAAAAAAAAATTGAATTGTTGAAGCGGTGCATGATGAGGTGATATGAGAGGTGTCAAGTTCTGAGTTAGTGGAATATATATTATATTATATTAGATTATAAAATAAAAGATAAGAGTTTTCAGATTAAATAAATTACTGATTATGATCAGTAAAGAAAAGATTTCAGGTTATCAGATATTTTATATTTTATAAAATCAGAAAATGTTTTATTATATTATATAGTATTTACAAAAATGTGTTTTAAAGAAAAGATCTTTAATTGGTTCTTAGCTTGTTTTACAAAACATTTCAGATTATATCCTGATCAGTTCCAGGAAAGAGATATAGAAAAAGATGTAGTTTTAGAAAGAGATATAGAAACAGATACATAATAGTTTCCTACAGACTAGATTAAGTTTAGCCAGTATAAGCTTATTAAGAATTAATGTTTCTAGAAAGACATTTATTAATTTCAGAAGCATAGAGAAAATATATGTTTTTAGATTTATTTCAGGAAGAGATGTAGTATTTAGAAAGAAAAATAGAAAGGAGTTCTACAAATTAAGTTTAGCCTAAGAAATACATAATTCATAAGGAAATTGAGAAAAGTTTTTTATAGCTAAGAATCGATCAAATTGTATTTTGTTGGCAAGTATATACAAAGTTAAATGAACTATGAAGGTTTTGATCCCTATTGAGTATAGGGTACGTAGGCGTTTGGGTTTAAATCTCAAACTCAAGCCTACCAGAGAAAGAAAAAAATGAGATTCTCACAGGATTCCCTCGTACTCAAGATAGGAGTCAGGGTGGGTCCTGTCAATACTGACATCCCAAATTAAGGCATAATTGACGGTAGACGATTCTGACTTTTAAAACTCAAATTATTACCAAAACAAAAGTTTCTTAAAATAACAAAAACGACAATTACGGGGCTTAAATGATGGAATTTGACCGAAAAAGGGTGTGCCTCACTGCCAACAACATAAAGACATATAAGAGGAATAAATAATAGTTACATCCAGGAACCAGGTTGCATTATAGTCTGTACCACACTACCACCCAAGGTGGTAGAAACAATTTCTAGACTAATAGGCCATAACAGTCGTTACAAATGAGGAAAATTTAGAGATAAGAATGTCAGCAAGACAAATAGATTACACAATCTTAGCAAGTGAGCCAGAACAAGAATAACTTTCAATTTGATTTCATCAATCTAGTTGCATGAAGCCGCTCTTTGTCAGCATTTCTTACTGAGAACATAGCAACTCATCTAAATCCCATTGACGGCATGAGCAAGAACGTTCGTCAACGTCGACGATTCTAGGAATCTATTTGTCGTCTACCTTAAATGTATTAAAGTGAATGGGGTGAATCTCAGATCGATGTGCTATTTCTGTCATATCTTTGATGTGTTAGTTTGCAAACGTTGTCAAGTATGTAGACATTTCACGTGCATTTTTCTGACTATCATAGAACCACCTTTGCAACAAATCTCTAATACATTATGTCATTGCTATGATAGGCAATTTTCAGACCGCAAGTAGACAAGAATTCATTGACTCAACAATGTTGGTGGTCATCAAAAAGTACCTCTTTTTAGGGCTATGTACACGTGAAAACTTCTCTACGCTAGGGTCCAGGAGCTCATCGTAAACCTTACGGTAGGTTTCTTTCAACTCACCCATTGCATGGTCAAACTCCTCGATACGGTATGTATACGTAGCACGGTAGTAAAGCCAAATCACATCATCTCTCTGCTTGCAAAATCTTTTAAGATTTTGTGCCAAGTGGTATGCACAAACGCCATGTGCTGCATCTGGGAATATGACTTCTATTGCATTAAATACACCATTGTGCCTATCCGAAACTAACATCACACGGTCCGGATAATTGATCACTTTACGGAGTTTCGTCAAAAACCAAGTCCACGACTTTGTGCATTCAGAGTTTGCAAATCCAAATGCCAAAGGGTATATCATCTTGTTTCCGTCTTTGCACACCGCAACTAACAAAACACCCCTAGTCCTAGCCTTCAAGTGGGTAGCATCGATGCAGATAACCGGCCTAATAACATAATTGAACCCCTCTATAGAGGCTCCAATTGCCATGAATCCATATTTAAACCGGTTTTTCGAGTCGGTCTTGATCTTTGTCACAGTACTGGGGTTTAATTGTTCCAAAACATAAAAATAAGACGGCAACCTTTGAAAGGATTCCCACGGATCACTGAATACCTGATTTAAAGCATGCTCCTTCGATCTGTAGACTTTGTTGTATGAGAGGTGTATGTCATGCTGCTCCTTCATCTCAGAAACTATATCTTTAGGACGGATGATGCGCCCGAGATCGCGACATTTACCTGCAAACAAATCCCTTATCACGGCGGCACTTACACTTTTAAATTCAACGTTGTAGTTGTCATTTCTCTCACATGTGTGCTCATTAACAAATGCCTTCACATGCCGATAAGTACCCTTATTCGACTTCCATGCCTGAAGAACCCATCCACAACTTTTCTATGTACATTCGGTAGTGAATCCTGTATTAGAAGATCGTGAAACCCTGTAATCAAACCTCTCTACAAATGCATACGACCCTACAGCTTGCTTCAATGTAGGCTTATTCTTGAACATCTGTCCTTTGTATAATGGACCTTGGTCAGCTGAATTTTCAAACATATCCACTGATCGAACGGCTTTAATTGAGTAAAACTCTGACCCTGATACTGTCCACCATGTGTTCATGGAAGGTGAAGAATTGTTGGGTGTTCCACTCACCCCTCGTTCTTCTCTTCCAAGAACTGTTGTCACTAGCCCACCATCATCATTACCACCACTCTTATCTTCTGTATCACTAGTTTTAGAACTATTAGACCTTCCTGTTGGTTCCGTGAACCGGAACCGGAACCGGTATCCGCGCAGCGGAAGTGCGGTGGGCCCGGTTTTTTAAAATTTCAACAAAAACAAAAAAAAACGTTTTAGCCGGATCGTTGTGATTATATTGATTCTAATATTTAACTATAAATAATAAGGAAGGAAATAGTTACCCTTGTAGACTTTCCGTGATTCGCTCGAATCGAGTTCCTCCACTGTAGAATCTTCGTGATTCCCTCGAACCAAGTTCTTCCACACCGAATCTCCAACACCAAAGAACCGACGAGTGGGCGTCTCGGTATTGAACAGAAAAATTCAACTCTTGAATTTCTGTACTAGTTGTGTACTCAACACTTGAGACAACTAGAAAAATATTGAGAGACTATCTCACAATATTTTTAGAGGCTTAGACCTTAAAAATAATTTTTCTCTTTTGTTATCACTCTCTTGTTTAGAACTAGTGTTTCTCAAAACAAGAACTCTTCTTGTCTTGTTTTCATGAAGCTCAAAATATATCAATCAACTCAAAAATAAATATTTTCTTTTTATGCTTCTTCCATTCTTGAGAGAGTGAGAGAGAGAGCTATATATATATATATATATATATATTGGGTGGTGTAGTATTTTTCCACTATCATAGTTCTAGGGTGGGTGGTGTAAAGAATCATAGAATAGGAGCTAGAATTCCACTATGCTTTAAATGCAATGATGAAAGAAAAAACAAAACAAAAGAAAAAACACTAGTAGAAAAAAGCAAGGGTACTTGATTTCCACCCACCCCATTCATGACTAAAAGTAACAATAATACAACCCACCCCAATTATTAAAACATATATATATATAATTAAATAATCAAAATATTATTTTATACATATAATTAAATAATCAAACATTATTTAATACATATAATTAAATAATCAAAATATTATTTTATACATATAATTAAATAATCAAACATTATTTAATACATATAATTAAATAATCAAACATTATTTAATACATATAATTAAATAATCAAAATATTATTTTATACATATAATTAAATAATCAAAATATTATTTTATACATATAATTAAATAATCAAAATATTATTTAATACATATAATTAAATAATCAAAATATTATTTAATACATATAATTAAATAATCAAACATTATTTAATAAATAAAACAATACATAAACTTCTTTATGTATAGATGATTAATTCCAAATTAATCACTAAGCCTCAGTATACCTTAATGTTCAATACAGTATTATAGAGATGGTATGGGGACACATGGACCTATAATTTCAAGCTCCAATAAATCTTCAATATTTAATTAAACTCTTTAATTAAATATTAGATTTATTAATTCCAGATTTATTCCACTAAAAAACTGGAACTGTACTCTTGTTATTATAGAATTAATTACTCGAATAGGAATCGAACAGTCCATTGATATAATCATTACATATAGATCAATCCTCCATAAACAGTTCGTAATATGAGCTAGGTTCAAATCCGTTGACCTCTCAATTACGTCTTTATCCTTGAGTGCCCGTGATTCTCTAATAAACAATTATTTATGATCTTATCATAAATTGAGCGCTCTATTGTTCAAGACCCGAATCACTTACTCAAGAGAACTGTTTGTCTACTTCAATTAAGAAGGAATGGATTCCATCTTGTATATTATCATTCCCAGCTAAGTATATCATCATGTCTCTAAGATACAAGGTTTTTAGGTTTGGCAATTAGAGCAAACCATACCGAGTAAGTCAAAAGACACAACTTTATAAGTAGGAGTCTATTAAATACTCAGGATTAAGATCGTTCCATATATGACCATCTGATTGATAAAAGGGAATACTTTATTTCAATACGGAGATTATTAAAGATTCCAATTTATCGCGTCCATGTCTTGTATAATCTTATTATACAAAGTACCTTCATTCTAATGTCACTACATCAACAGTTCGGATAAAACTGTTCCATTCTTAATGGGAATGAACCATACTAGTAATTTTAATTAATTAAAGATCCCAACTTTAATTATCAATTACAGACAATTAAGATTATTATATTAAACATAATCCTCATGTATATAACAACTTATATACTATGTTTAATATTACATTTAATAATCATGGAATTTTATGTTATTAATACAATATTAATAACATTAAATGCACACAAATATGTAATAGAATGTCAATCTAATTATTAATTCAGCAAGAAGATTAACAACATATGTTCTTAGGGCATTATCCCCAACAATCTCCCACTTGCCCTAAAGCAGATGAGACATGTCCTTTAACCCCAGTCCTTCTAGATGCCCTTCAAAACTCTTTGCAGGAAGAGTCTTTGTGAAGGGATCTGCGAGGTTGTCTTCAGATCTAATCTTCAGAACAGTCACATCACCACGATGGACAATCTCTCTTATAAGGTGATACTTTCGCTCTATATGTTTTCCTCTTTTGTGGCTTCTCGGTTCTTTTGAATTAGCCACGGCTCCACTGTTATCACAATAAAGTGTCATGGGTTTTTCCATATCTGGAACAACTTCCAGATCAGATAAAAACTTTCGGAGCCAGACTGCTTCTTTAGCTGCTTCACAGGCAGCCACGTATTCAGCCTCCATAGTGGAATCAGCTATGCAAGATTGTTTGATGCTTCTCCAAACTATGGCTCCACCACCAATGGTAAACACTGACACTGACCCAGACGTCGACTTTCGACTGTCTTTGTCTGATTGAAAATCAGAATCAGTGTAGCCAATAGGAATCAAATCCCTACCAGAAAATACAAGCATATAGTTTCTCGTTCTCCTAAGATACTTGAGAATGTGTTTAACTGCTACCCAATGATCTAATCCTGGGTTAGACTGATACCGGCTGACCACTCCCACTGCATAGCATATGTCAGGTCTAGTACATAACATAGCATACATAAGACTGCCTACTGCGGAGGCATAGGGAATGTGTCTCATATTCTCTTCCTCTTGAGGTGTTTTAGGACACTGCTCTTTAGAAAGAGTAACTCCATGACGAGAAGGTAGATTACCTTTCTTGGAGTTTTGCATTGCAAACTTGATTAACATCTTATCAATATACGATGCTTGAGACAATGCTAACAGCTTGTTCTTACGATCTCGTATAAGTTGGATCCCAAGAACATAACTTGCCTCTCCCAAATCCTTCATTTGGAATTGGTTAGCCAGCCATTTCTTTACATTTGATAAAGATTCTACATCATTCCCAATGAGAAGAATGTCATCAACGTAAAGAATTAAGAAGACCACCTTCTTTTCTTTGATGTACTTGTAAACACAAGGCTCATCAACATTTTGATCAAATCCATATGATTTAATTGCTTCATCAAATCTAATATTCCAAGATCGAGAAGCTTGCTTAAGTCCATAGATGGACTTTTGCAACTGGCAAACTTTTTGCTCTTGGCCTTTATCTATAAACCCCTCTGGTTGCACCATATAGATGCTCTCGTCAAGATGGCCATTCAAAAAAGCCGTCTTAACATCCATTTGCCATATCTCATAGTCATAATATGCGGCAATGGATAAGAGTATACGGATGGATTTGAGCATGGCTACTGGCGAGAAAGTCTCTTCATAGTCAACTCCCTCTTTTTGGGTAAAACCCTTTGCCACTAGCCTAGCTTTGAAAGTTTCCACTTTCCCATCCACTCCCCTCTTTCTCTTGTAAATCCATTTACAACCAATAGGTTTAACCCCTTCGGGTGGGTCTACAAGTTTCCAAACTGAGTTGGAGTACATTGACTCCATCTCGAGATTCATTGCTTGTTGCCAATTCTCTTTGTCAGAATCTTCCATTGCACATCGATATGTCAATGGATCATCTTTACCAAGATCAGAAATCACAACTTGTGCTTCCCCAATTTGTCCATAGCGAGTAGGTTGTCTCACAACCCTCCCACTACGACGAGGTGGTAAATCATTCTGATTTTGAGTTGTGGTCTTCTCTTTTTGTCGTTCGACAACAGTTGTCGATGTTGGTCTGACCTCATCAGAAAGTAACTCCTCAAGTATAACTTTACTACGAGGTTTGAAGTTTGTCATATAGTTATTTTCAAGAAATGTTGCATTTGTCGATACAAATACTTTATTATCTTGATGACTATAAAACAAACCTCCTCTCGTTCCTTTTGGATATCCTACAAATATGCATACTTCAGATTGAGGTTCCAACTTCCCAGTCCTACCTTTAAGTACGTGTGCAGGACACCCCCATATGCGAATGTGTCGCAAACTAACTTTGCTACCATTCCACAACTCTAAGGGTGTCTTAGGTATAGACTTAGATGGAACTAAATTAAGTATGTATACAGAAGTCTGTAGTGCATATCCCCAGAACGACATGTGTAATGATGAGTAACTTAACATGGATCTCACCATATCAAGCAATGTTCTATTTCTCCTTTCTGCGACACCGTTTTGCTGTGGTGTCCCAGGTGCAGTCAATTGGGATAAAATCCCATGTTCGATTAAATGATCCAAGAATTCATTATCAAGGTATTCACCTCCTCGATCTGATCGAAGAGTTTTAATCGATTTATTTAATTGCTTTTCAGCCTCGGCTTGGAATTCTTTAAACTTTCCAAAAGTTTCAGATTTCCTTTGCATTAAATAAATATAACCATACCTAGAATAATCGTCAATAAAAGTGACGAAATATTCATATCCTCCTCTTGCTTGTACATTAATCGGACCGCACACATCAGAATGTATTAATTCAAGAGGTTCTTTGGCTCTTTGACCTTTTCCCGAAAAAGATCGTTTAGTCATTTTACCTTCCAGACAGGATTCACAGACTGGAAGAGTGCCAACTTTTAGCTCTCGTAAAGGACCTTCCTTTATCAATCTTTCAATCCTATTTAGGTTTATATGACCTAGTCTAAGATGCCATAGGTATGTGTTATCATCAGGAGAAATCTTTTGCTTTTTAGACTTTGGTTGTTCGACTTTGAACATTTCAGTGTTAAGCAGTGTGTTAAAGGTTGGTCTTAAAAAATAGAGACTGTTGTCCAAAATTCCAGAACAAATATTTAAACCCTTTCTAGAAATAATAACAACTTTATCATTAAAAGAAACCTTAAATAATTGTTCATACAGTCTTGAAACAGAAATCAAATTTCTTCTAAAACCGGGAATATAATAAACATTGTTCAAAACAAGAAATTTATTATTAAAGAGAAGTCTCACTTCTCCCACTGCTTTAGCTGACACCATAGCCCCATTACCCACTCTCATCGTGTAGTCCCCATCGGCTAGTTCTGTTACAAAATCAAACATCTGCATAGAACAACAAACATGGTTAGTCGCACCTGAATCAACTATCCAGGAAGACATATCATTTTCAACTAAACAAGATTCTAGAACAAGTAAATCTGATTTACCTTTCTTTTTGATCTTAAGCTCTTCGAGGTACTTTTTACAGTTCCTCTTCCAGTGACCATCTATGCCACAGTGAAAACATTTTCCTTTGGCCTTTTTGTCAGAGCTCTTTGCTTTGTTGTTGTTGATTTTCTTAGCCTTGAAATTGCCCTTTTTAATTTTCAACTTGCCACTTCCTTTATTCTTATTCTTCCTCTTGTTGGACTTTCCAGAAGAGGAAGTTGTAGCTTCGGCAACATTTGCCTCACCTCCTTTTTCATTCAAAATGGATTCGAAGGTTTGAAGCTCGTTAAGCAACTGAGTCATGTTGTACTTCAATTTATTCATGAAATAGTTACTTTTAAATTGAAGGAAGTTAGGGGATAGTGTTTCTAAAATCATCCCCACCTGTGTGGCTTCGTCGATATTGGCACCATGTATTTCCGCCTCATTAATGTGTTCAATCATTTTGAGCGTATGCTCGCGTACTGAAGTACCCTTTTTCATTCTGGCGTTCATAAGCGCCTTTACAGCCTCATGACGAGACTGTTCAGAAGGGCGCCCAAACATTGCCTGTAGGGAGTCCATAATCCCTTTTGCGGTTTCAACCGTTTCATGCTTACATCTAAGCACGTCAGACATGCCTGCTAACAGGTAGCAGCGGGCTTTGTTGTTGGCATTTTGCCAACGATCATATGCCTCAGCAACATTTGTTGATGACTTGGCATGAGGGCGTGGAGGACATTCATCCGTTAGGACAAACTTGAAGTTTTCACATACAAGCACGATGTTCATGTTACTTTTCCATTTGACAAAATTTTCACCGGTTAAAGTTTCAGCAGCGAGTATCTTGATTATTGGATTGGACATGTTTGGTTTGCTGAAATTAAATAACAATCATTCATATTTAATATGTGTGCACAGTTCATATATATCACATATATAAACTTCGGTAATGTAAATATGATGCATGGCGCATGTAAAAATACAGAAAAATTATTTACTCATTTACCACGATAATTCAATTTTCACAAATAACGTGCCGTCGTAGGATAGGTCATGCATTTGATAATTGAATTGAGACTTTCTCAATCAATAAAAGTTAAATCAAAATATCTCATATTTTCAACTTTCATTAATCACCGTTTACTTTGATCAAGATTGTAATTAACAAGCTTAATTACATCTTTTGAGTGTAACCTACCATTTCAGATTTTTCAGACTTAACTCAAAATTTACCGCCGTAGGGTAGGTCAATTTTGAAATACATCTAAAAATCCTATCGCATGGAAGACAACCTTGCTATGACTCAAATGGACACCCTCCGTAGGGAGGACGAAATCAAAGCGTCTCGAGGCGCCATTTAAATCTCACGATGTTGTACTAATGGTAGAGACTATGGGTAACATTGTCATATTACCCTCTCCCACTCAATATTTTGAATTGCCGTATTTTAATTACAAAATATCCAATATTATGTAATAATAATAGTCATGCATTTGACAATTGAATTGAGACTTTCTCAATCAATAAAAGTTAAATAAAAATATCTCATATTTTCAACTTTCATTAATCACCGTTTACTTTGATCAAGATTGTAATTAACAAGCTTAATTACATCTTTTGAGTGTAACCTACCATTTCAGATTTTTCAGACTTAACTCAAAAATTACCGCCGTAGGGTAGGTCAATTTTGAAATACATCTAAAAATCCTATCGCATGGAAGACAACCTTGCTATGACTCAAATGGACACCCTCCGTAGGGAGGACGAAATCAAAGCGTCTCGAGGTGCCATTTAAATCTCACGATGTTGTACTAATGGTAGAGACTATGGGTAACATTGTCATATTACTCTCTCGCACTCAATATTTTGAATTGCCGTATTTTAATTACAAAATATCCAATATTATGTAATAATAATAATAATAACAAATTATAAAAACTTTTCTAATCTAAAACAGTTTTAGAATAGAATATATATGCATGTCATGTTATGACGATTCCAGTAGGCACTTACTAACTAAGATGACATATTATATGCATGAACATATTATATAATTATCGCATAAAATATAATATGAAAAAGCAAAATAAAAACTAAATGAATTTTGGCCGAGTTCCTTTGGATATTTAAATTACAACCCATAAATAAATCAAATTACAAAAATGGTCTTGTTGTAATCTTTCTTCATCATCCGATCTAATCTCATCGATTTGTTGATAACGCCATCCTCTTCAATATCACAATTTACAAAAATCCTATACCCCTTGGGTTTACAAATTTTTATCTAAAAAATGAAGAAGCGATAAAACATAAAATCCAAAGGAACCATATAATTAACGACCAAAAATCATTTTTATTTACCATTCATCACATGAATAAAAAAGAACCATTAAATCACATTTAATGCAAAGCGCCTACTACCGGAATCAATTTTAATATTAAAATCAATATAAATTACAACGATCCGGCTAAAACGTTTTTTTTTGTTTTTGTTGAAATTTTAAAAAACCGGGCCCACCGCACTTCCGCTGCGCGGATACCGGTTCCGGTTCCGGTTCACGGAACCAACACTTCCAAAAGTATCGATGCTTTCGGAACTATCCATAACTACATGCTTGGTAGTAGATGTTGGCATCGCTTAGTCATTGCCTGCTGATGTAAATCCGGGTGAAGCTTGGGATGCAAACGGATTATTGCTGCCACTATCTGATGTATAGTTTGGAGTACTTGTCTGAGACCGTGGATTATTAGTGGGTTTAACAGGAGAGACCGTACATGCTGATTGGATTGGATTTGTTGGAGGTTGAAATTCATGTTTGTTGACAAATTCAACATCAATTGCGGCCCAACCTTTTTCCTTATGAATAATCACAAACTCTATATTGTCGTCACTCATAACAGACAATGTAACTGTATCAACCTCCGTTTTCACATGCGAAGTTAGCTTCAACTCAACTTTGTCTCTACTAACCCCTGTCCGAAGGTATATTGTTTCCACCAATTCATCGTACGCTCCGTTGTCTTTTTTTGTTAGACGTATTGAAAACGAAACAGGCCCGGTTAACCAGTTACCCTTCCAATGCTCACCGCACTGAACTAACAGTCAAGACATGGTATCCTTAGACCCTAAAAAAAAAAATAAACATTTCAGTCAATAACAGTATTATAACAATTACTGTAATTCAGTTTAGGTAAGTGCCTATAAACAATTCTTTTAGGCCTAGGTATGGTTCCCAGGCCTATAACATTCCTCCCGGGCTTAGCTCATCTTCTGTTTTCAAAATCAATAACAGCAGCCAATAACAGAATCAATAACACCGAAAGTTTTGGTTCAACCAGCCAACACAACCAACACCTTAATCCTAAACCTAATTTGGTTCAACAGCGATCAACACAAACAAATATACATACACCATAAACCATCACAAAAAACACATACAAAATAACATTTCCAATGAACATAAATGATACATAACCTTTAAAGGTTGGTTCAGCAGTGTTTAACACAAACTAATATACATACACCATAAACCCTCACAAAAACACATACAAATTCCCTAAACCCTTTTCCTCACCAAACCATACAACACTATAAATGTGCAAACAAACCAGCAGTGTTGTTGAATGGCTTTAGTTGCATTTCTAGTTATTCATGTGATAGTGAGGACAATGTGTTTGCACCCAACAATACTACATACACCTTAACTACAACAATACTGCCTCTTAAAAGCTTGATGTGGCATTTTATCAAATACCTTAACTACACCCAACAATACTACATACACAAACCCCAATTCATAGTCAACAAATCCAAAACCCTCAATCCCTCATTATATCCAAAACGTTTCAAACTTAACCAACAATAAAAGAATGAGAGGAGACGATGGCATTTCAAACTTTAGTGTCATTTCGAGACTTATATTGATTGTGTATGCTTGATTTCAAACTTGACAGTGAAGCTCGATTGAAGGAGGTGGCGGCATTGTCAAGATTTTGGTCGTTGGCAAGATTACGGTCGAGAGCAAGATTCTAGCAGAGAGGACGATGGGGTTTGAATAGCAGTGGATTCCGGTCGACAGTGAGGACGATAGGATTTAAAAAAAAGGAAGAATGAGTGACCCTTCGATGGATTTGTAGCAGGACAACAATGGAGAAGATGACTCTAAATGTTTTGGTTTTCTTCAGTCAACTGAAGGAGAAGAAGAGAAGGGAAGTTTTGTCCTTACACATTGCTAGAGGGGCAATTTAGTTATTTTGCAGGGTTTAATTGTGGAGGGCATTATTGTCTTACAAAGGTTATTTCCTAGAAAGTAAACATCAAGAAAGGCTAGATATGCTATTTTTGAGCCAATGGGCTATTTCCTAGAAAGTGAATGTTGGGAAAGGCTAGATATGCAATGGCCCCTTTCTTAAAAAATGTCAAGAATTTAACATTGTAAAAGATCATATTTCTTTTAGTGAAGTAGGAAATAAATGATAAATCATGCATAACACATGTTTTATGTAGTAAAACCCCAAGGCGGGGAAACATCAGATTTTCCATATGCAATCCATTTATCAAAGCATCAAACTGATGTCATCTCAACCATGAGGAATTAATGTGGGAGTTCTCTACCTATGTGGGAGTTCAAGACTCAAACACGGCGGAAATTATGGCCATTCGCAAAGCTTGCGTTTTATGCGCCTCTAAAGAAGAATTGAAAGAGACATTATTGTTGCTAGCGATTCAAAGGTTGTTATTTCGTGGGTCAATAAATCAAATGAGATTGGCAGTCTAAAACACGTTGACATCATTTATGACATTTGGAACCTCTTTCAAACTCTTTAAGGCTTGAGTCTGATCTACAATCCTAGGGAAACAAATGCAATCGCCGACAATCTAGCTAAAAAGGGCTCGATTATGGATGGTGACACTCTCCACTAGTTTCTCAAGTGATTTTGGTCATTTTTGCTGCTTTCGGGTTCGCCTCGTCAGTTTCTTTGTTTTTGTCCTTTGTCCTTTTTGTATGTTTTTTTCAGTTTGTTTCCCCTGTTTCTCTGGGCTTCCTCTGTTTTTTTGAGGTCTTTTGGCTCTTGTTTTTTCCTCTGTTGCTGTGGCTGCTCTTGTCTGCCTTGTTTGGTCTCGGCGGGCTTGTTTTGCTTGTTTCCTGTTTGTTTGGTTTCCCCTGATTATAAATAAATTGCCGTTAAAAAAAAAATATGGAAAATTCAAAATACTTTTAAATTTTATGTGTGTAAAGGGTAATTTTATATCCTTTTATGTTTTCAATTCAAATATATATATATATATATTCTTTTATGTTTTGATATGGTTATTGATCATATATCAGATTTATTTATATAACTGTGAGTTGGAACCATCTTTATTCTTCCTCAATCTCTATGCAAATGTATTTTATGGAGAAATCTATATATAAATGGAGACGGACCACATTTATGTGATTGTTGATGGAACTCCAGCCTTCAAATTCTTATCATGAATTGATTGTATCGGCATATTTGTTCATGGCCTCTCTTGCCTTAATATCTTCAAGTTGTCTGGGTTTGGCATTATCAAAATTTCATGTTCTAATTTGGGTCTACAATTTTATATTGAATGCAATACCGGATTATTTGTTTGGTTGGCAAATCATACGTACTCGGTACACGAAAACAAGATTGTCATGTAGGGTTGAGTAAAAACTGCTCTCATTAGACTGTTATAGGATTCCTAATGTTGAAATTAATTTCATTGATTTGGAGCCATAGTGTTGGTTTTTCGCTTGAATCGGACTAATGTATCATGTCATTTGTATGTTCATCAGTAGAATCCTGTAATGTATGCTTCTTTTCTTAAGGGTACATATCGATTATGATGGCAATTGAGAGAATCAAGGAAGATGTTTTAGATTTAAATTATTACTTGACAAGATTTTATCAAACGAACTCAGGGATGAAGTGATATTACCATTCTATGGAAACTTTTCTCATTCTCTCTACCCCACTACATGGCAAGATCGATAAGCTCCATATGTTCCTCCATGAGTTTCTGTGGCCGAAGGCATTATTATTATGTTACCCCACCTCTATCCCCACTGCTGTTCTGGAATAGATTGAAATTTCAAATTTGAAACTGAGATGCTAGTGACAGGAAAATGTAAAACCAATCCATGCGCATTGTTTTGTCTGTCTCTCAAGTTTAGTTAGTTTTCTCTTTGTAAGTTCTGATAATTAGAAACTGCCATCAGCTATCTTCTTAATGCAAGATGCCAAAGATTTTGACAATTTAGTACTGTCTGCCATTATCTTTTGAATTATTCAATCTTTATAGTCATATACGTACTATAACAGGAAATCAGTGTATACTGTATGCAATAAAAACTACATAACTAGCAGACAAGCCCAAATGAATTCAACAAAAGTTGTATTTCATGTTTTGGTCAATGCAGTTCAAGTTGTTACTGTACAAAAATCTACAGAACCTGAAACATAAACCTGTAGCATTTGAAACTAGCTTGTCCTATACTTTTATTCAATCAAAACTAACTTTCTACAATAAATCTCATGATTTACAGAAATGTTACACAACTCAACAAGTTTACCAAAAATCATATCAAACGATGTGAAAAGTAATTTGAGTGCGGGATCCCGTATGTTTTTCTCAATTGGCACCAATGTAAAAATGTGTAAAAATGTAGATTTTTCCATTTTACATCACTGTCAATTGAGTCCTTATGAAAAAACGTACATACACATATATAAACTACTCTTGGCCCAACAAAAAATACAGAACTCTCACAGAGAAGAGAATAAATTCTTGTCAAACCCTCACAAGTCGAAGCTTCGAAAATGTCGATACAGGAGATGTCTCCTGCAGATAAAAAATTAAAACTTTTTAAGATACTTGACAATAAGATAGGACTAATATTCGTCTCTTGCTTAAATCTCCATATTAGTGCAGAGCTTTTGAAATTAACGGACAAGTTAATCTTAATGACTATTATATTTTACATTCATAGCTAACTAACATTGGTATGACTCAAACCAAAACAAAAATTAAAAGAGGAGATTTAAAAAAAAAAAAAAAAAAAAAAAAAAAGGGACTTACATAAGTATGACGTTGTGTGCAGATGCAAGTGTGCGCTCCTTTGTTTTTGACCTCAAACATTGTGGGATCTTCATTAGATCTTTGCACTGTTTTTTTACCCAAACAACCTTTTGTATATCTGTATGCGCATCTATAATAGCTCCCGCAAATTATAAATGAATCAAACATAAGATAAAATGCTTGATTTTTAAAATTCCAACAATTCTGCCAACTTTTGAGTGCTCGAAAAGGTTAATCACCTGGGATATTTGGCTTCAGGTATATCTTTCTGCCTGTATTTTCTCCACTCGTAGCCATCTTCAAGAGTTCTTTTGATCTGATTCTCAGGGCTATCTCTCACCGTCTTTGTACAGCTCAGAGGCGGCTTAAGGATATCCGGGACCTTCGCAAAAAATTTAAATAAAACATTGACCGTCTAAAGTAAAAATATATTAAACATATAAGTTCAAGTACAGTGTTTTTTTTTTTTGTTTTTGGTATCCTAGTTCGTATTTTCAGCAAGACATGCCTTTATCAATTAAACATATAAGTTCAAGTACAGTCTAACAAAACATGATTCTCTACAAGCACAACACACAAAAAACGACCAAAATCTAATATGAAAATTTGGAATTTGACATCATTTTAATATGTTGATCAAAGAGTATGCAAAGATGCATTAATAGGTTTTTTTCCCTTGGTTTTTTGTGGCTGGTTTGACCTTTGTTACTCTTTATTACTTTCTTTTCTCGTCAATATAATTTCGGATACTGTCTAGGGGTTTTTCAGCCTATGATTACAAAAACTTTGAATGAATATAGAAAATAAAAAATAAGGAAAACTTTTGAACAATGATTTAAAAAAATAAAAAAAAATAAAAAAAAACTTGAATACATGTGTTTGATTTTGTATGAGAATATAAAGTAACAGTGTTTGATTGTACATGGGAATTTGTTTTTTTTATTAAAAACTAAAAAATAAAATAAAAAATTCAAAGTCCATCTTATACAGATTAAAAAAAAAAAAAAAAAAAAAAAACAGATCTATTTCAAGAAAAGAAAAAAGAAAAATTCTCCTTGTCTGTCTTTCTCTGTAGATTTGGGTTCCTTTCATATCCTTGTCTTTGCCATCTTTCATCTCTTCTTTCCCTCCAGATCTGGGGTTCATTATATTTTCCTCCCTATAATTTCTTCACCAAAAAACACAAAAAATTTAGCAGATGACACAATCAATTGGATCTTCCCCAATAGGACTTCTATAAAGATAGTCCACGTCTCTAGGATAGCTATTGTAATAGGCTGGATAGAGCAGTTGAAGCGGACTTCTGTAAAGATAGTCCACGCCTCTAGGATAGCTATTGACCTATTGTAATAAGTTGGATAGAGCTGTTGAAGCTGAGCTATGTCTTCTGCCTTTTTGGCGTCTTCTGCCTTTTTGGCATCTTCTTTCTTTTTGTCGATCTTCTGCTTTTTTGAGCTCTTCTTTCTTTTTCTTTGGTTCTATTGCTGGTACAACTGAGACTATCTCTGCGTGACAAAGCTTCCTCAATTTGCCCACTATGTCTACTGGATCAATGTCTCCAAGTTGGAGGGTAACGTGATTTCCATGGGATTCACTTTCTCAGGAAACATAAAACTCAAACCTACTACCAAACATGAGAATGCTATAAGATTCTCATTCACATGTAAAGATGACTTAGACCAAACAGCCTCCTAGGAATTTAAGATATATCTATTTAATATATATATATATATATTATTTGTATAATTGTTTTAAGAATGAAAAAACATTTAATATGAGCATTAATTGTTAAAATAATTAATTAATTTTAGAATTTTTAATTAGTATTTAATATTTTTTTTATTTTTAGAATTGTTTTGGAGCTTTATCTAAGTTGCCTAAGAGCAACTCCAACCCAAATCTCTAATTTGGTGCAAGTTTTGCACTAAAATAGCTCAACAGTCACTCTATTTCACTATTCCATCTCCAACCCACTACTTCAAATTTATCTCTATAAAGAATATTCCCAGGAATATTCTATTTCTTTCCCTTTTTTAGATATTTCTCCACAATTAACATTTCACCCCATAATTAACATAATATTGCAATGCAATACGAAATTATGAAATTAATACATTAATAGAAATTAATACATTAATAGAAATTAAATTTAATTCGGTAAAATACATACGAATGAAGTGATTTAATTAAAAAAAAAAATGGCATTTAAATTTTTTAATTATACACTTCATTTTAGTTTATTATAAATGTTAATATCAATAATAAATAAATCAAAACAAAATCATTAAATAATAAAAAGGACCAAGTTGGAATAAATTTAACTGATTAGGGTAAAACTGTGAATAAACAAAACCTTTTAATAAAGGATATAATCAGAATATATTTTAAAATATAGGGTCAAAACGTGATTGTATAATAGTTGAGGGATAAAACAAAAACAGAACAGTGTTTGCGCAGTGATGAACAGTGTCGCGCAATATATTGCGCGACACTGTTCATCTTCCTCAGTTGGCGCAGTGTTTGGCGATGGGTTGGAGGGGATTTTGGCTGCAAATTGGAGATGGCATGGGGGATAGAGCAGGGTTGGAGAAGCTCTAAGGCACCTACCAGCCCGATAACAAGAATGTAGAATTATGGATGTTACTCACATTTTCCCAATTTTGATTCCTAAATCAAACACTCACGAATTTTTAAATCAACTCAGTTTTTTTTTTTTTTTTTTTTTTTTTTTTTTTTTTTTTTTTTTTTTTTTTTTTTTTTAAGTTAAGCATAAGATTTCTAAGCCAACAGTGTTCGAACTCTTGAATGACTTTAGATAAAATCTCTTTTAAAAAAAAAAAGATTTGAGGGCACGTTTACTAATCAGGAATGGAGGGAATCGAAATCAAGTTCCACTGGAAAGGGAATGGAGAGGAATCGGAATTAAGTTACTAAATTCCATTCCAGTGTTTACTAACAATTTATGAATTAGAAATGGAATCAAATTTATTCTCTTTCTAGTGTTTAATTCAACTAAGGAATCGGAATGATATATAGTTGATTACAAAAATACCCTTGTGTATATAATATCTTGAAATATATTTTTCATTATGAAAAACTATTTTTTATACTGCTCATAACACTATAACTAGTAATTAACATCTTTATATCGTAAACAGTAGTTTTCAACTTTTCATATATTCTACAACTGAATATATTTTATTTTTAAAGAAAATCTGAATAACAACTATATCTACATGTTGATATAGTAAATTAAAAAAACATACTTGATGGTATCTGAATTCCACACAGCTTTCATAACTCATTAACACCACAAATTTCATCATTATGTTGAAAGTAATTAGTAACTCATTAACTCGCCGACGAAGAAGTGAAGAAGTGAAGGACAGTGACTATCGACGACGGGGTGTAGTGCCTGGTAAATCCAGGCTTAGTTTGTATGTTAATTTGGTATTTTTGCTACAAGGTTGTAACGTGATTGAAAGAAGAGATAATGAGAATTCAGAGAGAGAGAGAGAGAGAGAGAGATTGTTGAATATTGCTTGTCCATTTCATTCTAGGAAGCACAGATACTTCATTTGGTGGAGGTAACTCGTATCGAACTCGTATCCAGTTCCGATACTTCCCGGATACTCCAGGATACGTATCCGATACGTCAAATGGCGTATCCGTTGACTTTTTCATAAGTTTGACTAGAGGATACTTAGGGGATACTTAATGGATACTTGGAGGATACGTTTCGGGCAATATTATAATTATTTTAGTATAAAACGGGGTCAAATTATAATTTCAAAATATTAGGGGTCAAAATGAAACTGTAAAGAATTTTTGGCTTTGATTCCATTGATATGAAAAATAACAGGATACTTGAGATTGCAAACCTTTCACTTGATGAACCAGAGTTAGATGCTGAATTATTTAGATCCTTTAAAACAATGTGAATGATAATAATGAAGTTAATTAGGAATTTAAAATATGTTTTATGAGTTTTTTTTTATTTTATTTTTTATTTTTATGTATTATTTGGATTTTGTAATATGTTATAGCTTATGTGATGTATGTTTTATTTGGATTTCGTAATATGTTCGACTTATGTGACATATTTTATTTGGATCCTATAATATGTTACATTGTTATGACTTATGTAGTTATATGACATGTTTTATTTGGATTATGAATATGTTTTGATTTTAAATGAATTATCAAATATGTTTATATATATATATATTTAAATATATATATGTATATTATTTTAATTGACGTATCCTGCCATATTTATATCTTAGTTTTTGAAGATTTACCGTATCCATGTATCGTGCCGTATCCGTATCCCGTATCCATGCTATATAGATTTCATTCCCACGAATTAAATTAATACAGGAAAACCATTGAGACAGCAAGGACTCTGTTGTAACAACAATCTGTTACATCTAGCTGTCACCAGCAGACCTAGAGACCAAACTAACGGACCGTTATTAGACTCAACTTGACTAACGGAATGATTAACGGACCATTCCAGGACTCAATCTCCAAAACGACTTGTCGTTTAGACTTAGGGAATATAAAAGCAACTTTGACTTAAGTGATTGACGACCAAAACTCAAAATCCCTAAATCCTCATTTCTTCTTTCTTCAACACCAGATTTCTTCAAATTCTTCGATCACACAGGGTGAGCACCACCTAGCGAATAGTTGGCCCTAGTCGGCGGCTTCTGCCTAGATGCTATGGCAATGCAGGTTACGAGAAAGCGAATCCATGTGAAGGATTTGAACAAAGCAGGCAGTGGATTAGTAATGGCTATATAAATAGCCATTACAGCCAAAAACACACCAATTCGCTGCAGCAGCTTAGCTATTTTAGGAAATTCAGGAGCAAGGAATTTGCTAAGGATGAAGGATTTGAAGGACAAAATGAAGGCCAGAGAAAGGAAACGGAAGGCCAACGGGAGTTCAGTGGCCTTCATGATACTGATAGTCATCAAGGATTGGATAGTTATTGCCACAGCAGGAAGCCGGCTAAAGCCTATCATCTTCACGACCCATTCGAGCTTCTCTTGATCATAATCAGCAGCTGCCTTCTGTTTGTGTTGATAGTAAATATATATATGAACCAGAGAAAAAAAAATAGTAAATATATATATTCAATTTTTTTTTTTTAAATCAAATCTTCTGTAGCCATATGATATTGAACATTCAATTTAGTTATTAATTCAGTATAACTTAGCATGAACCACCCCAAATGTTTCTTGGACTAGATTTTCGTGTCTGCTATGCAAATGTTTTACCATGGACTAGATAGATATTTCACTTTGGTCTACCCAGATGTTTCACGATAGATTACATATTTCACGTTGAAGGCATTTTAGACCATGCAAATATGCAACTATTGTATGTGGCTAAAAACATAATTCTATAATTTGATATGGCTAATCTTGCAATGTTCCCTCTTTCAGTTACCTGATGGACTTCATGATCTGTCTCCTTATCGTCCTCCCCGTCCTTTGTTTCTTCCGACAATATAAATGGAACTGCAAATTCATAATTGGAAAATTGAAAAACAATTGTATAAGCAAAACAGAAAAAATAAATATAATGGAACTCCAAATGTTCCAATGCATATAGATGGATTACTAAATTATATATTTCAACATAAATATATGATTTATTGAATATTTGGCTTACTTGAAGGTCCTGAAGGTATATTTGCTGTAATTATTTCCTTGCTATGATCCTTGTTAAAACGATGGGGTGGAAGACTGATCCGAAGCTTTGGGCACTCAGTTATGGTTCCTTCCTTAAGATCTGGGAAGAGCAAGTCACACCTATAGATGCTCCTCAAATTTGGTAGATTGGATAACTTGAGAAATTGGAGTTTTAAGAATGGGGTTAAATTTCTCATCAACTCCGGACATTCACTCAATTTCCCAACTTTGATCATCTCTTCCAATTCAGAGCATTGTGATATCTCTAGACGCTTGAGGTTTGGAGCCAGAATAAGCCATGTCAAGTCCCGCAAATTTGGGCAACTCTTTATAATTACTTTATCAAGCAAGTAAAAACTACTTATGGCTTGTGCTTGTGCTTCCCCAACAAAATTAACCTTTAGCTCCTCCAGATATTCACATTGTGAAATCCGCAATGTTTTGAGGTGATTCATATATGATATTGAAATTACGATGGACTTTGGATGCTGTAACGAATGAAGCCAAAGAGATTGAATACAGCTCTGTAATCTATAGGAGCTCAATAATATCTGTAGAGCATGCGAATTTCTCAAGCTAATGCTCAACATGCTTAGATTTTTCAAGCAAAACAACTCCTCTATCAAAAGTTGAGCATCATTGCATGCAACGCCATCTTCACCTGATCGATCCAAGAAACCACATTCCTGCAATCTCAGTACATGTAACACCGAAAGTGTAGATATCAGCCGTGGCGGAATTGCACAGAGTTCTAATGTAGACTCTAGGTTTAAACATTTAAGTTTTTTCAAGGCCCCTAGCTGATTTGGCAAACTTTTTATAGCAGTATGTGACAGATCAAGATGTTGTAATGAATCCAAATTTGAAATCTTTGAAGGTAATTCTAAAAGTTTATTCTCAGACAAGTTCAACACTTTGAGACAATCCATTAACCGGAAGAAGTCACCATCGATCCTCTCTATTTGATTTTTATTAAGAAACAAAGTTTGGAGATGAGAGCACATAGGAGCATTTTCTAGATTCGTAAATCCATTCTTGGTCATTGAAATCCTTGTCATGTTTACCCATTTTTCAATCTCTGGTGGTTCAGTCAAACCAGCATCAGTACATACAAAGAAAATTTTCTCCATTTCTGTTTCAGTTGCTATCCACAAACTCATATCATGAATCCAATTGTGCATTTTCACATAATTGTCATCCTCTTCTTCTTCTAATAAACAAGCACTAAGAAGAACATCAATTATGTGGTATCCTTGACTTTGGGCTCCAAGTCTATCATCTAAAAATCCCTCACCTATCCAACAATCTATCAGGTGCCCTTTAGAAATCTTATCATTTCTGGGAAATAAGCAGCAATACAAGAGACATGATTTGAACATGTCATTTTGCAAATGATCATAACTCGACTTCAAATTTTTATAAATACCTTTCTTAAGTTGATCATCCGAACCTGAAATTGAAGACATCGACTGTGATCTTCTTGTTAAAACTCCAAGTACATCTCTCCATTCTTGAGGTGTTTTATTTCCAGCCAATGCTCGACCAATGCTAACCAGCGCAAGTGGCAGACCGGAACACTCTTTGGAGATATCTCTAGCAATGTCAACAACTTGTTCAGGGTGACTACGAAGAGTCTCATCCCCAACCGACGCCTTGAACAATTCCCATGCTTCTCCATCTGCTAAACAGTTTATTTTAAACTGCCTGTCTGCTTCCATGAGTCTGCAAATCTCAAGAGAACGAGTTGTGAAGACAATTTTGGATGAATTTTCAGGGTTTGGAAAAGGGACACCAACTTTAGTTAAATCAACCCTTTCCCATAGCTCATCCATTAACAACACAAACTTCTTCTGCTTCAAAATCTCGAGGATATCTGAAGCTTTCTCTTCAAAATTCTTGTTTTTCCACACCTTGTCAGATAAACCTATCTTCATCCCAATCTTTTCTTGAATTTTCTCAAGTCGCAATTCTTTAGAAACTGACACCCAAATCACAACAGCAAAATTGTTCTGCTTTTGGTAGATTTGCTTTAATAGGGTAGTTTTGCCGACACCCCCCATCCCGTATAGCCCAATAATTCCCACGTATCCTCCTCCTTCTCCTCCTCCTTCAAGACTTCTCCTAACTTCTGTAAATATTGAGTCCATGCCTACAATTGTCCCGTCATCATATGGTACATCTTCTGGTAAATTCTCAGCGACAAACTCTTCGATTTCGGGAGCTCTTCCATCTTTTGGAATAGGTACAACTCGCGCCTCATCATCAGCCACCATGGAGGCTCCTTCTGTAATTAAATTCTTCACAGCTTGCAGTTTATCCGCCACTATGTCTTCGATTTCTTGAGAGATCTGTCTGATCAGATCATCAACTTCAGTTTCCACAGCTTGCACTTTTGAAAGCTACAGTTGCTCTACTTCATCTGTCGGCTTCATCATCTCTTGTTCTTCTTCTTCAGCGATCCTGACTCTCCTGATCATCACATCGTTTCTTACTTCAAACAACTTCTCCAATTCAATCTTCAATGCAACCAGATCATCGCGATATGAATCCCAGTTTCCTATATTTTGAATGGGTTTGAGGTAGAAGGAAATTGAAATTAGACAAAACCGTATTTGACTTGTTCAGCGATCCTATCTGCTTTTTTGCATCAATATTCTCCAATAATTGATGGGCAGCTTTGATAATATCAATTTATCATGTTCATATGGGAAATTAATTAAAAAATGATTATTTTCATGGGAAACTTGCGCTCACACCCTTGAGGTTAGGTATAAATATAGCTAAATGCAAATTATGCATATTCTATAAAAAGACCCCATAGATTCAATGCCCATATCTATTTCTATTACCTCAATACCTATAAAAAGTCACTTGGCTTCGAGAATTATAGCTCCAATGAATTGATTGTATTTATGTTCTTAATGTTTATAAAATTACTTAAAAAGGTGGGTAAGTTATTATTATTATTATTATTATTTTTTTTGACACTATCTATCCACATATCTAGACCATTTTTTTTTTTTTTGAAGCATTTTAGCATTGGTAGGATTTGAACCGCTGACTTGGGAGTCATTCGCCCAAGTCCCAAGCTTATCATCTACCAACTAAGCTACACCTCTGGGGGTGGGTAAGTTATTATTAAAGAAAGGTAAATATGTCATTATCAAATTTATATATTCTTTATAATGTCGCACATTAAAGACATTTATACCTTGATAGGTTATAAAATTATATCAAATATATATGTAACAAATAACATAAAAAGATAAATTGTTTATTCATACCAGGAGTTAGGGCTTGTTTTGCAATTTGACCATGTACTTTTTTTTTTTTTTTCTTTTTTTTTTTTTTTTTTTTTTTTTTTTTTTTTTTTTTTGTAAATTAGTATTTATAGAAGAGAAATGGTTCACTCAATAAATAAAGATTATATTACAACCAACCTTCCCGATATTTACTTTTTGACAATCGAAAATAACTTTACTGTTAACTAACAATGACAACCCTTATCGTTAGTCAAACTTAACCAATAATCGAGTTTGACTGTCAAAAACACCAAAATACCCTTAAATTTATGAATTAAAAAAGTCTGAAACTATAACAAATTCCGGATCTCCACGGTCCATCTTAGAGATGGACGGTGGAAATAAAAAAATAAAAACAAAAACAAAACTGAATAATATATATTGTAGATGGATCTCCACTGTCCATTCTATGGTGGCGATCGAATTTAAAAATATAATAATATTTAAATAAATAATGGATCTAGATATCCATCGATGGAGATCCAACGGTAAGGCCTCCTCTGTTGGTGATGGGGGAGGTGATTAATAACTCATTCACCCTCTCTAGGTTATTTAGACACAATTTAGGTTATTTTCACAGATTGTCAATGCCCACCTCAATATAAATTTAATTGCATATTCTAGCATCTACAATTTGGTGCCCACCGTAGGGCCCTGACAATCTCATTATACTCGATTTTCTCTTTAAATATATCCCTTTATTGAAGCAATGGCTAGTTCGGACACTCTCATGGACTTCGGAACCTGAGTTGCCCTGCTCTTAACCTAAATGTATAAGAACGCAAAAAAGCTTAAAGCGCTTGATAGGGAAAACACTACTATGAAGGCACAAAACCAAGACCTGTACAACCAGATGCAGATCTTCTAGACTAGAGCAATTCCACCCGTAGATTCGTCACCTCCAGTAGATATGACACCATCTAGTTCTCAATAACATATAGAGCCAAACTCACCCTCAAAAGCTTCAAATGAACCAATGCGAGCGACAGATGCAAAAGGCAATCAAGCCAGTCTGTCAACCCCGCTTAGAGCACAGATCCACTAGATTGATTCTAACCAAGAGAAACAGTTCGGGACTCTTGTAATTATGAATTCAAACCCATAACTGGTAAGTGTAATAAATTGATTAATACTGAATCTAACATGCATAGGCACATAATTCATCCAAAAGTTTGATCTAAACATGTTTCTATATCATGCTTTAATCAAACCCTAAATGCATGTTACTAACCCATATCAATTCAAGAGAAAAGGGAGATAGGAGAAAGCGAAAGCGAAAGCGTACTTGAATCCATTGACAGAGGTTGCTGGACAGATTGAGATTTTCCAAATTATTACGATCCTTAGGACACCCAAAAGTGTTTTCTCTTGTTTTGGTGATGGGGATACAGACAAGCCAAAAATGTATCATGTAATTTGGGGACCATAACTCTAAATATAATAATCAGATTATTATATGTTTTGTTATTTCTAATTTGAATTTGGCCCCTCATCAAATTAGAAATAGTACTTTGGTATATACACATTAATTGCATGACAATCATATCCTTAAGCCTTAAAACTTAAAATCTTAATTATACCACTTTAATTTAGGCTTAACCAAAGATAGCATAACACATTTAATATATACATGTGTGACCCCACATGATGGAATTTTCCAACAATCTCCCACTGGGCCACATATGTAATTTTACAAATGTGTATGACTTTATAAGCTCCAAAATTTTGCTATCACGATTTTAGGGTATATCTGAGCAATCTCGTCCATTGATTATGCCGTTATATGATCAAAGCGGTTTTCGTCACATTTAGCATGACTAAACCCATAAATGGTCACATACACCAATATAACCAAATGACATAGATCAATCATGGATGCGTAGAATGGAAATTACATGCAATGTGATCTATATATGTCTATTTCCAATTGGTCCTACTTTATTCTTTAGTGAGATCAATACTCAACACAATGTAACAGAATGAAATGACTGAATACTCTATTTCTAATCAGAAAAAAAATCCAAATACATAAATGCATAAGTATGTCCAAAATCAAACATAAAGTAATAAAATACAAAATGATACAAACTCCCACTATAATATGATATCCTCATACAAAATAACACATATGTGAGCAGTGTGCTCATGAAAGATCTTGGGTGGTAATCCCTTTGTAAGCGGATCCGCTATCATAGAGTTTGTCCATATGTGGTCTATGGATATCTATCCACTTTGCACTCTCTCCTTCACAACTAGGAACTTAATGTCAATATGCTTTGACCTATATGAGCTCATGTTGTCATTGAAATATAGCACTGTTGACTTATTGTTACAATATAGTTTAAGTGGTCTTTCAATACCCTTTATAATGCGCAGCCCAGTGACAAAATTTCGCAGTCATATCCCATGGTTGAATTTCTCATAGCATGCTACAAACTTTATTGCCATGGTTGATCGGTCTATTTCTATTTATGTTTTAGGCCCCTATTTCCTATTCTTTATGCTTTGTTCTCGAGTGATTTAGGTTGTTTGATGTGCTTGTTAAGCTGTGCAGATCTCTTTAACAGAAGTGGTGCAAATATCTGATTATGGAAGAAACGATGTCAAAGGTTGATCAGAAGTGCGTTTCTGTAATGGACCGCAGGGTAGGCAATGCCTACCTAACGGTCCTATCTTGCGGTCAATCAAAGTTGCAACCATCAAGAGAAATCCATGAATTACCGTAGGGTAGGCATGCCTACCTAACGGTCCTACCTGGTGTCAAACTCCAGAGGTGTTGAGTCTGAATTACCGCGGCCTAGGCACATGCCTACCTAACGGTCCTATCTAGCGGTCAAGTCCAATGATGTTGCAAAAACATTACTGCGGGATAGGCAAGTTGCCTACCTAGTGGCACGTGCAGCGATCTTTTAAGAAGTCTGGTTCGTCTAGGTCAGCGAGAGACTTAGGTTTGAGCCATTATAAATAGACATCTGTGGGCTTTCAGAATAAAGGTTGGAGACTGCGAAATTGGGACTTTCTTCCATCCTTGGATGACACCGGAAAGCAAGAATAAGACGAAGGATTCAAGACAAGATTATATGACAACAATGGGTTCTTTCTTCTCCTCTTCTATATTTTTGTTTCCTCCATTGATGTGTAACTAAACCCATACTAGCTAGGGATTCAATGTGAACCTCTATGAATACTCTTTGTTAGAATTGGCTATATTTTCTTAATTCAAGTTTCGATTCATTCAATTTGTGATTATTTCTTCTTGTTGATGCATGGTTAGTGTTAGGCTTGAAGTTAGGGTTTGATATGTTAAAGGTTGAGATGCGAGTGGGTTTCACCATTCTCAGCCAATATGCAATTGAATGAATGAATTTTATCGTAGCAAGATATCGCACGTTATTTTCGGTTCTCTTGTTTTTGAGCTTAATGGATTCTCAATTATAGTTTACATGCAGGTTTTGCTAATGACTGTGATTGAGAATACTTGATTGTGTGCTTTGTGGGTTTTAGGTTATAGTTTACATCCAGGTTTTTGCTAATGACTTAACTAAGAACGCTTGGTGTATGGTTGATGTATTTTCTGCTATAGTTTACATGCAGGTTTTGCTAATGACTGCAGTAGAGAGTACTTGATTTATTCCAAGACCACATAGCACTAATTATACATAATTTAAGAATGAACCCTTAACTTGATTAACATTCTTTGTGAAAGTCAATTTGAAGCATTGAGTAAACGTAGTTGGGAAGCATTGATGACCTAGTTCTTTCACCTCTTGATCACATTCACCTGTTCTTGTTAACTGCTTTCTTAGTTTAATATAGTTTTAATCTCAAATCAATCAAATCAATCTCAAATCTCTTGGTTACTGTTAATTGCTTAGCTTTAATTAGAATTAGTTTTAGTCAATAAATCACTTTTCCTCGTGGGAACGATCCCTACTTGTCGCTGTACTTATATCACAATTCGTGCACTTGCGAGTTAGGTTTTTATAACACGATTTTACACATCAATGGTGGAAAAAGCTACGAGTGTCTGTTTGGCACTCCTTCAAGAAATAGCTCAACTAGCCATCAGGCATATGTAGCCTGATATGGATCTCTTACTGTATTGGCATCCAACATAATCGGAGTCGGAATACCTTATGGTCTCCAACTGATCCGATCTCCTATATGTGAGCATGTGATCTTTTGTTCTTTGTAAATACCTCATAACCTGCTTGGCTGCTTTCCAATGATCCATCCCAAGGTTACTTAAATATCTGCCTAACATACCAACAATGTACACAATATCCAGACGCGTACACGCTTGAGCGTACATTAGACTCCCTACAACTGATGCATAGGTAATCTTCTGTAATTCCTTAACTTCAAGGTTATTTTTAGGGCACTGATTGAGACTGAACTTGTCTCCCTTAGCAACAGGGGTGTCACCTGGTTTATTGTTCTGCATGTCAAACCTTTTAAGCACTTTATCGATATAGCTCATTTGTGATAATCCAAGAATACCTTGAAAACGATCTTATTGTATATGGATCCTTAATACAAAAGAGGTGTTACCAAGATCTTTCATCTCAAAATTCTTTGATAGAAATCTCTTGGTTTCGTGCAACATGCCTATATCATTTGTGGCAAGCGGTATGTCATCGACATACAAAACCAGGAATATGTGCTTACTCCCACTAAATTTGTGATACACACAATTATCAACAACATTTATCTCAAAACCAAATGAGATAATCACTTGATGAAACTTGTATTACCACTGACGGGAAGCTTGCTTGAGTCCATAGATGGACTTTGTCAATTTGCAAACCATATTCTTTGGGTCTCTTGACTCAAAGTTTTCTTGTTGCACCATATAAATTGTTTCGTCAATGTCACCTTTGAGAAACGCTGTATTGACATCCATCTGATAAAGCTCAAGACCAAAATGTGCATCAAGTGTCATGATTGTCCTAAAAGAGTCTTTCGTTGAAACCAGAGAGAAAGTCTCTTTAAAGTCAATCTTTTCCTTTTGGGTAAAACCTTTAACTACAAGACGAGCCTTATACATCTCCACAATACCTTTCAAATCCCTTTTGGGCTTCGCATCTTCTGGTAATGGGACAAATTCCTAAACCTTATTGTCTTATATAGATTTATACTCCTCATTCATGGCATCAATCCACTTTTGAGAGTTGGAACCCTGCATGGCTTGATGGGAGTTGATTGAATCATCTTCCACCATTCTAATGTCTTTCTCATGTTCCTGGAGAAATACGAAAATATCATCCGAAATAGCATTTCTCCTTTCTCTAGTGGATCGCCTTAATGACACTGGTTCTTGTGGTTGTTGAGTTTGTTCCTTAAGAACAATTACCTTATCTTAAATAGGGGTTGCTCAACATTGTCTAGTTGAGGATCTAGATTCATTTTTTGATCAATGACAGGTATAAAAACCTACACACTATCAAAAGCGATAGTGGGAATCGAAACCGATTCCTCCTCAAAGACAATGTCTCTGACCTTATTTCTCCCCTCAAACTCAACATCCTAAAAAAATGTTACAATTCCCGTCTCAAAAATTGACCTAAGTGTGAGATCATAAAACTTATAGCCCCTAGATCGCTCATAGTAGCCAATGAAGTAGTTACTCACAGTTTTGGAGTTCAATTTCTTTTCATATGGCCTGTAAGGCCTTGCCTCAGCTGGACATTCCCAAATATGAAAATGCTTTAGACTAGGCTTTCTGCCTGTCCAAAGCTCATAATGTGTTTTTGCAGCTACTTTAGTTGGCACTCGGTTCAGAATATAAACTACTGTTTTAAGTGCTTCTCCCTAGAGTGACTCTAGTAAGGTAGAATGACTAATCATACTCTTTACCATATCCTTAAAAGTCTGGTTTCACCTTTTAGCTACACCATTCATGCTAGGTGATCCTGGTCACCTAGCATGGTGTGATGTGGGACGATTCAACATTCCTCTAGGAATTTAGCAAACGGTCGTGGACGTTGTTCACCTGAACCGTCATATTTACCGTAGTATTCACCACCATGGTCAGACCTGACACCCTTTATTCTTTTGTTTAGTTGGTTCTCAACTTCAGCTTTAAATGTTTTGAACAAGTCCAAAGATTGTGATTTCTTATAAATAAGAAATAGATACCCATAGTGTGAGTAATCGTCTATGAATGATATGAAATACTGCTGGCCATTCCAGGAAGCTGTAGGGAATGGTCCATAGATATCAGTGTGTATCAATTCTAAGACGTTTGTAGTTCTGTTGGCACCTAAATTCTTCATTTTGGTTTGTTTTCCCTTGATGTAATCAATGCAAACATCAAGGTCTGTAAAGTCAAGGGAATCTAAAATCCCATCAGACACAAGCCGCTCAACTCTAGTCTTAAAGATGTGACTTAAGCGTTTGTGCCATAATGTGGCCGAATTTTCTTTACATAGTTTGCGTTTGGTACCTCGAGATTCCACATGCAAAGTTTCATTATAAGAAACGATTGTATCAAGCAAATATAAGTTGTCATATACACATAAAGAACCAGTTCCAACAACATTTGAATTTATAGATAAACTGAATTGATTGTTTCCAAATGAACAATAATAATCAGAATTGTCCAATAAAGAAACTGAAACCAAAACCAAATTTCGTCTAAAAGACAATACAACAAAAGTATCTAATAAATCCAAATAATAACCAGCTCCTAATAACAACCTAAAATGCCCTATCGCCTCTACTTCTACCGACTTGCCATTGCCCATAAATATGTGTCTTTCAGCATCACTTGACTTTCGGTAGCTCAGGTAACCCTGCATAGAAACATTGATATGAGTAGTAGCACCAGAATCTAACCACCACGTGTTTCTAGGTACTGAAGCTAAATTTACCTAAGAACAAACCAAAGTAAGAAGCGTACCTTTCTTTGCACGCCAAGCATGATATTTGGTATAGTCCTTCTTCACATGTCTAGGCTTGTTGCAAAAGAAACAGCCCTCATGGTTTTGTTATTGTTTCTTTTAAGCTGGACCCTTAGCAGCTTCATTATTCTTCCTCTTTTTGCTCTTGTCCTTAAAGGTGCAAGCCAAATGAGCACTTTCGATCCTGTCTTACTTCAATCTCTCTTCCTCTTGCACGAAGTAAGAAATGAGCTCATTAAGAGTACATTTCTTCTTTTGACAGTTGTAACTGACCTAAACTAACTATATTGTAGAGGAAGTGATATTAATACCAAATGCACGAGCAAGTCGTCAGACAACTTAAGCTTTAATGCCTTAAGCTTAGAAACAATATGAGACATTTCCATAATGTACTCCCATATGTTCCCCTTGCCTTTATACTTAATAGAAATCAAGCTTTGCAAAAGCGTGCTTGTTTCTACCTTATCGTTTTTCGTAAAATGCTTTTCAATTTCGGCTAGGAACTCTTTGGCTTAGTTATCTTTTTGGATACCACACCCTTAAATGCCTCCAGAATGCCGCACTTGATGATCATAAGACTCATGCGATTTGAGCAATCCTACTTCTTAAAGTTTCATGTCATTAAGAGAACTTGCATCCGTAAGAGAAGCGGGCTGCTCAATCTGAAGTGCAAGGTCCAGATCCATGCAGTTGAGAGCAATTTCTATGTTCTCCTTCCAATCCTTAAAGTTGGTCCCATTAAGCATAGGTATAGAGTTGATATTAGCAGATACAGTAGAAACACTAGCTGTAAAGAGAATGAAACAAACAAACAAATATGCTCACATTAATAACCAAATACAATAATCAACAAATTCAAATAATGGTTAGTCTCATCTCAAGATACCTAGCACAACATTAATATCAAGTCTTTTGACAATAATATTAGTTGTAAGTGGTACTCTTGTTGTAATGATCAAACATTGACAATAATTCATGTCAAATAATAAATCTATCTTTGGATCGACTTATTATTCACATGTAAAATCTTATAATCATCACATGTTTACCACCACAGGTGTGTGTGCAATTCAGCCAAGTATTAACCTTCCTTTGGACCAGCTAATACCCGCATGAATTTACAAACACACAAACATCCAACATCTCTCATGAATAATCTATATAAGAGAGGTCACTTTGGCGACATCTTGTTTCAATTAGCCTATTTAGAATGATGGACTACTTTATTTAACCGTAAAAGATATACCAAAAAATATTTGAATTTGAGTTGATTCTTTAAATTTTTTATCAAAATTACATAAAGGCCCAAAATGTTATCAAAATCACATAATGGCCCAAAATAATTTCAAATCAGACCCTTATACTATTTCAAATTCTCTAAAAGTGGCCCAAGCCAAAAACGACCTATGTGAACCCTAGGTTCTCGCCACCGCCGCTGCCTAAACCTCCACACCATCACCTGAAGGCAACGACAAACGACGACGCAACCCATCGACCCGTAACGTGCAGATCTGGAGTGACGAAGGCCAAGAATCAATCCAAAACCGATCGAGCGACCGGCGGCTGGAGGAGACGATGGATCGCCCGATCTGGACCAGATCGTGGTTGGCAATGCAATGCCATAAACGGCCACTCCGGTGCCCCTAAAATGGGGATGAATACTTGATCCCAAAATGCAAACAATTTGTAGAAAAGAAGATCCCAAAAAAAAAAAAAAAAAAAAAAAACCCAATTTTCTTTTTCAGAAATGTACTAAAATCGAAAATTCAAAACTCAAATCTCCAAAATTTCTCAAATTCTCAAGAATCGATCATGGGTGGCTCTGATACCACTTGTAATAAATTGATTAATTCTAAATCTAACATGCATAGGCACATAATTCATCCAAAAGTTGAACTAAACATGTTTCTATATCAAGTTTTAATCAAACCCTAAATACATGTTACTAACCTATGTCAATTCAATAGAAAGGGGAGATAGGAGAAAGCAGAAGCGTACCTGAATCCATCGACGGAGGTTGGTGGACGGGTTGAGATCTTCCAAATTATTACGATCCTTGGGACACCCAAAAGTGTTCTCTCTTTTTCTAGAGATAGGGATACAGACAAGCTAAAAAGGTATCGTGTAATTTGAGGATCATAACCCTAAATATAATAATCGGATTATTATATGTTTTGTTATTTCTAATTTGGCCCCTCATCAAATTAGAAATAGTACTTTGGTATCTACAAATTAATTCCATGACAATTATACCCTTAAGCCTTAAAACTTTAAATCTTAATTAGACTACTTTAATTTAGGCTTAACCAAAGATAGCATAACACATTTAATATTTACATGTGTGACCTCACATGATGGAATTTTCCAATAGTAAGATCATACCCTTTTTTAGCTAATCTTGAGATTGCACGCAGGTTTCTAGAAATAGAGGATGTGATTCAAATGATCCAAGAGATGCCCAGAAAATTCTCGTTCCCGAACATGAAGCAAATTGATGGAAATTCGGATTCCAACGAACATATAGCACAATGCCGGAATAGAATATTCGCCGTCACAATTCTCAAAGACCTCTTGGAGGCCTATATGTGCAAGAGTTCTTAATCAAATCTAATTGGACCAGCACTACAGTGGTACAACAAACTCCTCCACAACTCGATCATCTCATATACACATGTAGGCAGGGGCAGACCCACGCTATTTTGAAAGAAGAAGAAGAAGAAGACAAGTGGCTTTGCTGCGAAAGACCGATGGCAGTAACTGATAGGTTTATTTATTTATTTATTTATTTATTTATAGAAATGGCGTTAAGTTCTAGACCGAGCCGTGACTCCTTTGCTGCCGGCCACCTACCAATTTTTTTTTTTTTTTTTTTCAGATGATTTGATCTAATTCGGTCAATGTCTTCATTCTTCATGTTTTGTTCTGTTGGTTATATAGATTGATATGTTTTCCAAATTGTATACTATAGTTGCTATTGTCTAACTAGACTACCTTAACAATATGAGCTTATGATCTATTAGTACTTGGCTTTGTGCATAGTTACATTCATTACCATAAACGTAGTTGTAATGGATTACAAGCCTTATTTATTTATTTGTGTTCTCATGACTGATCATATGTGAGATCATGTCCTCGAATAATCCAGCAATTTTGCTAGCTACTAGCCTACAACAACTCTAAAAGATGTCCTTTGCTTCTATAATAGAAATGAGAGAGCGCCTAATTGTTGGGACCTTGTTTGTTGTCGATCAATTATTCATGATTATTCATGTGGTAAACTACTGTTATTAGTTATCAACAGAATGTATTGACTTAATTATGTCCCAAAGCGTATCTATATCTTTGCATTCTGTTAGAATAGTTTGAGTTGTAGCATATGAGGAGATATGATATTGTTTGTAAACCACGATTGCTTTGCTCCTTTTTTCTGGTAAGCATACTCATGCAGGGCCAGCTGGACTTCTAGGCAACTAAGGTAGTTGCCTAAGGCCCTGAGAAAACGAAGCTAAACAGAGATTTAAGAAGAAATCACCAAGTGTTTGTTAAAAGCTCTGAAAGAGTAATGTGTTTGGATACAGAGAAAAGTTTCTGAGAAAGTTTGTTGAGAGAGAAACTTTTCTCTCAGTTTTCATTTTATTTGCTTGAATGAATTTCTATTACAAAGATTGAACATATATATCAGCAGATTAACAGATCACGCTTTTTACATGTTTTGACAAGATTCTCAACTACCAATGCCACATCAGCACAATCAGTAATAACAGAGTGTTAACAGAGTATAACTAACTTCGTTAGCTAATACTCTTGATTAATAGCTAAGTAGAAACTTCTGTTATCTTATCATCCCCCTGCAAACTGAACTGGGGAGACATTACCAGTCCCAGTTTGGCACATAAGAACTGATAGCGATCACGAGAAAAACCTTTAGTGAAAATGTCTGCAACCTGATGCTCCGTGGGAACATAGCGAGTATCAATTTCTCCAGACATCACCTTCTCACGAATAAAGTGAGTATCAATATCTATGTGTTTTGTTCTCTGATGAAACACTAGATTCTGGGCAAGTGAGTTAGCACCAATGTTATCACACCAGATAACAGAGCTCGACTTCACTGGAATTCGAAGTTCAGTAAGCAAAGAACGAAGCCAAATAACATCAGTAGTAACTTGTGCCAGCGAGCGATACTCCGCTTCCGTGCTTGAACGAGCTACAACACGTTGTTTGCGAGAACTCCAAGACACTAAATTCCCACCTAGCCTGACACAATTGCCGCTGGTTGAGCGTCGATCATCGACACAACTGGCCCAGTCAGCATCCACAAAGGCTTCCAAAGATAACACAGAGGCTGGTTTGAAGTGCAAACTAAGATGAGCTGTTCCTTTTAAGTAGCGCAGAACCCTCTTACAGGCCTGCCAGTGAACTAAGGTAGGAGCCACCAAAAATTGACTTAGTTTGTTCACTATGAAGGAGATATCGGGCCTGGTATTGGTGAGGTACTGAAGGGCTCCTATTGTGCTACGATAAAGAGTAGGATCTGAAAAAGCAACACCATCGTGAAGAGAAAGTTTAGTACCAGCTGACACAGGTGTATCACTTGAGTTAGAATCAGCCATATTTGTCTTCTTGAGCAGATCATGAGTGTATTTAGCTTGTGTGAGATAGAGTCCAGAGGAGTCCTGAAATGCTTCAAAACCCAAGAAATAGTTCACTTGACCAAGTGTTTTTAGAGCAAACGTGCTATGCAAGGTTGACACAAGCTCTGAGATGAGCTGCTTGTTGTTCCCTGTGATCAAGATATCGTCGACATACACAAGTAAGAACAAGCAATCAGGACCTGTGAACTTTATGAAGAGTGAAGTGTCTGATGCAGAATTTTGGAAACCCCATTGAAGAAGTGCTGTGCGAAGCTTCTGAAACCAACTCCTAGGGGCTTGCTTGAGGCCATATAGAGATTTAATAAGCTTGCAAACATGAGTAGGTCTAGAGATGTCAGTAAAGCCTTCCGGCTGAGACATGTAAACCAATTCCGAAAGATCTCCATTAAGGAAGGCATTGTTGATATCTACTTGATCAATTTGCCATCCAAAGGAGACTGCAATAGTGAAGATAACACGGATAGTTGAAGCTTTAACCACAGGGCTGAAGGTATCTGAAAAATCAAGGCCAGGTGTTTGATGAAAACCCTTGGCAACCAGCATGGCCTTGTGCTTCAATACACTCCCATTTGGCCTATATTTAGTCCTAAAAACCCACTTGCAACCGATAACATTCATGTCTGAAGTTGATGGTACTAAGATCCACGTATTGTTTGACTGTAAAGCATGATACTCCTCTTGCATAGCCTTAAGCCATTTAGGATCTTGTAATGCAGTCTTAGCAGAAGTTGGATCAGAATCAGCCAGGTAACATTGAGCTGTATAGCTGAAAACTTTTGCTTTTAATATGCCATTTTTGGACCTAGTAATCATAGGATGTGTAGAGAAAATTGGAGCCAATGGAGGTGGATCAACCGAGATTGAAGGTGACAGATCAGTAAGAGGTAAAGTTGGACTAGAGTGACCTTGAACAGGGTGCTCAAAATCTGCAGCTGTGTGATCAGAGTAAGGTTCCAATACCCCATGTGAAGGAGAAACATGAATGCCAGCACTAGAGTTCTCATTGGAAGAAATGTCAGTAGGACAATTTCTAGTGATAGGAGAGGAACTAGTAATGATCTTACCATTTGAAGAATGTCCACCTGACAGTTTTGTGACAATACTTTGAACAGTGGACAAAGGCATGCAGCTAGACATAGATGACTTATGAAAAAATTTAGCTGCTGGAAACAAATCAATAAATGGAAATTCTAATTCATTAAACTCCACATGCCTTGACACATAAATCCTACCAGATGGGTGTAAACACTTATACCCTTTGTGGAATTGACTATAACCTATGAAAATACACTTGGATGTATGAAAATTAAACTTGTGTTTAGAGTAATCCCTCAAGAAAGGAAAACAACTAGAACCAAAAGTTTTGAAAAAGTTGTAGTTTGGCTTTTTGTGATATAACTTCTCAAAGGGTGACAAGAACCGAAAAGCAACTAGGGGCATATTGTTTATAAGAAAAGTGGCTGTGGAGAAGGCTTCATACCAGAACTTAAGAGGCATCTTGGCATGAGCAAGTAGAGTTAGGCCGGTCTCAACAATGTGGCGGTGCTTCCTCTCGGCCACCCCATTTTGTTGATGTGTGTGAGGACAAGAGTACCGAATTTGGATGCCATACTTAGCTAGATGAGAGGTGAAGGCAATGAATTCACCTCCCATATCGGTATGTAGACTTTTAATTCTCCTGTCAAACTGCAGCTCAACATTTTTTTGAAATCTCACAAACACACCAAGAGCATCAGACTTCAATTTTAAGGGGAAAATCCAGGTGAATCTCGTGTAAGCATCAACAAACGAGATGTAGTATCTATGACCTTCTGTAGATAGCATAGGGGCAGGGCCCCAGACATCAGAGTATAACAGCTCAAGGGGAGCTTTTGCTGAGATTTCAAGCCTTGAAAATGGTAATCTATGATGTTTGCCCAATTTACAAGCATCACAAAAAGGAGGGAGTTGAAAACCTTTATTAAAGTGTAACTTGTCAAGCATCTTCTGTAGAATTAAAGGGGCTGGATGCCCTAGCTTGGCATGCCAAACATTGGCATTCACAGCAGCATAAGCAAACATGTCAGCTGGCTGTGACTTGGTTTTTGACATCTTTCCAAGGCCTGTATTATTATCAGCTAAAATAGAACTAGACAAAGCATAAGAATCATCAGTATTTCCCAGCTTGAAGTCAGCAGCATGATGTACTCCAGACGCAGCAACAAGCTTCAAAGAATAGAGCCCATCTCTAAATACTCCTTGGAGCAATGGCTTCTTCGTTTTGAGGTCCTTGACAACACAATGATCACTATAAAATTCAGCTATAGCCTCATTGTCAAAAGTAAACTTTGATATGCTGAGTAAATTTTTTGTTATCTGAGGAACATGCAATATGTTTCTGAGATATAACTTCCTATATGGCTGTGAGTGAGACTTCACACAAGAATCACCTATATGTGAGATAGAGAGCTGTTGTCCATTACCAACAACAAGCTTGTTTGTACCTCTGTAATTTGATCTGAGAGAGAGATTGGACAAGTCTGAAGTGATATGATTGGTTGCTCCGCTATCCATATACCATGACTGATCAGCTACACTCTCAGGTGTGGCAATATAAGCAGAGCTCTGGTGATATTGTGACTGTGCTTCTCCAAGACTACTTCCTTGAGATGGTGAGCCTATAAGCAGTTGTCCACTATAACCATGTGGTTGATTATAGTTTTGTTGCTGAGCATATTGTTGTTATTGTCCTTGGTATCCTTGATCAAACCTATGATAACACTTCAATGCACTGTGACCAGGCTTATTACACACCTGACAGTGTATTCTTCCTCTACCACCAGACCAAGACCTGTTGCTCCTTCCTCTTCCACGATATCCATTTCCTCTGTTGTTTTGGAAGTTTTGAAAATTCCCAGCTCTCCTATCTTGTGAATTACTAGACACATAATTTGCTGAAACATTTCCTGATTGAAGTTGAAGTGGTGAATCAAGAAGTTCCAGCCGTTCTTCATGCATCATCAATAGGAAATGAGCATCTTCAAGTGAGATAAACCTCTGTTGAGCAGAAATAACAGCTACAATTGAGTCATAATCATGCCCAACTCTATTGATTAAAGTCAGTACCAAGTCACGATCTCTAACATCCTCTCCAGCTGCCATCAAGGCATCACCAACATTTTTTATTTTAAGAACAAAATCACTGACAGAATCAGATCCTTTCTTAAGTGCTTGAAGCTGATTTCTAAGTTGTGCAATCTTTGCAACTGATTGCTGAGAGTAAAGTTTCTCTAAACGATTCCAGATTTCAAATGAAGTTTGACATCCTATGATCTGGCCTATTACATTTTCACTGATTGTGGAGAAAATCCAACTCACAAGTAATTTGTCAATACGCCTCCAGATAGAAAATTGCTTACTAATTTTCTTTTCAATTGCCTTTTCACCAAGTTGATTAGTTACTTCAACATTTACATACATAATTGAAGGCATATTCAGTCCACAAATATACTCCTCAAGATCTAAAGCCTGAATTGCAGACAGTACCTGTGCCTTCCAGTAGATGTAGTTTGTTTTTCCTAGCTTGATAGGCAGATTGTAGTTCAAGCTTTTAGTCAGTGTTGAGAACTCCATGGCTTGTGCAACTTCTTGAGTGCCTTGACCTTGTTCAATGGCCGGAGATCTAAGTGAGACAGTTGCTTCTTGAGAGTTTTGATGTTCATTAAGAATCGGAGATCGAGATTGTGAGGAATTTGTCATGACGTTAGTCGTAAAGGCTCTGATACCATGAGAAAACGAAGCTAAACAGAGATTTAAGAAGAAATCACCAAGTGTTTGTTAAAAGCTCTGAAAGAGTAATGTGTTTGGATACAGAGAAAAGTTTCTGAGAAAGTTTGTTGAGAGAGAAACTTTTCTCTCAGTTTTCATTTTATTTGCTTGAATGAATTTCTATTACAAAGATTGAACATATATATCAGCAGATTAACAGATCACGCTTTTTACATGTTTTGACAAGATTCTCAACTACCAATGCCACATCAGCACAATCAGTAATAACAGAGTGTTAACAGAGTATAACTAACTTCGTTAGCTAATACTCTTGATTAATAGCTAAGTAGAAACTTCTGTTATCTTATCAGGCCCCACCTAAAATCAAGACCCCATATTTTCATTATCAATATATATATTTTAACAGTTAATATCTAATATTTTTCTTTCTATTTATTATTTGAAAAATATATTCTTCTTTTTTTAGTATCGAGGATCCCGAACTTCGTCCAGGCATATATCCGCATGTCCTCCCTCAACTGCATGACACTCGCTTGACCTATATGTTGGGAGCGAGACCCCCAACTGCATAGCTCGCTTTGGCCCGTATATTGGACGCGGAGTAGGAGGCATGTATGTTGGATGCGGAGTAGGATAGATAAGAAACCTTGGCCCGCACCATTGGCCCCACAACGATGCAAACAGGTAAACCAGGACTCGCTCCTGCCTTGATAGGAATCAAACCGCTGACGTTAGCTCCATGTCCGTCCTTCCATCAGTAGAGCTAAGCGCCCTGAAAGCTGGCCACGTACAATGTGATTGCCAGGAGCAGAACCAAGGACTTGGGTTTTATCCCAAACCTTAGACCACCAAGGTAACCACCTTGTGGTTTATTCAAAAAATATCTCTTTAAATTTATAAATTATCGTTCATTTCTATTTTTAAATCAACGATTCCTATTTTCAAGTAAACCAAATTTAAGTGGACTTAAATACTCATTAACATTTTCCTAAAAAAAATAAAAAAATTACACTTTAATGTTATTCTTTTTATTTTATTTTTTTAAACAGTTAGTTTTTTTTAATTTTATATTCACACTAAAATCTATTATTTTATATCTTCTCCTATATTCAAGCAAACAATCATATTGTAAAATCAAACTCTCATGTTGCAATCAAACTCTCTCATTGTTTTTCTACGTACTCTTTTATAAACATTCCGGGCTCAATTGTTCCAAACTCTATTACTTTAATTTTATTTATTTATTTATTCTGTTTCAATTGTAACAATTTTTTTTTATTTTTTTTTTTAAGCTTTGATAACTGATAATTGGATATTAGACATATTTATTAGAAAATACGAATCCGGATACGAAAAACTAAAAAAAAAAAAAAAAGAATAGAAAAATTACTTAGAAAGAATTTCTAGGGTTCCGTGCCCTAAGCCCTAACAATATAAATACCCCATTTCAGCTCTTCTTCTCAACCTCTTGCATGAACCTTCACTCTAAACACTCCAAGAACACATCTATACTTTGATGAGTGCTGGAGTCCCATACAAGAAGAATCAAAATATTAAACAATGTAATGTGTAATTTTTTTTACTAATCATGAAAAATCAAGGGAGGATAGTACTTGTAAAAATATTCAGAAGATTAAGTGGAAGATCGAATAGAAATAAAAGTTTAATGTTCAACCAAATAGGATGTTCATATTCATGAGTTGTGTAAAAATGTAAAATAGCTCAATAGTTTTTTTTAGAAGCACCTAACTTTTGAGTCAAACAGTATATGTATGGTCTCGATAACTAATTCTACAAAACGTCTTAAAAAAAAAAAAAAATGTGAACTACCATCAATCTTAAAGAGGCTATGTGTAAAAATATTCAAAAATAAAAAATTAAGTAGAAGATAAGTAGAAATAGAAAATGTTCAACTAAATGTATTGTTCATATCCTTGTAAAATAGCTCAATTGTAAAATAGAACATATCGAAAGGCAAAATAACTAAAGTGAGTCTTGTACGATAAAACTATTGTCGTGTACAATTATTGTAATATGGACTGATCTCTAACAACTCAACCAAAATTCCACTGATGACAGACCTAACTTTATTGATAAATTAAAGTTGCATTATTTTTGGTGTTTTTGAAAGATAAAGATTCTTTATTGATAAATGGGAGGAGTGGATTCCAACACAGTTGGTCATATTCCTTCCAACCACTTTGTTGGCTGTTGTTCAAGTCCCACTGCCACCATTTTCATTTAGCTTGATATAAATAATTTTTTATATCTTTTTTATTTTATGATCTTATCCAATTTATTTCTCAAATTTTCATCTTTCTCGAAGATAAAACAATACACTTTCACCTTTTCAACCTTTTAACTACTCTTGGTTACTTTATTTTATTTTATTTTATATTAAATTATATATTATTATTTTGAAATTTTATTAACCCATCCAATTAATAAACCTATACTACAAAAAAAGTGACTTATAATGACACATTTCTTTGTGATAAATTTTGATTGCATCACTGTTAGCATTATTTTGTGACAAATTTTACTATTTGTTATTATGTTTTGTTTAATTGAAACTTTTTAAAAATAATTGTCACAGTTAGTTACAAAACTTAATAATTTGGATATATAATATAATTAGTCACAAAATTACCTTTTTAAAATGAAAGATTTTATTTTATAAATAATTAAGTTTTAATGATATTTCCTTTTTTTTGCAAAAAAAAAAAAAAAAAATGCCATAATCATGCTATGTTTTTTTATTCCCTATTTTTTTTTTTCTCTTTAACTTAAAAACAATTTTTAGGTTTGAAACAGTGTTTCATCAGATGAAGTACCGAGATTATAGAGAAACTTTTGCCCGAATAAAAATGTAAGCTTATTTTGGTTTTTTTTTTTTTTTTACGGTTTTTTTTCTTAGTTTTTCAGGGTCGGAATCTCAAATTCGAGTTTAATATATTGAAAGTGTCTTTAAATAAGGTATGATTTTATTTTATTTTATTTTATTTTTTTGAATGTAGAATTGTATATAGCTATTTAGAGATTTTTTTTTTTTTTTTTTTAAACTTTAACTTGTTTTCAATTTTTTTAAGGAACCCATTATTATTATTTCATGATTTATAGTTGTTTATTCTTATATTTCCACAGTATATGTCAATATTAGTTTATATGCTTACTAACTGTTTGATAAAATGATTACTATTATTTTATTTTTTTGAATGTAGAAGGTATGCTTTTTTTTTTTAATTATTTTTTTTGTATGTGGAATCATTACTATTATTTCATGATTTATAGTTTTTTGTTCTTAAATTTTCACAATATATGTCTATTTAGTTTATATGCATACTAACTGTTTGATAAAATGATTCTTATAGAACAAGCAATTTTTATATGCATACCAATTGTTTGATAAAAGAGTTCAAATACTCAATAATATATTTGATATTTGGTTGGATAAATAGATTGATATTATGAAGGACTTTATATGAAGATGAATAGATTAACAGTTCTAATAAGTTTTATACTTGGATATCAAACTTATAGAATTTATTTTATATTTGTACTAAGTTCTGTCAGTATTGTTGCATTTTTCATCAGTTTTATTTTGATGACTTTAATTTGTTCTCACTATATTTTTCTTCTTTATGTCTTCATGTACACAGGTTTCTCTTGCAAAACCTAAAGATTATTTAGCTACCTGACAACTGATAGTGATTAAATATTAACGGTTAATTGTCACTAAGAATATGCAATGACAAAATTTTCAAACGGTTTATTGTCATTAAATACTAATATAGTGACACAATTTTTATTTTATCACTAATTAAGGTCAAGTGATAATGTGTCACTAAAAGTTATGATTTGTGACAAGTATCAAAAAATTGTCACAAATACTTTTAGTGGCGGGGGCAAAAGTGACAAATTGTTAGTGACACTTTTTTTGTCATAATATTGAATTTGTGACAATTTCTTCACTTATAATGACAAATATTTTTTGTCATTGTAGGTCAATTTTCTTGTAGTGCTAAAATCTCAAAATTTAATTTATTGTATTAAAATAGTTCATATATTATTATGATTCATTTTTTTATCCTTAGTATTTTTCCTTATTTTATAGTTTTAATTTATTTAGAATCATTTTATCTCTTTATTTTATAGTTTTAATTTATTTAGAATCAATAAATCAATAATTTACCAATAATAATAAGTAAAAAAAAATTAAAAATCATGTCGAGTATTTATTAATCAATTGTTTTGTATAAATTTAAAGTGAATTCATTATAAATACAAAACAGAATTTCTTATTATAAATTAGAGTGTAATTTATGTTGTTTTCTTGTAATTATGTATTTATTAATATTGGATTTTTTTAAAAATGTAAGATTATTTAGTTTATCTTATATAACGTTCCTTTTTTTTTTTTATACCCTAAACTTGGTTATAACATAAATTTTTCTTTATATATTCATATAAAAAAAACTCATTTTTAATTAAAAAAAAAAACTCATTTTACTATTATTTCAACTTTTCAGTATTTTTTATATAATTTTTATTTTATTTAAGTGTCACACTTAGTTAAAAATTTTAGGTCCACCACTGCATATAGAAAATAAATAAAAAAAGATAGTACACAATTTTGATGTGTTGTCCTTATCCTTAAGTCGCGTAAAATAGTTCAATAGTAAAATAGATTAGAAGGGCTAAATAACTAAAGTGAGTCTTGTACAATAAAACTATTTTCTTATACAATTTTTATAATAGTGACTGATGACAGACGTCAGATTCAACCAAAATTCCACTGATGACAGACAAAACTTTACTGATAAATTAAAGTTGCTTTATTTTTGGTCTTTTTGTTTTTTTTTTGAAAGAAGAAAGTATTAAATTAAACCGCCAAACTATTAACACAGCCATCATCCTTGACCAGCTTGCAAAGCCAATCAGGGAAAGAAGAAATCCAGAAAGTAGAAGAACCACTCCCTATAGCCCACTTTGCAAGACTGTGAGCGACTAAATTACAACATCTGGGCGAGAAACACAAAGAGATATTGTTGGTACATTCTCTAATGTAATCTTGGACGTCTTGAACAATATTGTCCACTTCGCATCGAGACCGAGAATTACCTAAACACAAGTTGATAGCATTGACTGAGTCTGATTCCACAATGACAGCTTTGGATAAGTCTAGAGGCATCTTCAGTTTGGGTGTGGTGGCTAGAGATAGAACGGGCAAACTTTTATGGGCAGGGGCAAAGTGTTTTATTTTTGGTCTTTTTGAAAGATAAAGATGCTTTATTGATAAATGGGACTATGGGACTATGGGACTATGAGAGGAGTGGAGTCCACACTAAAGTTGCATTATTTTTGGTGTTTTTGAAAGATAAAGATGCTTTATTGATAAATGGGACTATGGACTATGAGAGGAGTGGAGTACACACTAAAGTTGCATTTTTTTTTGGTGTTTTTGAAAGATAAAGATGATTTATTGATAAATGGGAGGAATGGAGTCCACACTAAAGTTGTTGAAAGTTGAAACATCAACATCTTACTTCCACTCATTTTTTATGATGACTATTATTAACAGCAACTCCAACCAGGGAGCAAATTGGCGCAAAAAAGCTAAAATAGAGCAATGAAACCTCCCCAACCAGACGGCATTTGTTTTCGCCATTTTGTGGTTGCCAAACATTTGCGCTGGATCAAGCGTAGCTTGAATTTTTAGTGCAGGTCTTGCACTTTTTATTTTTTTTACTCTCTAAATTTTTATTTATTCACATGTTGACCATTGTTTAATAAAATTTATTTTGTTTGTATCCTTTATTTAAATATTTTGTTTAATCATAATTTTACCCATATTCAGTCAAATTTATTCTAGTTGTATCCCTTTTTATTATTTAATGCTTCTGTTTAAATTAAATATTTTAGTTAATTAAATTTAATTTCTTAATTTACTAATTTGTTAATTTCGTAATATTATATTAATTAAGGGGTAAAATGACAATTAATAAAATATGAATATTTGAGGGGATAATCTTTTTAGAGTAACATTTGGTACAATTAATTAGAGATGGAAAAAAGGTTATTTTTTAAGTTGTTACATTTTATTGCAAAGTTGCACAAATTTAGCATTTTGGGTTGGAGATGGCCATTTCAACGTTTTATGAATCCTATCACTGTAGGGCTAGAGAGCAGAGATGAATAAACTAACTTTCATCGATATCTAAATTGCATTTGCTGAGGAAGAACAAACAACTTTCTCAATAAAGGAAGGAGACCAACTAATGCTATTTGAAGCTACTCTGAGCTATTTAAGCGAAAATAGACTTGTCCTAGTGTCCTGCCCCTCTATTATTCCAATTGGCACAAGTGATCAAATCTGTTGTCTGTCCAATGGGTACCCTGGACTGTAATATGCCATGGGTTCATGCACACCCGTTTGACAAAAGTCCCGCGTTGTGAATTGTTATTTGTGCAATTTGAGGAAGGTATGGGGCTCTTTCAATTTTTATTTGTATTTTTGTTTAATTATTTATTTATTATTATTATAATTCACAGGTAAATTGGGCATTTCATAAATCACACTTGATCAAACTATCTTTGCCCATATGTAAAGTTGGTTCCAGGGGATCTCAGTGTAGAATAAGCATCTTCACTCCTCATCTGGCTGCAATTGTGCCAAACCAGTGCAATTCTCCAAATTGGTAAGCTTGTTTTTTTTAATTTCAATTCATTTAGGGACAAACTTGTTTAAATAGGTAAAAGGTAATAAAAGTAATAAAAATAATAAAATCTTTTTAAGTGGCTAAAAACAATAAATCTGTAATTTTATTCACTCTTTATGAATTCACTGAAAAAAAAAAACCTGTGGACTTGACCAAAACCTGTGGTAAAACATCAATTTTTTAAATAAACTCATTTCCATTTTATAATATGAAACCCCTAAAATTCTAAACACAACTCAAACGAATACCGCTGCTTTCTTTCTTTCTTTCTCTCTCGTCTCCGCCTATCTCCATCTCAACTCGCCGGCCCTTGTTACATCGTCGTCTTCCTGTCCGTCGCCATCTTCGTTTCACCTGGTAAATTAATAACCTCCTGATCATGATTAATTAGTTGTTCAACCCATTTGAATTGTAATCCCGTTTTGCCAGCTCTAATTCCATCTATTAATTTTTATTTTATTTTTATTTTTTATATTTTGAATTATCTATTTGTGGGAAAAGTAAATTTGAAGTTGTGGTCCTTATCTTCTTCCTCCATTCGTGCTATTGCCCTAATCTTTTTCTTTTGCAGTGATAATCTTGATTCCTCTGGTTTTGAAGTCATTCAACAAAGATGTCTGCAATTACATTTCTGCCTCTGGACTTTGGAAGTGCCCTTCTCGGAGGGTTCTTTCAGGCATTGCTCGACAGATTAATGCCCCACAGTTTTCCACACGTTATTGTAACAGAGAAGAAGTTGCGTTCAGAGATAAACAAATGGGTCACAAAGCTGGCAATCATTCAGGCAGCTCTCGACGATGCAGAGGAGAAGCAGTGGACGAATATGGCTGTCAAAATGTGGCTAGACGATCTCCGAGACTTTGCCTACGATTTGGAAGACTTGCTGGATGAGCATCACACTGACATTCTAAAGCGCAGCTTGAATGCACAATCTATTGGAGACGCCAGCTCTAAGCTAGTAGAAGAGTTGAAGACATTGTGGGACAATTTTAATAAAATGTCCAGCAGTAGAGGCATGAACCAGCGGTTGGAGGAGCTCTGTGAGCGAAGGAGTCTACTTGGATTAATCCAAAGAACTGTTGGAAGGACTGTTATATGGCAAAGGCCACCCTCTACTTGTCTGCCAACTGAACCTTCTATTTATGGGAGAGACCAAGACAAAACAAAAATACTTGAAATGATGTCAGACGATGACAAAAAAAGTTCTCCAAACTTTCGTGTAATATCCATCGTGGGTATGGCAGGAATTGGCAAAACAACGCTTGCCAAGGAGGTGTATAATGACACTACTATTGGAGCGATGACAAATTTCGATCGAAAAGCATGGATCTGTGTCTCCAACAACTTTGATGTTTTCAGAATGTCCAAGTCGATTCTCGAGTCCATCGATCCTTCAACCCGTGATCTAAAGGATTTGAATGAAGTGCAAGTTCAGCTCAAATCGGCAGTGAATGGCCAAAGATTTTTGCTTGTCTTGGATGATGTTTGGAGCAAAAACTACGACTTGTGGGAAACTTTCAAATCCCCCTTTGTGACTGGAGCACGAGGCAGCAGAATAATTGTGACTACTCGCCGCATTGATGTTGCATTAACAATGGGATCAGGAACCTCTGATTACTATAATCTGAAGCTTCTATCAGATGATGACTGCTGGTCTGTGTTTAAAATGCATGCTTTCGAAAGTAGAAATATTGATGCACATCCAAGTCTGAAATCAGTTCGTGACAAGGTTATTCAAAAGTGTGGAGGCTTACCGCTAGCAGCGAGGACGCTAGGTAGACTATTACGCTCTAAGCAGAGAAATGATGAATGGGAAGATATACTCAGCAGCAGAATTTGGGACTTACCCGAAGACAGTAACATACTCCCTGTGTTAAAATTGAGCTATCATCATCTTCCCTCTCATTTAAAAAGATGTTTCGCTTACTGTGCAATTTTGCCAAAGAATTATGAATTTAAGGAGAAGGAGCTCGTGCTCTTGTGGATAGCAGAGGGTTTGATTTTACCCTCGGCAAACAATAAGCCATTGGAAGACATAGGCCGTGAGTATTTTCATGATTTATTGTCAATGTCAATTTTTCAACAATCAAGCAGCTATGCTTCTAAATTTGTAATGCACAACCTTTTCAACGATTTGGTCAAGTGGATTTCCGGGGAAACAAGTTTTAGGTTGGAGAATGAACCAGAGGTTAAGAAGAAGGTAGAAAGATTTAAAGGGGTTCGTCATTTTTCCTACAATGTCTGTGGGTATGATGGCAAGAACAAATTTCAAGTTTTTGATGAAGTGAGGACATTTCTGCCGATACTGACTCATAATCTTGATTGTTACCTAAGTAATGCGGTTATTTTCGATCTGTTGCCCAAGTTCAAGAAATTGAGGGTGCTGTCTTTACGGAAATACCGCATCACTGAGCTACCCGATTCAATTGGAAAATTGAAATATTTAAGGTATCTCAACCTTGCTGATACAGAAATTGCAAGTTTGCCGGAGTCTATAACGGACCTAATCAACTTGCAAATTATGATATTAAGAAATTGTTCTAAACTGTCGAAGTTGTTTCCTTCTATGGGAAAATTGATCAGCCTTCGTCATTTTGACATCAAAGGTATAACGTCCATAAGAGATATGCCATCGGGGATGCAAGAATTAAAATATCTCGAAACTTTGTCTAATTTTATTGTGGGTGAAAAAGATTCCGGATCTCATTTAAAAGAATTGAAGAATCTGAAGCTTCTCCACGGTGAACTTCACATTTCCCAATTGGAGAATGTGACTGATTCGCAGGAGTTAGGAGAAGCTATATTAAGTGATAAGAAATACCTACAAGTGTTAATTCTAGAATGGGGGATGAACAACCCAAGAAATGAGGAAGATGTAAAAGATGTTCTTGACATGTTACGACCTCATACAAATCTATCGAAGCTCACGATTAACCATTATGGTGGCTCAACTTTTCCATCTTGGATTGAAGATCCATCATTCTCTAACATTGAGGTTCTAAGGCTGGAAGGTTGTGAAGAATGCACATCATTGCCTTCACTCGGAGTACTGAGCAAGCTTAAAGAACTCGCAATCAGCCGGATGAATAAACTAACAGCTATTGATTCTCTCTTTTATGGAAGTTGCTCAAAGCCCTTCCAATCATTAGAGATTCTGTATTTAGAAGACTTGCCAGAATGGTCTAGTTGGGAACCTATTGGAGACAATGTGCTTTACAAGGTATTCGGTCGCCTTAGTGAGCTTTCGATTGTAAAATGTCCAAAAATTTCTAGAAGATTTCCTGCACATCTGCCTTCATTGCAGAAGCTTGTGATTCAGGAATGTGCAGAGTTGGAGGTTTCAATTTCAAGTGTTCCGACCCTCAGCCTGCCTTCATTGCAGAAGCTTGTGATTCAGAAATGTGCAAAGTTGGAGGTTTCAATTTCAGGTGTTCTGACCCACAGCAATATTCCAGTGTTCAGAAACTGGTTCAGACAAGCGCGTTCCGTTCAAACAAGTCCAGATGCATCATTTCTTTCCAGTCTGAATGCACTTGAGATTAAAGAATGCAATGACTTGAAATCTTTACAGGGGATAATGAAACACAGTGCATGTCTTGGTCGTTTGGTGATCGAATCTTGTGATTCGCTAACTTCAATAGCAGAAGGCCAACTACCTTCATCTCTGAAAAGGCTTGAGATAAGCAGTTGTAAAAACCTGCAGTGTTTATTGGATGGCGGAGAGGATACCAACCACAGCAACGCATCACTTGTCGAGTATTTGTATGTCTCCAAGTGTTATGCTCTCAAATCCTTGTCATCAAGAGTCCAATTATCTGAGACACTACAACACCTTGAGATTCAGCATTGCTCAAGGCTCACAACCTTAGGTAAGTTAGCTGAGACACTTGAGCGGCTCGAGATTCAGACTTGTCGTAAGCTCAACTTATCATCAAGCCAGTTACCTGCCTCATTGGAACACCTTTCCATTTATGAGTGTCCGATCGGGGACTTATTCTCAACTGGCCAATTACCTGCATCACTGCAACACCTTAAAATTGAGTATTGCTCACAACTCACAAGCTTGTCATCAGGCCAGTTACCTGCCCCACTCAAATACCTTAAGATCAACAGTTGTGAAAGTCTCATTTCCATAGCTGGCAGCCTACAAAATCTTAGCAGCCTCCGTGAGATAGATATATTTCATTGTCCAAGTCTTGAATCCTTCCCGGAAGTTGGGCTTTCCAACTCAAATTTAACCATTCTTTCAATCAAGCTCTGTGATAAACTTGATCAGCTACCCAGCATGCACACCCTCAATTCCCTTAAAGAATTACACATCTTAGACAACAAACCTTCATCCTTTCCACAACAGGGTTTTCCCTCCAGCCTAACATCACTTTCTATCACGAGTCCCAAGTTCTACGATGATGAAGTCATGAAACGGTTGCACAAGCTCACCTCTCTCAGAAGTCTCCACATTAGCGGATGTGAAGATGCTAAGTCCTTTCCAGAGGAAACGAAGGCGATTATTTTGCCCACTTGTCTAACTCATCTGGCTCTCGAAAACTTTGTAACGCTGGAAAGCTTATCTCCCGAGGGTTTCAGAAACCTCACCTCTCTTGAATATTTGTCAATCTCTAAGTGCTCCGCGCTGACATCCTTTCCGAAGGAGGGCCTGCTATCCTCTCTTCTGGAGTTACATATTTCTGAATGTTCCCAGTTGAAGGACTATTGCTTAAGGTATAGAGGACGAGACAAGTCTGATATGGCCAACATTCCTTATGTTAAGATAGATGGCGAATTCATCCATCCGCCAACCAAAGCCAACAATTAAGAACTGTCTCAGGTATGCCAGTTATAATTGCTTTACATTTTGATTCTAGAATTATTACTAATCTGTTTACTATTTTGTAATCAGTCCTCTGCCTTAGCTTCAAGGTTTCACTAATTTATTTTAATTTTGATTTATCTTATAGTTTGATAGGTAAGTTGACAGATTAATGTTGATTTATCGAACTTTTAACAAGATGGTAACATGGTACAAAATTTACCAAGTCAGGTAATTAGTACTTTGTGTATTGTAATTTTGTTTTAATTTAGTTAAATTGATCTAACATTTTGTATCTGAATCTGATTGTTGTTTTTCCTTTCTACCCTTTGCAGATAGATAGCTTGAGAGGGTGGTTTTATAAGAGAATGTGGCAAGATAGCGTGCAAACTCTGTTTGTAAGTATAAATGCGTGAAATAAAAAGTAAAATTTTTTTTTAACAATTTCCTTTACCTGCTGGCATCATGGATGTAATTAGCAATGATATTCTCTGCTAATGAATTTCCTTTCTCTTTGCAACTACTTTTATGGTAATGAATGTAGGGTTTATTTACATTTTGTGTTTTGTTTTTATATTAGTATTTATGGTTGGGTTACTAACGCCCTCATAAGATTAACAAAATATCCTCCTAACACTCTTGTAAAATTACAAAAATATCTTTCAATGTGGGTTGTTAATAACCCTCATTGGACTAGACCAATACAGCTTACAAACCCAACAATCTCCCCCTTTAGTTCGGATCTACATGAATAAACGTACGAGGGATCTTGAATGTTTTTCGGTGTGAGATCTTATTTGGCACCGGAGAAAAAAAATGTAAATTTTTTCATTTTAGATCAGTTTCAATTGGGATCCCGTATAGTTTGGTCTTATGGGCCTTTTCTGTGCAGGTTGGCCTGCTTTGTTGTCTCCTTGGGCCTGTTGTGTCTTCTTTGAATAAATTTGCTGCTAAAAAAAAAATACCAAAGTTCAAAACAAAAGAACAAATTATGTAAGATGATATATGCCAAAGCAGTACACTAGATTGTTATATTAAAGATATAAAACAAAGAACAAATGTAAGCCAAAACATCACAGGCTTCGATTTGGGATCCGGGGTTTTGGTCAGTGGTTCGTCCGCCATCGTCACCATCCCAAAAAGGGTTGGGGACTTGTCGGTCATCTCAGAGGCTTAAGCCACCCTGATTGCACTAAGGTTCTTGCTACTAAGTGTGTCATGGAAGTAGAATTGGAGGTTGGTAATGGTTTTGTTTTTCAGCTTCAAGCCTACTATTGGCCCAACCATCTACAAGAGAAACATAACTTTGCGGAGATCGATGTCAGATGAAAAGAAGATCTGAAAATTATGAAACCAACTTTTATGATGTATTCCAGGACTTAATTTTCTTTTCATAAAAATGAGACTACAACCCACAGAAAGTACTAATTTTAGAATTATGACAATAACTTCATTATAAGTTAGTTAACTGAAGTTTTCAGATGAACCTTTGGTATTAAATTCTGTCACAATCATCATTGAACTACTTTGTGTTACGGCACCCGGCCAGTATAGTCTCAAAGGCAGACTCAGCAAATAAAATTAATAATATGATTAACAATCAATTAATAAAACCCCCAAAGTCTGAACAATTATTATTATTGCTGCTGCTGCCATATTCTTTCTCTCTTCTCATACAATCCCTAAAACACAAAACAATATTAAAACCTAAATAAATAAATAAATTATAAAAAAACGAGCAACCAAAACTAGAAAATGAAATCGAAATGGATAAATTAATCATATTAATTTTTCTCAAATAATAAGACAATATCGTAGCTCGGTCCAGAACTTAACACCATTTCTCTATTTTTTTATTAAAAAAAATAAAAAATTCTTATCAGTTACTGCCAGCAAAGTCAATTGTCTTCTTCTTTTTTTATCTTTTTTTTTTTAATATTCATTTTTGTTATTTTAATCTACTATTTGTAATAATAATAATAATAATAATAATAATAATAATAATAATAATAATAATAATAATAATATCAAAACCTAACATATAATTTATGTATTTGATTAAGAGTTAGAAATTATTATTTTTTGAAAGACAAAACATAAAATAACAAAAATTTTAAATATTAATAAAGTTGATTAGATAATAAAATAGATGTAGGTAGCTAGGTATAGTTGCACAAATACAATAAAGAAATGGTATTTTTGTCATTAAGTTGGATTTATTTACATAGGATGAGAGCTTCTCCTTATAATCCACAAATTATCTATGAGAGCTTCTTTTGACAATCCAATTTTTTCTTTTTACACTTCTTTTCTAAAAACACTCCATTCTCAAAATTTAAATTTAATTTTTTTTAAAGACACTTCATTAGATTATCCTTTTATCTTTTTTTGAATTAAATTATTAAAAAAAAGAAATTATCTCTCCTAAATCATTAGATTAATTATTACATATTAAATACCCTCTCCTAAATATTTAATTACCATATTAAACTCTCTCTCCTCTAATATATATTTCTAATTTTCTATCTCAATTCTTTCTCAAGCAAGACTAACAGTTAAGAAAAAATAAATAAATAAACTTACTAATAAGCTTGATTTTTAGGAACTATATTTTTTTCATAAAAAAAAAATTTCGAAATATGAAAAATTAAAATAAAAAATTGTTACTCTTGTAAGTATGTGATTGCCTAGAAAACTTTAAATATTTCATTAGTCTTAGAAATTCTGAGTTTAATAGAATCTAGAAATAATTCAAGCTTTCATATATCTTTTTTTTTAAAAAAAAAAAAAAATTGACTTTTTAATATATATATATATTTATATATATTACTTTTAATAAAAAACTAAAATATTCATAAGTTTTTTTCTTTAACTATTAATTAGAGATTGATAGAGAAAGTATGGAAATATGATATATATATATATATATATAGATGTATATAAATAAAAAAATGGAGAGAGATTAATCGGGATGGGGTATTTAACATGGAAATAACAAATTTAAGGAAGATAGTTTAATACGTAATATTTAATCTAATGATTTAGGAGAGATTTTTTTTTTTTTTTTTTTTTTAACAAATTAATTAGTTTGGAGTGTCTTTAAATTTTTTTTGTCTTATTTAGAAATTTTAGTTTAGGTTAAAATTGTCATTAATAAAAAAAAATCAATTTGGAGTGTGAATAGATAATTTGTGGATTGTAAGGAGAAGCTCTCATTATCTATTTACACTCTAATTTTTAATTTTTAATTTTTTTAAATTAATGACAATTTTAACCTGAATTAAAATTACTAAATAAGACAAAAAAAATTCTAAAAAAACTCCAAACTAATTAAATTATTAAAAAATATATTCTCTCTCCTAAATCATTAGATATTAGAGTTAAACTCTCTTTCCTAAATATGTTATTGTCATATTAAAACGTATTAAATTCTCTTTCCTAAATTTGTTATTGCCATATTAAACACTCTGTTATAATTACTCTCTCTCTCTCTCTCTCTCTCTCTCTCTCTCTCTCTCTCCCCATTTTTCAAAAAAAAAAAAAAAAAATCTTATCTCTATACTTTTTCAATTAGTCTCTGATTAATAGTTAAAAGAAAAAAAAAAAAGCTTATGAATATTTTGATTTTTTACTAAAGTAATATATATATATATATATATATGTGTGTGTGTGTGTATTAAAAAATCAATACAAATACCTTGCTTTTCAAAAAAATAATAATAATAGATATATAAAAACTTAATTTGTTGCAAATATATTCGATTAAACTTAGAATTTATAAGATTAATAAAAGAATTAAAGTTCCCTAGGTAATCACATACCTACAAAAGTAACAATATTTTTTTTTCATATTTCGTTTTTTTTTTTCTTTCCTTTTTTTCCTGAAAACCAGAGGACTTGTTTTTATTATTATTATTATTATTATTATTATTTTATTTTTTCACATATATATGGTTCCTAAAAATCAAGCTTATTTGTAAGTTTTTTTTTTTTTTTTTCTTAACTGTTAGTCTTGCTTGAAAAAGAATGGAGATAGAAAATCAAAGATATGCATTTGAGCAGATAGAGTTTAATATGGTAATTAAAATTTTGTGGGAGAGTGTTTAATATATAATATTTAATCTAATGATTTATGAGAGATAATTTTTTTTTTTTTAATAATTTAATTCAAAAAAGATTACTCCTCGGATGAATCCAAAAGCTACAATGGTTCGTCCTAATTTTTATTAAAATAAAATGAAGTATCTTTAGAATTTTTTTTTTTTTTTTTTTAAATGGATTGCCTTTAGAATAGGAGTGCCAAAAAATAAAAAAGATAATTTTGGAACAAAAGAAAGTATATTTAGATTTTTTTTTTTTAAATTTAAATTTTGAGAATGAAGTGTCTCTAGAAAAAAAGTGTAAAAAGAAAAAATTGAATTGTCAAAAGAAGTTCTCTTTAGAGTTGGGTTACTAATGTCCTTGTAAGATTACCAAAATATCCTCCTAACACCCTCGTAAAATTACAAAAATATCCTTCAATGTGGGTTACTAATAGCCCTCATTGGGCTAGACTACTACGGCTTACAAACCCAACAATCTCCCCCTCTAGTTAGGATCCACATGAAAAAGCTCGTATGAGATTCACAAACTTGATAATTTTAATATATATAAAGCCAGAATAACGACAATATGAGGTTGGTTCGATGGTATGCTTAGATGTGTTGAAAGGGCCGAGCCGGGCCGGATCAGCCCGCCCTGAATTTTTTGAGCCTATTGGATTTTAGATTCGGATAGGGCCAAGGCCTGGTTACTGTGCAGATCAGACTAGGCCGGATTTACAATTTCAGATAAAATGTCAAGCCCAACCCTTAGGATCAAATCAAAACAGGCTGAGCCTAATTGCACTTAGGCCCAATCGGACTAGGCCTTTACAAAATCGAATATTATTTTGAAGCTTTGAAAATAAGGAGAATCGATCCAGTTACAGATAACAAAGAACGAGAATTGCATTGCCGCCAAGTCACGACTCACGAGTAGAACTATTTTTTAACTGTTTAAATGTTTACTTATAAATACAATTTAATCGAAAATAAAAAATTTAAATAATATATATAAAAACGTATTCTCACCACCTCAGTTCTCACACCTTTTTATCAAATCTTTTATTAATTGCTTTAGTTATTTGATGTGATTGCTCATCTTTTATTTTATTTATCTTTAATCTTAAAAATTTATTTTATATTAACTTGATTTTCCCAATGACATTTATCGTAATCTTGATTAATATTTTGATTATTTAATGTTAATGCCTTTTATTTTATTTTATCTTTTGTTAAAAAAGATTTTTTATTAAATTCATTTTCCAAGGAACATGAAACAGATTGATGTCTGAACCGGACTTTTCGGATTCGTATCGGGTTTGGCCTGCATAATAATTTATTAAAGCCTAGCCCTATATGCATAGGTTGGCCTTTTCGGATTCGGATCGGGCTTGGCCCGCATAGTAATTTATCAAAGCCTAGCCCTATTTTGGGCTTGTAATTATTAAGCCCAGACTAATTACCAACCATATACAATATATGGCCGGGCCAAACCCGGACCAGACCTGGATTGGGCCGGATTTATTCGGCACTTTTGACACCTTTAGGTATGCCCTTCACACTTATACCACAAGGTTGTGGGCAATGTCCTCATTTGTCGATCCTTAATGAGACAAAAAGATGGATGAAATTCAAAAATAACATTATCTTTTTTTTTTTTTTTTTGAAATATTCCATTAATTCGGGATTTGGGGGAAGGGGACAGACTCAAACCCACAACCTTTTAGTATATATAACTAGGCCAACCTCATCTTGTCTCAAAAATAACATTATGATCAGTAGAAATTTGTGAACACTTATTTTTGGTGAGACACTTATGAGAATTTTCCTAATATAAGGAAATGTGCAAAATATTATAGGGATGAAACATGAGAAATTGTCAAATTTGTTCCATTGCCTACAATGATCTTATTTGACCAATTATACTCGGTACGTATTTGCAAATTATTAAGATCAAATGTCAGATGATTTGTATCGCCCGAGTCTAGATACCAAACATGATCGTCTACGGTTTTCACTAATGCAACAAATGTCTTCCTTTGATAATTAGAGTTGGTAGCATGCTGATATGACTAATCGGGTCGAAAATAGCAAGCGGGAGTAGTATGTCATGGTCTTCCAAAAATTTGAAAATGCATACAATAATTGAGATTTCGTCCTCCATGACCGCGTCCTTTAGCACGGTTAGTTCCATCACCACGGTACACATTTTGGTTTTGGTTTTTAGTACCTAAAGCACCATGAGAATAATAATGATTGTGTTGACCATTGCTTCGACTGTTTTATTGCATAATGACATGATGGCATCAAAGGTGTATTTTAGGTCAAATTATTATATCGTTCTATTCTCCTATTCTCCCTTCAGGGCTTAGAAGAAAACCACACAAATCCTCATAAGTAATTGATTAAGAGGTGGCATTAGCTGTAAGGTTGAGAAGTTTTTGGTGTATAATTGCTCACGGTTTTATTATTTCATACTCCAATATATATACATCAGTGTTGGTTCCGTGAACAAGACTTACTCCTTCTAATAATAGGATACACAAATACAATTTGAGTACAACTAAACAACAGAAATAATGACAGAGTTAAAATACAATAACTATTAACGGAGTTCTACTGAAACTGAAACACCTAACACTTAACAACCAATATGCCCCCTCAAGATAGGCCACGGTTTGAGAGGCCAATCTTGTCTTTGAGAGTCTGAAAAGTAGAGCGAGACAGCGGCTTTGTGAGAGCATCCGCAAGTTGATCATTTGACGAAACATGAGCAACACGAAGACTGCCGGACTGAACTTGATCCCGAATAAAATGAAAATCAATCGCAACATGCTTCATTCTGGAGTGAAAAACCGGGTTGGAGCATAATTGGGTAGCTCCCACATTATCACAGTAAATGACAGGAGCATTAGGTAACGTGAGACCAAGATCTTTGAGGAGAAAACATACCCAAGTAAGCTCGGCAGCTGTGGTGGCAACAGATCGATACTCAGCCTCCGTGGAGGAGCGAGCTATCGTGGTTTGTTTCTTGGAGCTCCACGAGATGGGATTGCGGCCAAGATAGACAATGTAAGCACTAGTGGAGGAGAAGTCATCTTTATTTCCAGCCCAATCGGCATCGGAGAAGGCGTGGAGAGTGATCTGTGAGTCACGATGTATAACAAGTCCCTCATTCAGTGTTCCACATAAATACCGCAGAAGTCGCTTTACCAGATCCCAATGATCCGATGTGGGTTGATGCATAAATTGTGACAACTTGTTGACTGCGTAGGAGATATCCGGACGAGTAAGTGAGAGATACTGAAGGCTCCCAACAACTGTCCGGTATTCGGTGGGATCATTGAGTGGAGAGCCAGAGTGAAGGCTAATCGGTGGACTAGTGGGCAAGGGAGTTTGGACTGGCTTGGCCCCAGTCATCTTGGTACGAGTGAGGAGGTCCAATATGTAGCGCCTCTGTGACAGTAAAATACCATGAGTGAGTAACGTAAGACTCGTCTCAACAATGTGACGGTGTCGTCGTTCTGAATACCCATTATGTTCAGGTGTGTGAGGTGGGGTTGTGAGGTGGGAGATACCACTGGTAGCTAGGTAATCTTTAAGAGACATGAACTCACCGCCATTGTCAGTGTACAGTGTGGTGATCTGAAGATTAAAAAATTTTTCTACAATGGCTCTAAAGCGAATGAAATTTTCTTTAACCTCCGATTTTCTTTTTAATGGATAGAACCAGATGTATTTGGAGTAGTGGTCAACGAAAATTACGTAATATTTAAAACCCTCATGAGAGATAACTGGAGACGTCCATACATCAGAAAATATGAATTCAAGCGGGTGAGACGAGACAAGAGATGAATAAGAAAATGGTAGCTTATGACTTTTATTGCATTGACAAGAATGACATAACATATCTTTCGACATAGGTGACGATAAATCTAAACCAAAACTTGACACAATATTTTGTAAAATAGGATAAGCTGGATGTCCTAATCTGTGATGCCAGTTCGAGGATGTGGTTTTAACACTAGAAAAGGCAAGGACCGGTGACGACACAGGGTGAGAAGTCGGCCATTCATACACGCCATCCTTGGTTGTGCCTCTCAGAAGAGTTGCCCCCGTACGAAGATCCTTCACAAGAAAAGAAGATGATAAGAACTCAACTGAAACATCATTAGTAGAACAAAATTGCGAAATCGAAATTAAGTTCTTCTTCATAGTAGGTACACAAAGGACATCATTTAAAGTAAAGAATTATTGTAAGCATTAAGAGATGTGGAACCAGTATTCGTGATTGAAAGACCTGTGCCATCCCCAATCATAACATCATCGGAGCCACTGTAAGGTGCATGAAGAGAGAGATTGTTCAAGTCCGCCGTCACATGATGCGAAGCCACACTGTCAAGCAGCCAGGCGGGGTTGTTGGAAGATGTATTGGTAGCATAAAGGGCCCTTGGTTGCCACGGCATTGTAGAGGAATTATGTGTTGGTGCAGAAGTTGAACTGGAGGACTGAGTTGGAACCATGTGAAAGGAAGGGCATCTCTTAGCCGAGTGGCCTTGGACACCACAAACTTGACACTTACCTAGATATGGTCGTGGAGCATAAGAGTTGCCACGGGTTGGGTTGCCAAAATTGCTGGATAGTGGCCGGCTTGCTTGAGGAGTTGACTGCCGCCAGCCATTGTTGTTGGAGGAAGAGGGACGCCAATTATTGGAGGTCTGATGTGGGCGCCAGCTTGATCCAGATCTAGTGGTAGGATTTGCTGTGGCTGGAAAAGATGTTGTCTCCCTCTTGGTGTTCTGAAGAGAGGCCTCAAAGGTCAAGAGTTTTTCATGAAGCTCATCAAATGATATGGGAGTATCCCTAGCTTGAACAGCCCGAATGAGTTCCTTGTAGTCATCATCCAATTCATCGCAAATTCGTTCAGTGAGGTCATCATCATCAATTGGAGCACCAAGTAGTGCAAGTTCATCGGCACGGGCTTTAACAGAGTGAAGAAAATCCGTGATTGACTGCGTACCTTTTGTAGAATTCTTGAGAAGCGCTTTGACTTGCTTAATACGGCCACGAGATGGCTTGGCATAAGTGTTGGCAAGAATGGTCCACGACTCCATGGACGTTTTGGCTCTAGCAACAAAGGAGATGATTGTTGGGGAAAGGGAGCCAACAATCGCATTCATAATAAGCTGGTCCTGGCGAACCCAGATGTTATATGCAGGATTCGGAGTGGTGACTTCATTCACAGTTAGAGTAGCCGGTGGACAGGGCTTGGAGCCATCGATATAACCAAGAAGATCATATCCAGTGAAAAGCGTTTGGAACTGTATTTTCCATGACATGTAATTATTGGTAGTGAGCTTGAGAGGTGCCTGAGCAGAGATGTTGATGGTGATCAGATGAAATTCATTCGAACGAAGAGCAGTAGAGGTGGAGGGAATGACGTTGATAATAGTGGGCGTTGTTGATGAAGAACTGTTGTCAAGAATTGGATCTGTAGTTGAGGTTGTCATTGTGTCGTGTGGGAGAGAAGAATCGAAAGAAAAATTGATGTATTTAGGTAGAGATCGAGTGCTCTGATACCATGTAAGGTTGAGAAGTTTTTGGTGTATAATTGCTCACGGTTTTATTATTTCATACTCCAATATATATACATCAGTGTTGGTTCCGTGAACAAGACTTACTCCTTCTAATAATAGGATACACAAATACAATTTGAGTACAACTAAACAACAGAAATAATGACAGAGTTAAAATACAATAACTATTAACGGAGTTCTACTGAAACTGAAACACCTAACACTTAACAACCAATATTAGCTACTAAAGTATCTTACTAATCCCAAACCTCGAAGAACACATTTATTAAGTTATTTCTTTGAATATGGTCTTAATTTTTTTGCGGATATTCATTCATTGACATTGCCCCTTTTTCGTTGTCTACAGTTCCGAGTAAAGATTCACATATCTTACTTCAACAATAGACATAAATATTTGCTCTATTTTAGTCAAAAGTTAATATAAAGTGGTAAGACCAACTATTTGTGTTGAAATACCTCGGATAGTTTCATCAAAAGCCAACTTAAAAGTATTCACCTTGCTTCATACTTGATATTCCAAATTAATAACAGTGTTGTTTGTTGCAAGATATTTTGGTGGACGATGGTATATTCCAAGAACAAACTTCTTAAGATCACAAGCTTCTAAAATTAGAACAACTTTATTTTTCTATAAAAGAAATTATTGCTTTCAAATTTAATCGATAAATAATGACCGAATGATTTGGTTAAAGGATAAGTTTTATGCAAAGAATCTTGATTGTCCTTGAATTTTTATTAGCCACAACGTTGGTCGATGGACCTGATATCATGAAATAAAACATAATGATCAAATGCGAACTGTTTTCAACACTTTACACGAATCTAGTATTTTAGTGTATTGTATCTATAGAGAAACTTATTAACGGACAAACTTAAACATACGGAGCAGTTGAAACATCTTTATTTTTATCAATAACAATAGTTGAACATTTTTGTCAAAAAACAAAAAATCATTACTACACTAAGAATTCCACCACTTGCAGATTTCTTAAAATTCAACATAAAAACATCTAATTCGAAGATGTCTGGAAAACATATATAATTCAATGACTGATTAATGGTGATTATTAAAAGAAAATGTCTAGGCAAAGGGATCGGATTCGAGGGCATTTCAAGCATCCTCATGCATCCATGAAGAAAAGTTTGTGCAATATCCACCTATGTTCAATCCCAATTCTCTTCTATCATCTTATTTGTACAATCCAGGTATCCCTGCCAAATGTCAAAGTAATAAGGGTGATTTAAAACCCAATTGCAAAAGTTCGGAAGTCAAAATGGAAATATTCTAATTTTATAGGTCAAAGGAGATCCAAATTATAGTTGTCAAATATGTTAGGCGCAACAAGCCTCTAGAGCTTAAGGTGAAAGGCAAGGCGCGCGCCTGAATGAAGCAAGGCACAAAAAATATATATAATAAAAAAAAAAAAAGAAAAAAAAAAGTGTCTTTATAAAACCTTAACAGCCACCATCCCACAAAAACCATAACAGCCACGGTTCCACACAAATAAAAACTCTAGTAGAAACCCAACATCCCATAAAAACCCTGGCAGCCACCCACCATCACACAAAACCCTAGCAGCCACCCATCATCCCATAAAAACCCTAGCAGCCCACCGACTCTCCGGCGACCTCGAAAATGAAAAAAAAAAAATGTTTTGCTTCATTTAGGCACGCATGCCTAAGAGCCTCACCGCCTGCCGCCGTCAAGCACACGCCTGAAGAAACAAGTCACTCACTGACAGGAAACGGGCGCTAGCCCGGTGGCCCTTTTGACAACTATGATTTGGCTCAATCTAAGAGCATCTTCAATGCAATCGTGCATTTTTTGGTTTCTAAATATTGACACATCATCATTTCTATTCATTATGGACCCACTTTAGCAAAAAAGTAGAGAAATGCATATTCACATCTCCAATGCAATTATCTAAAATCAATATGCATTTATTTTATGACCAATCATAATAAAACAATTATTTCACTCTCACCTCTTTTATTTTACAATTAAATTAGCTATAATATTATTGGTAGAAAGAGTTAGAAATCATAGTCGGTATTTCTAAGAGAGTTTCTAAAGTTATACACATTTATTTTATAACCAATCATAATAAAACAATTATTTCACTCTCTCACCTCTTTTATTTTTTACAATTAAATTGGCTATAATATTATTGGTGAAAAGCGTTAGAAATCCTACTCGGCATTTCTAAGAGAGTTTCTAAAGTTAAAAACTCAACTCCATATTCTCTAAAAATAAAAAATAAAAATAAAAAAACGTTTTCCTCCTCACCTCCATATTGAAATTAGATAATTAGATTGGAGAAATTTTTTCTAACTTTTTATCTATTTATCCTAAGAGGCACTCAATTTTCTCCAAATACACATTTGCATTGGAGATACCAAATGGTCCTTAACTAAAATGGTCAATGCCAAATCTCCTCTGTCAAAGTGACAAAATCTGTGCACCGGGCCACGGAAAAATTGGCACATCAACAATATAACTCTTAAAAATTAAAAATAAAAACCCATTAGGAGGAAAGAGAGTGAGACAGGAAAGATAATTTGTGAAAACCATGACAAATAACTGACACATTAATAATTTTTAACTTTTTTGGCAATCTTAGACAGCTGGATTTGATCTATGATATCCATCTTATGACCGAATCCTTGGGCAATGCCTCAGTCATTTTCAATCCCAGAAATTCTAACTCTCTGGCTGATGTCTTAACCAAGCAGGGGTTGCTGTCGAATGGGCAAACTGTTGAGTGGGAAGTGTGATTTTCCCCAGTTTTTCAGCTGGTCTTGTTGCTTTTGGCCTGTTTTCCTCTGTTTTCTGGTCTGTTGTCCAGGTTTTCTTTTGTTTTTACTGGCAATGGCTCCCTAGCTGGGCTTTTGGCTTGTTGCCTTGTTGCCTTGTTTTTGGCCGTGTTGTTTTGTTTTGGGGTTTTTTAATAAAAAGTGCAGTTTCAAAAAAAAATTTAAAAAAATTAACTTTTTAAAAATAAATAACTCATTGGGAGGAAAAAGAAAGTGAGAGAACAGGAAAGATGATGTGTGAAAACCGAGACAAATAACTGACACATTGTTGATGTACCACTCAACAGGTGCATCGAAGATTTTCTCCAATATGATAAGTGTTAAATGACTATTTCAGTATTTCTTCAGTTTTCCTTGGGATTCCAAATAAACTCAAAAAACGTTGGAATACAAACTATTATCATAAAATAAACCAAGAGTACAATTACATGTAGTGCACTAACAGCATGACATTTCTCCATAATTGTTTTTGATATGTCTTGGGGCATATTCAATTTCTCTAATATAAATTCCACATGTTGCTTTAATACAAATTCTGCATTCTGTCAACAAAATGAACAAATCTTACAATATGCATCACTAATGCAAAACTTGTCACAAACATGTCAACTACAAAAAATAATGGCAAATAATATTTGGCAATTTCATATGCAAAATAATTTTCATCAGCACTTCTAACAGCTATGCGATGAGTGACAATGGCAAAATTAAGCTTATTTAATATAGGGTTATTGGCACCAGTCCCCCATGAACTTTAGGTGAGTTTGCATTTTACCCTTGAACTTAACTTTTTTTTTTAGGTGTTAAACCCTCTAAATTCTCCTTAATTGGCAAACAGGTTGGTTTATTGCCCCTGAACGCCAGTTTGAGGGGGCATCTTAGTCAGGTTTTGGCAAATAATGAGAGCTTAGGGGTTTAACTCTAAAAAAAAAATCAAGTGGTAAAATGCAAACTCACGTAAAGTTTAGAGGGGCCTGGTGCCAATAATCCTTTAATATATAGTCAAAAACATCTACTTGACAAAGCTTCCAATAAACCACGCTTTCAAATGAATACACTCATGGCCTTCATCATGTTTGAAGTTAAGAAGCGTAATGGTTGAGCATTGCAAATCATTTTTGTATAGGTTCACAAACATATACCTGTGATGTAATGCCACGACTCCAATATGTATTCTTTAAACCTTCAACTTTTCCTGTTTTGTGTAGGCTGTCAATAAGAATCTGCGTTTGTGCATCCTAATCAAATAAAAAGAAAATAACATAATTAAACATGAGAGCAAATAGGAGATAATCTTGAAAAATCATGACATACAGACTCACAAGGGGTGGTCCAGTTACTCCAGGACTAGAAACTTTATAATTAGTGCCAACAACGAAACCCACTAGATTATGTTCAGGGATCTGCATAAATAAATAAATAAATAAATAAAAATCTACGGTATGAAAACGGCTCAAAAGTTTTAACAATACCACATTAGATATGTTGTAAGCCATAAGATTACTTCCTGTGTCCACTGCTGGCAGGTGAAACAAAACATACTCACAGATTAGTTAAACTTACCAAAGACTGAAAAATATCAGCAACCGTGGAAATCATATTATTTTCCTGCCGATCCAAAGCTCTGCTATGTTGAAAAAAATTCACATTACAAGATATTGAGAACATAATAACAAACATAATATAATAAGAGATGTCATACCTTAAAGGCACAGCAGTTAAGTTCTTCCAATCTGACACGGCCAAGGACACATACTTTATCACTAACATCCAAACCTAGCAACCGACCATGTTTCGAATCTTTCTTCATCAAAATATCCTTGAAAATTTCCTTGTAGAAATTCAAGGGCTTCAGGTACTTCATCTATAAGTGAATACATGAAGACAAGCATTCAATATTTAATTTTTACGAATTTATTTCCAGATAAAGCAGAGAATGAACTTATACTGCTTTGAAAATTTTTTTTGAATTTATAGAACAAAGAAAACAATTACAAAGGATACCCAGAGAGACAAAACGCTAACCTGAGAAGATTCGATACTGCTGAACAGAATTCGATAATGCTGAACAATTTCAATTGATCTTCGCAAAGAGGTGCGTGTCGCTACAAAGATAAGTAAAAGAAATTGGTTCGGGTAATTACGGTTTGGCTTTGGGGGATACGCAAATCACCCACGGGCAGAGGAATCATTAGGGTTTAACCGGATCTAATTTGTTTGGATCCAAACAGGCCCAATCAAGTTTGGGGTTTTTCCTGTTTACTCATTTAAGCAACGTTTACCACCATCAAATTAAATTAATTGAATATAATTCTTTCAACAAATGTAAATTAAAAAAATAAAAAACTATTTTTAAACTTTTAAAATTATATTCATTTTTAAATTCAATTTTTTTATTATTTTTAATTCAAAATAAAAAAATGTTTTATTTTTATTTTTTAAATTATCTTTATTTTTAAATTATAATTTATAATTTTTCTTTGATGGTTTTAAAATATAAAATTTAAAAATAGGAACAAAAACAGCATTTTATGATTTATTAAATTATTTTCATATTTAAAACCTTACCTTTAAAAATAGTAAAAAAAAATAATATAAAAATGAAGATAATTTAAAATTGTAAAAATATTTATATATATATATATATTTATTTTAAAATTTTCTCTTAATTTATATTCCACTGAAATGATTATATTCAAAAAATTAATTCATTTTAAATTTAAATAACTAATGGTAATTTGGTCATTTTATTAGTTAAATTTGATCACTTTTTTTTTTCCTCTGACATCGATCTGTTGTTTTTTGTTCTCATCCATCACTTCACAAACCAAGAGGTGTTCAGTAAATGAACTCTTAAGGTAATTTAAATCATGTATTGATGTAAGAGTGCCTTCATTGGATTGTATTATGAATTTATGATAACGATGAATAAAAATAATTAGGCTGTGTTTGTTGGCCAGGTAGGATTGGATTAAATTATTTCATGTGATTGGAACAAAATATTATCTTTTTGTTCTCGTTTGTTAATCTAATAAATATGTTCCATACTTTTTAAATGGTGTAATAATTTAGTCACTAAAATTTGCAAAATAACAAAAATAAAAGTAAAGTTCCTTTCTTTTAAACTGTTAGTTTTAGTAGGTTCGACTTTTGAAAAGAAAAAAATTTCCTCAGTAAATTTTTATGAAACTGGGTACATATAGCCATTTGCCACCTTGTTGGACCCTTAAATTTGTTGAGAAACACTTTGAAAAGAAAAGCTTCTTTATTTGCTCCTCAAATGAAATCTAGTCTCTCTCTCTCTCTCTTTTTTTTTTTTAAAAAAAAAAAAAAATAATAATAATAAATAAAAAACACACAAAATCTAGTCTTTTGAAAGAAAGGAATTATTACGACCCAGGCTTGAATGAGGAATTAAAAGTTCAATACTAAAATTAACATTTTTATGATCATAAATTTTGAGGATTTTATTCACTTAAATCGAATATAGATAATGATAACCATAATGAATATTAAGGATAATGATATACATGTTGGGTCTGAAAATCTATTAGTGATTGTAATTAAGCATAAAAAGAGAGGTATACACCATTCATCAAGAGTGGATGTACAATGAAATGAGCTTTGAGGTGATAAGTTCTAATTAATGTAAAAAGATCGGTATCCATCTCTACTCAGTCTCTGATATTATAGTATCTATCCTCATTCTAAATACAGTTGGGTCAAACCACAAAGTGTATGGTTCATCATAAAAGATAAGATTTGGTAGAGAAATTTGTATAAAGGTCCTGTTATTGGACAAATCCAAAGACTCTAAGCTTGTTAAGCACCAAAATGATTCGGGAATATATCGAGCTAAAGATAGAAGCTGGGGATTTTGTAGGCCTCCTAATGTCGTTGGGATATCAGTATATCACCAGTAAAATGATTCCTTGACAAATCTACATCAATCAAAACCTTTAAATTTCCAAGAGCTAATGGAAGAGCTCATCCGGTTAGAAAATTTGATGACAAGTTGATCTGCAAGATGTGTTTAACGTTCCAAATAGATGGGGGTATAACAGAAGTTAGCCCATTGGAGTGTAATGAGAGTGTTCTTAGACTAGTCAGCTTACCAAAACATTGAGGTATAGCTCCAGAAAGCTTATTATTATCCAACTACAAATCAACCAAATTATCCAAATGACGAAGGTCATCTGGGATGGATCCTTCTAGTTTATTTTGTTGAATTTTTTGCAAATTTCCAAGTGTAACCGGATGAAACGTATAAATTATTGTGATTATCATATGATACATTGAATCTAAAAAATCATTAAGCATGACACATTAGTTGAATCTTAAATGGAGAATGATTTATATAAATTATCTCAAATTGAGCTAAATAGAAACCTAAATAATTGAATTATATTATGAAATGAGAAATTAAGAGAGAGAATAAAGTAAAGGCAAATTTTAAATATTTTTTTAACAAAGCCCAAGGATTGCATGGTTTGTCACACTAGTTTCATTTGAAGTTAACAACCACCTAATTTTATAATCTAATTTTCTTCCCTTCCTCTTTCGGTTTATTCATCCATCATATAGGAAGCTAAGTATTGATTCTTGCTTATTATATATATACTAAAACTCAAGATGAAATTGCACTGTTCATGTGAACAGTAAAATTGAGGGGATTTCAACTTATTTACAAAAATGTCATTGATGTGTTGTTGTTATTAAAAAAAAAAAAAAAAAAGTGTACTCTCACCACCTCCCTAACTCTCTTTCTCTCAATCTCTCTCCATCTTTTTCTTTTTTTTGAATAAATCTCTCCATTTTTTTAATACTAACCAACTTTAATATATTTCTATGTAAATTATTAATTAGTTATCATTTTTTTTTTCTTAATCATTCGAAAATAAATAACTAATGTAATATGAAAATTATATATAAGATAAAATCTCAACCATCAAAACTTTCTAATATACCATCACCCAATGTGGCTTAGTGATTAGAACACTCATTCAGCCTAACAATGTCTCAGATTCAAGTCATCTCATAGCATGTGATATATATATATATAAAAAATATAGCACATTTTAAAGAGTGACTTTTGGAATTAGTATCGCTTTAATAACTCGAGTTTAAATAGCACCAAAGATTGATTTTGGACAAAAATACCCCCATTTTTCAATAATTATCTCTTATTAGTCCCTTTTTTTTTTTTTTTTTCAAAAACCTCAATCGATGGAGTTCAAAGCTCCATCAATGGAGGAGCTCCAAAAATCGGAGCCTTCATCGTCTTTGTTGAGCAGCTTCGCGAGTTTCCGTCATTGCCTAGAAACGGTATCATCTTCGTTGGTTCGCGCGATAAAATCATGTTACAAAATTAGCTTGAAACGAAGGCACAACGAAATTAGACGAGTAGTCTACAAAGACAAAATCGAGCCTTCGTCACTTCTTCTCGCTGGATTTCGTCGATCGAGTAGCTATTTTGGAGACAAAGGCTCGAGTAGGCGAGTAGCCTTCTCGCTGGACAAAATTTGAAATTAGATAAGAAACTATTCGACGAACACTCGAGAAGTTGAAATCTAGAGAAAAAATCAAGCCTTCATCGTCGATCTGGAAACAGTGTCATCCTCCATTGATGGATAAAGAAGATGACCTAAATATATTTTTAAAAAAATTCTTATTTTTACTCTGTAAATCTCAAATTTGTAAAAATACCCCATAAGTCTTGAATTATCAAAATAAGTATCGAATTTGCCTAAGTAAGTCTCAAATTTACAGAATAAGTTTCGAATTTTACCCAATAAGTCTCAGATTTACAAAATAAGTCTCGATTTGCGAGAAAAAAAATTATGAGGGAAAAAACGAAGTGAGGAAATTTTTGTCTCAAACCGAATGATACTCACTTTCTTGGTGTTCCCATCCTTGAAGGTTTCCAACATTGTTGTCGAACCATACAATGCAACCCTCTTTGTTCACCAGTTGGTTGAAAACGTAGATGAATGTATGGTTTTGGACAATAAAGCCCTATATGATATTTGCTTCCGGACACTAAAGCTCACAACTCTAAGCTGTAAGCTTATCATTATCTTTCTCTTTGTTACGAGACTTTTGTGGAATATTTTCATAGTTGTCAACTGATGGAGTGATTTTTATAACGTTTGGATGTTTGATATTTTGATTTGCTGTTTACTAAGAATTTTTTGATATATGTGGTGTGCTCATCTTAATTTGTTTATAGGGATAATTACCTTGGTGACCACCCATTTGGTTATTACCTATCAAAATGGCTATTTTGACAAATAGTGTGATGGAAATGGTCATTGTTTGCCAAAATAGTCATTTTGAAACAAATTTCCAATCTAATGACCATTTTGATAGAGTTTAACTAAATAGATATCCACCAAAGTAATTATATCTTATTTATATTTGTCAAATCACATGATGTGTTCATAGAATTATTGTGACAACGCCCTAGCGGTTGGTTGTTTCAAATGGTTTATTTACCTTTTAAATTTTTTTAATGAATAATTATTCTCTCTCTGTCTGAAAGAGAAAAAAAAAAGCAAAGATAAAAAAGATGATTTAGATGAGAGATGAGTTGATTGTTGAGAGAAAAAAAATTGTTTGGTAGAGATAGTGGATGGTCAAGAGTTGAAGAAGAGATAGAGGACGATGGATTTACATTTGAAAATATATTTGCATTTTATTTTTGATTAATATATTTTTTATATTTTAATTTTGTTTGTTTCATAATTTAGATCAATAAATTTATTAAAATTGAAAATAATATATAAAACGGTATAATACTCCCGCAGCAGAGCGCGGGCCATTTTACTAGTATATACTAAAACTCCAAATGAAATTGAACTGTTTATATGAACAGTAAATTTGAGAGAATTTCAATTTATTTACAAAAGTGCCATTTATGTGTTGTAAAAAAAAAAAAAAAAATGATAGCAGCTGTACGGGCACACCCACTATCACCATCTCCCTCACTCTCTTTTTCTCTACCCACCCACCGTCCTCTCTTTCTCTCAATCTCTCTCCATCTTTTTTTTTTTGAATAATCTCTCCATCTTTTTTAATACTAACCAACTTTAATATATTTCTTTGTAAATTATTAATTAGTTATAATTTTTTTTTCTTAATCATTCGAAAATAAATAACTAATGTAATATGAAAATTATATATAAGATAAAATCTTAACAATCAAAACTTTCTAATATACCACCACCCAATGTGGTTTGGTGATTAGAACGCTCATTTAGCCTAACAATGTCACATATTCAAGTCATCTCATAGCATGTGATATATATATATATAATATAGCACATTTTAAAGAGTGACTTTTGGAATTAGCATCTCTTTAATAACTCGAGTTTAAATAGCACCAAAGATTTATTTTGGACAAAAATACCCCCACTTTTCAATAATTATCTCTTATTAGTCCTTTTTTTTGTTTTTTTGTTTTTTGTTTTTTTTTTCAAAAACCTCCATCGATGGAGTTCAAAGCTCCATCAATGGAGGAGCTCCAAAAATCGGAGCCTTCATCATCTTTGTTGAGCAGCTTCACGAGTTTCCGTCATTGCCTAGAAACGCATCATCTTCGTCGGTTCGCGCGATAAAATCCGGTGACAAAATTAGCTTGAAACGAAGGCACGACGAAATTAGACGAGTAGTCTCCAAAGACAAAATCGAGCCTTCGTCACGTCTTCTCGCTGGATTTCGTCAATCGAGTAGCTATTTTGGAGACAAAGGCTCGAGTAGGCGAGTAGCCTTCTCGCTGGACAAAATTTAAAATTAGATATTATAAGAAACTATTCGACGAACACTCGAGAAGTTGAAATCTAGAGAAAAAATCAAGCCTTCATTGTCGATCTGGAAACAATGTCATCCTCCATTGATGGATGAAGAAGACGACCTAAATTTTTTTAAAAAAAATTCTTATTTTTACTCTGTAAATCTCAAATTAGTAAAAATACCCCATAAGTCTCGAATTATCAAAATAAGTATCAAATTTGCCTAAGTCTCAAATTTACAGAATAAGTCTCGAATTTTACCCAATAAGTCTCAGATTTACAAAATAAGTCTCGATTTGTGAGAAAAAAAATTTATGAGGGAAAAAACGAAGTGAGGAAATTTTTGTCTCAAACCGAATGATGCTCACTTTCTTGGTGTTCCCATCCCTGAAGGTTTCCAACATTGTTGTCGAACCATACAATGCAACCCTCTTTGTTCACCAGTATATTTGCTTCCGGACACTAAAGCTCACAACTCCAAGCTGTAAGCTTATCATTATCTTTCTCTTTGTTACGAGACTTTTGTGGAATATTTTCATAGTTGTCAACTGATGGAGTGATTTTTATAGCGTTTGGATGTTTGATATTTTGATTTGCTGTTTACTGAGAATTTTTTGATATACGTGGTGTGCTCATCTTAATTTGTTTATAGGGATAATTACCATGGTGACCACCCATTTGGTTATTACCTATCAAAATGGCTATTTTGACAAATAGTGTGATGGAAATGGTCATTGTTTGCCAAAATGGTCATTTTGAAATAAATTTCCAATCTAATGACCATTTTGATAGAGTTTAACTAAATAGATATCCATCAAAGTAATTATATCTTATTTATATTTGTCAAATCACATAATGTGTTCATAGAATTATTGTGACAGCGTCCTAGCGGTTGGTTGTTTCAAATGGTTTATTTACTTTTAAATTTTTTTTAATGAATAATTATTCTCTCTCTGTCTGAAAGAGAAAAAAAAAACAAAGATAAAAAAGATGATTTAGATGAGAGATGAGTTGATTGTTGAGAGAAAAAAAATTGTTTGGTAGAGATAGTGGATGGTCAAGAGTTGAAGAAGAGATAGAGGACGATGGATTTACATTTGAAAATATATTTGCATTTTATTTTTGATTAATATATTTTTTATATTTTAATTTTGTTTGTTTCATAATTTAGATCAATAAATTTATTAAAATTGAAAATAGTATATAAAACGGTATAATACTCCCGCAGCAAAGCGCGGGCCATTTTACTAGTTATTTACTATATCTTAATTAATGCTACACATTCTAATTTATATACTAAATTATTGTGATACTTTTAAAAAAAAAAATTTAAAAAAAAATTGACTGACCTAAGGGAAAAAGCAGATCATATGTTGAAAAACCCCTAGGCATTATCCAGAACTATATAAATAATAAAATAAGATAACATAGAGTAGTATAGGCCAAACCAGCCACAAAAACACCGGGAGCAAATCCTCAACCAGAAAAGTGGCACTCAGGCTACATAAGAAAACAAAAACATCAAGAAAAACGAACAGACTCTCAATCCATGCAGTCAACACAAATCTCTGTTATGCTTTCGGCTACTCTAGACTCTATTTTGGCAATAAAGTCTTTTCTAGGATTTCAAGAAAATTATTCCTATTTGATTTGTACTTCATTAATTTATGAAATATGACAATGCAAAAATCAAAACGATACATCGAGATTCTGTTTTGAAGGGGAAAAAAATAGTTTTGGTTGGAGAATGATAAGCCACTATAAATTTCTAGAAAGATGACTAACCTCCTTAAGCTACTAACTCTTGGTTCCACAACTTGTAAAATATCTTCTTGCATTCAATTCATGTATTAACTCAACAACATAAAGACATAATTATGCACTTTATATATATATATATATATATAAAAGGAATAAATAATAGTTACATGCAGGAATCATGTTGCATTATAGTCTGTACTCTGTACCACATGTTAGGTTTTGACTTATATTCCTAAGCGAACCAAATAAGACTCAACTGATGTGAAGCTTCCTGGAGATGTGGGATACGTTTGGAAGATGGAAAGATGTTATTTGAGGTAGGTTTGAAGACCGGAAGAACGGAAGACTAAAGATCGTTTCAGCGTATGAATCGTGGTTTTCTAAGCGATGTAATTTAAGGTGACTTGTAACGATTTAGGAAGCGGGTGTGCAACCGTGACCCAAATCGTAGTCAATCATAAACATACGTGGAACGGGAAATCTTCAACGAAAAAGGAAAGTGTTCTTTTGGGAAGTTCTTGTGCTTGAAGGAAAATAAATACTCTTTACAAGAAGACTTGTCATAAAAAAAAATAGTATTTATGTGAAACAAGTAAGTCTTGTACGTTTAGGAGTAGGATTTCCTTTTATTTTAAACTCCATGTAACTAGTATAAATAGTCCTAATATTTATGTTTAAGGTTGTAGAGAAAAAGAACACCATGTAAACATCAGAGAGTGTGAGCGAGATCCAGGGAGACCCCAGGGAATATCCGAGGAGGGATCTAAGGGAATATCGATGGATCAAGTTAGAGATCCATGGGTGATATTTATAGGAGACCTAGGGGATATTGTGGGGTACTCAATGAGGATCTTGTGAGTGGGGTTTGGGGTTGAGGTGAGAGAGTTAATCATAGAGTATATGGTTGTAATAGTTTATCATATAGTAGAACTTTCTTTGTTGTCTTGACGGCCCGTGGTTTTTTACCCGTTTTGGGTTTTCCACGTATATATTGTGTTATGATTGTTTTATTCACTCTCATCTATTTTTTCTGCTTATTGACGTTATTATTTGCTATGAGTTATGAGCGTATATTAGGCACGGTGTTTCCGTGTTCATCGGTTTAAGAATTATCCCTAACAATTAGTATCAGAGCCATATGGTTTGGCGATGGCGGTGACAAGTCTTTACGGGAGATCGTATGGAGGATTTGGTGGCATTGGGATAATGATGATCATGGTTCCCTAGTATGGTTTAGCAAAGGAGATACGTCTTGAAGGCGGTTTTGAACTCAGTAGGGTTTGATGAAAATAAGAATATTAATGGAGGAGAAGTTTGGCTTGTGGAGAGAGGTACAAGTCATGGAGATTCAATTTGGGTTACACAAGGAGCTGATTGACTATATATATATAAAACTCTTGACTACTAAAAAAAAAAAAAAAATCTCTCTGTAGTATGGTGTTGGGCTTATTCGGCAAAGCACTCCTAGTTTCTAGTAGCAAGTTGATAATGCTTATTTCTACACTTAGTGTAGCCCCGTTTCCTATCCTTTTGCTTCCGTTTTCCGGGTAAAACCACATATTTCATGGTTTAATAAGCTTGTGCATGCTTCCTAAAGCATTCCTAAGGAAATCAAGCTTGTTGGGCATCATTGGAGCAAAAAAGGACAACAATTGGAGCTGAAGAAAGGGCCAGCGCTAGACCACCAGCGCTGCCACCAGCGCCACCACCAGCGCAGAACAGGCAGAGATGTTGCGCTAATCGTGCGTTGGACGACCAGCACCGGACGACCAGCGCAACTCCCACAGAGAAGCAGCGCTGGTCCAACGCCTGTTAAGAGCGTTGGTCCACTAGCATAACCACACCAGCGCCACACCAGCGCCAAGGCATTCCAGCTCAGCTTTTTCTAGATTTTCGTGCCCTAATTCCACACACTATAAATACCTCCCTTCAACTTGTTTCTAAACACCTCCACCACGACCCTTAAGCTCCAAAACACTCTCATCTCACTCCAAACCTCCCAAGAACACATCTTTAACCCAAATCCTTCACTAAATCACTCAACATTTCCATCAAATCACCATCTAAACATAAACCCCACTTCACCACTTCATTTCCTCACCTACATCTACCATAAAAATCCCACCTTTGAGTAAAAGAAGTCAAGGAGAGAAGAAACCAAGAACATCCAAGCAAGAGAGGAGAAGCTCTTCACATTAGTTTACTCTAATCCTTTCTCTCTTTACTTTTACTTGTTCTTACTCATGGCTTGTACTCATTTCACATCTTTTATAGTCATTATTTGTAATATAAACTAAATTCATCTTCGCTAAGGCCAAGATGAGACCTTTTCCATGAATTAATAGTAAAGGCCATCACTTTATCTCCATTGCTTGTGTTGTGTACATTTATTTCATGTTCTTAATGATTATTGAATGTCTAGCTAGCATTTAGTGATTATTTGGTTGTTGTGTGAAGTACCGAGAGGAGAAGCACATAACATGCTCGATGAAATGAGTGATAGAGGTTGGTAAGATAAAGATATCATGTGATGCTACTAGGATTCATTTGTGTGCCATGAAGCCTAATGAATTTGTATGTAGTTTGGTGCATATAAATATTATCTCTCTCACTTGAGAGAGGTTAGAGATTAATTTAGGGTGTCACGAATCTACATACACACTTGCATATTTTATTTCAATGATGTGCCTAAAATTGTTAAGGATTAGATAGGTGGAATCATGTTCTTAGTCTAATTTCTCATACGTATTACAATCACTTGTTTGTGTTCGGTTTTGCTTTGTTTACTTGCATTGTCTAATTTCATTATTTGCATTAGTGGTAGTCTAATTTAGTTAATTTGAGTAGTATAATCTTATCATCAAATATTGGCTTGTCTAAATAGTAACCAAATCAATCAATTGTGGTAATCAATTCATCAATCCTTGTGGGACGAATTCTATTCACCATTGTACTACTCTCTTGGCTCCGTACTATTGCGGGTGCTCGTTTAAGAGTGGTCAATTTTTGGCGCCGCTGCCAGGGATTGAGCGGTTTATTGATATCACTACTAGTTGGTTTATTACTAATTTGGATTTTTCTTCTTTGCGATTTTAGGCGGTTGCTCTTGTATGCATCATAGTACAAGGAGCAACAACTTACAGGACTTGCGTTTTGATCCGGATATAGAAACAACGGCTCGAAGAAATCGACGTGAGGCAAGGTTGAGAAGAGCATAGATGGGTAATTGGAATGCACAGTTAGGACACATGGGTTTGCCTCCTGTGGCAAATCAAAATGAAGGGGAATTGCATCCTGAGGAAATTCTGGTTCAAGAGGGTTTACCTCATGTTAGAGATGAGCGTACCCTACGGGATTACACAATGCCTAGAGTCGAGCATAACATGTCATCTATTCGTCGACCAACAATTGCAGCAAATTCCTTTGAGATCAAGCCTTCGGTGATTCAGATGATTGCCACAACATGTATGTTCAATGGTTTGTCAAATGATGATCCAAACTTGCATCTTCAGAACTTCAACGAGATTTGTGACACCTTCAAGTACAATGGGAATCCCGATGATTTTATCAAGTTGAAGTTGTTCCCATTCTCTTTGGGGAATGACGCAAGGATATGGTTGAACTCCCAACCACCAAACTCGATCACCTTCTTTGATCAGTTGGCCCAAGCATTTCTGAATAGATTTTTTCCACCAGGGAAGGCGACCCACCTTAGAAATGAGATCCTTTCTTTTCAACAATTTGAGAATGAGAGTATCTATGAGGCTTGGGAGAGGTTTAAGGAGCTTCAAATGAGATGCCCTCACAATGGCCTTGCAAAGTGGCAGACTTTGCAAGCTTTCTAACAAGGAATCACGACGTCAACTAGAAATTTGGTGGATGAGGCTGCAGGAGGTTTTGTAATGAGCAAGTCAATGGATACGGCTCATGATCTCCTAGAAGAAATGGCACTCAACAATAGCCAATAGGGAAACCAGAGGCAAGTACCAAAGAAGACTCCGGGTGTGCTAGAAATAGATGAGTTAACAAGTGTAAAGGCTCAAATGGCGGCACTTCAAAATCAAATGAACAAGTTGAGTGCAGGGCTTAGTAACGCACAAGTAGCCCAATGTGAGTGGTGTTTAGGGCCACACTCTAGCATGGATTGTCAAGTTGGAAGCCCATTTGCTTCAAGCGCGCCAGAACAAGTATCCTTTGTGAACTACAACTGGAACTTCCAACCCCAACCCCAACAACAACATGCCAACCAAAATCCCCAAAACAATCCCTACTCAAACACATACAACCCTTCATGGAGAAACAACCAAAACTTGTCATGGAAGGACAACCAATTCCACCACCCCCCACATCCGTAAAACCTCAACCAAAGACAACCCCTCGGATTCTAACAACCTCACCAACAAAACTATCCGAACCCACCCCCTAACAATCAAGTGGATAGAAAGTCTAACCTAGAGGAAATGTTCTCTAGATACATGAGCAAGTTAGACACAAGGATGGAGACCCAAGACTTAGCCTTGAGAAAGCTTGATACAGCCTTGAGAAAGCTTGATACAAAGATTGACCAACTTGCTCAACATTCTCAAGCCGCAATTCAAAATCTCGAGATGCAAGTTGGCCAATTAGCTAGGGGGTCTCAAGCTCGCCAACAAGGGACATTGCCAAGTGATACGGTGATTAATCCCAAGGAGCAATGCAAGGCAATTTCTTTGAGAAGTGGTAGAACGGTTGAGCAATCGGAAAAAGTTGACAAGAAGAAGGAAGAGGTAGTTGAAGACGAAGTGATTGAATAAGAGGTTAGGGAGGAGGAGCTTGTTGAGAAAGACAAGGTGGAGGATAGCCCACCCAAGACATCTTGTGATCCACCACGCCCACCACAAGTCAAGGCATATGTGCCTCCAATCCCATACCCCTAAAGGTTGATGAAACATAAGAATGCCCATCAATTTGCAAAATTCTTGGAAGTATTTAAGAAGCTCCACATCAATATACCATTCACCGAAGCCCTAGCACAAATGCCCACTTATGTCAAGTTCTTGAAGGACTTACTTTCCAACTAACGGAAGCTTGAAGAGTTTGAAACGGTGGCACTAACGGAGGAATGTAGTGCTATTTTGCAAAATAAATTTGATGCCCTACTCGGTGTTCAAAAAGCTAAATGTTAGAGAAGTAAAGCCCACACATGTCACTCTCCAATTGGCGGACCGGTCAATCAAGTATCCTAGAGGTGTTATGGAGGATTTCCTAATGAAGGTGGATATCCTATACTTTCCGATGGACTTCGTCATCTTGGAGATGGAGGAGGAGGATGTAGAGATACCTCTTCTCCTAGGAATGCTGTTTTTGAAGACGGAGGGTGCTTTAATTGATATAAGATATGAGAAGATGGCTTTGAGAGTTGGTGACGAGCAAATGGTGTTTGACATGTCTAAAGCAACCAAGAGACCGTCGGATGAAGGTAATTGTTATAGGGTGGATGTAATTGAGCCCATGATCCAAGAATACTTGAGAAAAGAAAGTCCCAAGGAGCCGCTTGAAGCGTGCATAATGCATAAAGTGATAGAGGAAGATGAGAATTTGGATATTGAAGAATGTGCTAAACAACTCAACTCCCTACCCTTGAGGAACCTTAAAGGAAGAATGCATTTTGAGGAACTTGGTGCAGGCAAGCCAAAACTTCCACCATCCATTGAGAAGCCTCCTACTCTTGAACTTAAGCAACTACCTTCCCATTTGAGGTATGCTTTCTTGGAGGAACCATCAAGCCTACTGGTGATCATTTCATCATCTTTGAGTCAAGTAGAAGAAGAAAAGCTCTTGAGGATTCTTAAAGGGCATAAGAAAGCAATATGGCAGTCGATCTCGGACATCAAAGGGATTAGCCCATCCTTGTGCATACACAAGATCTTAATGGAAGACAATTTCAAGCCCTCGGTGGAACACCAAAGAAGACTCAATCCTAACATGTAGGAGGTTGTGAAAGCGGAGGTGTTGAAACTATTGGATTCGGGTGTCATTTATCCAATATCGGATAGCCCTTGGATTAGTCCGGTTCAAGTGGTGCCCAAGAAAGGAGGAATGACAGTAGTACCAAATGAAAAGAATGAATTGATCCCCATGAGGACCGTCACCGGATGGAAAGTGTGCATCGATTATCGGAAGCTAAACAATGCCACCCGGAAGGACCACTTTCCACTTCCGTTTATAGATCAAATGTTGGAGAGGTTAGCCAGCCATGACAACTAGTGCTTCCTTGACAGGTATTCCGGTTACAATCAAATCCATATTGATCCCGAAGACTAGGAAAAGACCACCTTCACTTGCCCCTATGGCACATTTGCATATTGAAAGATGCCATTCGGGTTGTGCAATGCACCGGCCACAATTCAACGGTGCATGATGGCAATATTCTTGGACATGGTGGAGAAATTCATAGAAGTCTTTATGGACTACTTCTCGGTTTTTGGGTCCTCTTTTGATGGGTGCTTAGCAAATTTGGGGTTGGTGATAGAAAGGTGTGAGGAGACAAATTTGGTGCTTAATTGGGAAAAATGCCACTTCATGGTGAAGGAGGGCATTATACTTAGGCATAGGATCTCTTCTCAAGGCATAGAAGTGGATAGAGCAAAGATAGAGGTGATTGAGAAATTGCCACCTCCAACCTCAATCAAGGGCATTAGAAGCTTCCTTGGACATGCCGGGTTTTATAGACGCTTCATCAAGGACTTCTCCAAAATCACAAAACCTCTTTGCCGTTTGCTAGAGAAAGAAGTCCCTTTCATTTTTGATGAAGATTGTCTTCTTGCTTTTGAGAGATTGAAGAAAGAGCTCACTTCCGCTCCTATCATGTCGGCACCCAATTGGGACATCCTATTCGAACTCATGTGTGATGCAAGTGACTACGCGGTGGGAGCCGTTTTAGGACAAAGAAGAGATAAGAGGCTCCATATGATCTACTATGCGAGCCAAACTCTAAATGATGCTCAAGTGAATTATGCCACCACGGAAAAGGAACTCTTAGCCATTGTCTTTGCTTTTGACAAATTTCGATCTTACCTAGTGGGCTCAAAGGTGATTGTGTACACCGACCATGTGGCAATCAAATACTTGATGGCAAAGAAGGATGCAAAGCCAAGGCTAATACAACGGGTGCTACTCCTCCAAGAGTTCAACCTCGAAATTAGAGACAAAATAGGAACCGAAAACATGGTTACAGACCACCTTTTGAGGCTTGAGAAGGAAGACAATGGGAGAGTAGAAGAGCCTATTAAGGAAGAGTTCCCAGATGAGCAACTTCTTGAGTTGCAAAGCCTACTAATTCCATGGTTTGCGGATGTGGTGAACTACTTAGCTAGTGATATAGTGCCCCTAGAACTAAATATGCACCAAAGGAGAAAATTCTTTGCTGAGTTAAAATACTACTTTTGGGATGAGCCGCTCTTATTTGGAACATGTGGAGATGGAGTAATTCGTCGGTGCGTTCCCGAAGAAGAGATGCTAGATATTTTAGGGCATTACCACTCTAAAGAGTGTAGATGTCATTTTGGTGTTTCACGAACGGCTAGGAAAATCCTCCAAACAGGCTTTTGGTGGCCATCTCTATTCAAGGACTCGAGGAGCTTTGTAGAGGCATGTAACCGGTGTCAAAGAACCGGAAACATAACTAAGAGAGATGAGATGCCGATGAATGGCATGTTGGAAGTGTAACTTTTTGATGTTTGGGGCATAGACTTCATGGGACCATTCCCAACATCCTTTGGGAAGAAGTACATTTTAGTTGCCGTAGACTATGTATCTAAATGGATTGAAGCAATAGCCACTCCAACATGTGAAGGGAAAGAAGTGACAAGGTTCTTGAAGGAGAACATCTTCACCCGTTTTGGCACACCTCGGGCAATTGTGAGTGATGAAGGTTCTCACTTTTGCAGCAAGAAGTTTGAGGCCTTATTGAAGAAATACGGAGTGAAACACAAGATCACTACCCCGTATCATCCACAAGCTAACGATCAAGCCGAAGTCTCGAATAGAGAAATCAAGAGTATCTTGGAGAAAACCATGGGGATTAGAAGGAAGGATTGGGCCAAGAAGTTGGAAGATGCATTGTGGGCTTATCAAACGGCCTACAAAACTCCTATTGGAATGTCTCCATTCCGACTAGTGTATGGAAAAGCTTGTCATTTACCTTTTGAGATGGAACACAAGGCATGGTGGGCGATTAAGCTTTTCAACATGAACATGGAAGTGGCCGGTGAAAAGAGGTGCATTCAATTGAGTAAGCTAAAAGAACTTCGGCTTGAGTCATTTGAGAACTCAATGATCTGCAAGGAGAAGGTCAAGAAGTGGCACGATGGAAGAATTGCAAAGAAAGAAATTCAAGTGGGGAACCAAGTTCTCCTCTTCAACTCAAGGCTCCGTTTATTTCCCGAAAAACTCAAAAGCCGACGGACGGGCCCTTTTACCGACACCCAAGTGTTCCCATATGGAAGTGTGGAAATAGAAAATGGAGTGAATGAGAGGTTCAAAGTGAATGGCCAAAGACTAAAGCTCTATTGGGAGAAAGCATTGGAAGAGCCGAAGGAGAAGGTTCTTCTCCAAGAACCAACTTGATCTAATCATAAAAGGGAGGTACCTTATTGTAAATATTAGTTAGATTTAATTGCTTTCGTTATATATATTTTTTTATTTTAATTGAGTTTGAATTTTCTTTTCCCTCCGAACTTGATTTGTGCTTTGTGATTTCTTTTTGACAAATGTGGACATAATGTAGACATTACGCAAATTAGGTTTGGGGGTGTGGGGAAACTCAATCGTTTTCTTTCTTTTTCTTATCAAACGTCCTTGCATGTAATATTTGTGGTGAGTGTAGAAATAGGCATTATCACAAGTCTTTCACCAGGTATGTGATGCAAGGACATAAGGTCTTTCATAGGGTTGGATGATATAAGGACATGTTTATCCTTTTGGCAATTTTCCCCACTGGCCATGGAAGAGGATATGCTACTGATAATGGTCCATAATTGTACACAATGCATTGGTCAGAAAGTGATGCATGGTATATAGTGGACAAAGATGTCGATGGCTGATAAACTCCCTGGAAATCTAACTTGAGGAGTTGAACACAAGTTCAGTAGGTTATTTCGATATGGTGCCGGAACAACAAACGAAAAAAAAAGTGTGAAGGAAAATCTTAGGATGGTTCGTTCCTAAGTGGTTATACCTTGTGGTGGGGTATAGTGATTCTCGGTGATGAGAATTGTGGTTGTGGACAAAGATCTTGAGAATTCAAGTCAAATGGGAGAATTGTTAAGTTTTGACTTGTATTCCTAAGCGAACCAAACAAGACTCAATAGATGTGGAGCTTCCTGGAGACGTGGAATACGTTTGGAAGATGGAATGATGTTATTTGAGAGAGGTTTGAAGACCAGAAGAATGGAAGACTAAATATCGTTTCAGCGTATGAATTGCGGTTTTCTGAGCGATGTAATTTAAGGTGACTTGTAACAGTTTAGGAAGCGGGTGTGTAACCGTGACCCAAATCGTAGTCAATCATAAACATGCGTGAAACAGGAAATCTTCAACGAAATAGGAAAGTGTTCTTTTGGGAAGTTCTTGTACTTGAAGGAAAAGGAATACTCTTTACAAGAAGATTTATCATAAAAGGAAATAGTATTTATATGAAACAAGTAAGTCTTGTACGTTTAGGAGTAGGATTTCCTTTTATCTTAAACTCCTTGTAACTAGTATAAATAGTCCTAATATTTATATTTAAGGTTATGGAGAAAAAGAACACCATGTAAACATCAGAGAGTGTGAGTGAGATCCGGGGAGACCCAAGGGAATATCCAAGGAGGGATTTAAGGGAATATCGGTGGATCAAGTTAGAGATCCGTGGGTGATATTTAGGGGAGACCTAGGAGATATTGTGGGGTACTCGGTGAGGATCTTGTGAGTGGGGTTTGGGGTTGAGGTGAGAGAGTTAATCCTGTAGCATATGGTTGTAACAGTTTATCATAAAGTGGAACTTTCTTTGTCTTCCTGACGGCTCATGGTTTTTTACCTGTTTTGGGTTTTCCACGAATATCTTGTGTTGTGATTGTTTTATTCTCTCTTATCTATTTTTTCTACTTATTGACGTTATTATTTGCTATGAGTTATGGGCGTATATTAGGCACGGTGTTTCCGCATTCATCGGTTCTGGAATTATCCCCAACACCACACTACCACCCAAGGTGGTGGAAACAATTTCTAGACTAATAAGCCATAACAGTCATTACAAATGAGGAAAATCTAGAGATAAGAATGTCAGAAAGACAAATAGATTACACAATCTTAGCAAGTGAGCCAGAACAAGAATAACCTTCAATTTGATTTCATCAATCTAGTTGCATGAAGCCGCTCTCTGTCAGCATTTCTTACTCTTCTTAACTTTACGACTCCCTTAAGTTCTCATATTACTGGCTGTTACAAGTTTGTAATTGGCTAAGGCATTTCGATTAGCTTCATGTACCTTTGCTCATAGAACTGCCACAGTTCTGACCTGATCAAGATCAAGCAAAAAGAACTAGTTGAGAAACAATGCAACTGGGTCAGTTAGAGAATTATCAGAAGTAGATCAAACAAGAACAGAGATTCATATATTATACCAGTATGCCAAGAACTGATACGTTTATACTTTCTGTAGATTCGTTCAACATCCAAGACAGAACAGAGAAAACAAGAATACAAGAGGGGCATACAGCTGTGTCAACCGTCAACCTCATCTCCTCAAGTTAACAATGTTTTAGAATGAGAAGAAAATCAATCAACATACAAATTATATAAACAAAAAACATGTCAGTTGTACTTCAAGTCCATAGCTTGTGTTATGACTGTACAAATATTTGTCTTTGTTGGGGGTTGGTTACAACATTTATTAATAGCCTTATCAACTTGCCATTCAATCTTATTTGACCATCCAATTGCAACTAGACTAAACCTTGAGGGTGTCACTGCAATTTTCTCTTCACTTTATATGTTAGAAACTTTAAATCTATCTAACCTTAATCCCCAACCGTTCATCACATTGATGGACGGTTGGGGATAATATATATATATATTTTAAAAGTTTATATTGAATTATTAAAAAACAAAAAAGTTGACTTTAGTGTCGGTAGAATGAGTCTAGAATAAAAAGTGATAATTAATTGCATATTTCTGACTTTTCTTTCGCAACTTTAATCTCCCAACCGTTCATCAGATAAAACATTTTTAAAAAAAGTTTTTATTTATTAAAAAAGAAGGAGGCGTTTAATCTAAACCTGGTTTGAGTAGTATATATATAACAATGGTGGCCTAGTGCTAATCTTTCGTCTCAATAAAAACATAGTCCCTTTTCTCGCCTCTTGGCCTGTGATTCGAGGCACGGGTCCTTGGAAATTTTCGGATGTTGAGTTAGCTTGCAATGGAGGACGTCCAAGGACACCAACGGTGGAGTTCGGTTGTGGTCTCGGCTGGGTTGTGTATGCTGCAGGTCGATATTCTCCAAATGAAATTATGCCAATTGTACGGGTTGTTTGGGAGCAATACCTTTGAATTCGAAGTATTGTTTAGCCTTGAAAATCCACCCCGTCGGATCAACACTACCGTAAGTTGGAAAATTCAGTTTCAAGTTGGTGCATTTAATTCTGGTCATAGTTGGAAGTGTGGTAGCCTGGTCGGCTGCTGTGCGATGGTTCCCCTATCTCAAATGGATTGATTTCTTTTTTGGTGGCTGATCAATTCTGGTCCGTGATGATTTGGTTTTGTTGTAGGCGCAAGGCGTGAAGTTCATTGAGGATCTTGTCGAATTCTTGTTTCATGGCTGGATCGGACAAGATTTCGTGAATTTTGCTGCGGAATTCTGTACTTGATTTTGCGCAAGTCTCCATGAATGTACAGCTCTGATACCAATTTGATATAATTCATCTAAATTAATTTGTGGAACGGTAGAAGAAGGAGAAAGAGGGTGAGAATAGAGTCAGAAGATATTTCAGAAGAAGAGGCGATAATTGGGTTATAATATTCATAACCTTTATTTTTTTTTTGAACTGCAAAATTTTATTAAGCCAAAAGGCAACAAACAACCAGCGGACAAAACCCCAGGCACAACGCCAACCAAACATTAAAAAATCGACCCAAAACACAGGACCAGAAAACCACTAGCACAAGAAACACAAACACAAAACCCCCAAGCAAAAAGCCAGCAAACACAAAGGCGACACAACAAAGAAAAAATAGTGCCTAGGACACCTAGAAAAACAAGAAAACAGAGACGAGAGCAGAGAAAAGCCAACAAACCAGCTCCAAAACAAAAGCCACTCAACCAGGGGGAAAAAACAACGAAAACAAAAGCCACAGCACCAAGAAACAAGAGACGGGCAAAAGAAGCTAAACCACTAACACTCCATCCACTCAATAACCTCCCCAAACTTTAATGAAAAGGAGCCCCTCTTAGCAAGGCTGTCTGCCTCCATGTTAAAATCTCTAGAAATGTGATGAACCGAAATGTTCTTCAGACGACTCAAACAAGATCTGATTTCGTAGATGATTTCCACCAAATTAATATTACCGAAATCTTCATCCTTCACCCAAGAGACTGCCTCTAAAGAGTCACTCTCAATATTGATTTTCCTCACCTTCAGGACATCCTTCATCTCACAAATATTCATAACCTTTATTGAATTCAAATATACCTATATAGAGGTCATTACAACTGATTTAATCAAATAACAATCCTAAAAGATAGGTGATAGGAAGTTGTGGAGTGCTCCCACTACTTCTACAACTCATTTATTGACTAATTCAAATAACAACAATAATCAAATAAAATAACTTAACAGCAAAACAATCTCAACACCACCGACTTGGTCCTCCTGGTGGCCTCCCATGCATATTCCATGTAGCCTCCCATGCATATGCCATGCAACATTCGTATCACAACTATGACTCTACAAGTAGGGTGTCAAGCGTACTTTAAATCTCTCTCTCATCTCAACCAGACAAATCTCCAAACATAACTCTCTTTCACTTTCAAAGTTAACCTAAACCAAACACGTCTTCTCTCATTCTCTCTCATCATCTCTTGTTCTGGTTTTTAGCCTTCTTGATTTTGGTTTGTTTAGTTATATTCATTTGTTCAGATTTCTATCTTTGTTTTCTTCTCTGATTCAGAATTTTGATTTCATGATTGTTTTTCTTTAAATATATATATATATATATATTTGGAACCTTTCTTCGTGTGTTCGTTATTCAGATCCATGTAGTAACCTCACTTTTTTTATTTTTTGGGTATGTCATGGTGTTTATATAAAAGTATTGGTCCGTTATTTTATCTTGAATTATTTTCACTTGTTCTTGTTCAGGTTTCAAGCCTGATTTCGCAGCATCTTTTCAGATGCATCAATTTATATAAATATATTGGGCTTTAGTTTTGAAGATAGTACTTTGGAACGAATCCATTTCCTTATGAGAAAAACTTCCAATTCAGATTTCTATTTTAACTTTCTTGTTTTGTTCAGATTTTTGATTTCAAGATAGTTTTTTATTTTTTAATTATTTATAGCTTTCAAATTTAATTTTTTATTTTAGATTCGAACCCTAGTTCGTCTATCCATAATCATGTAGTAACATTTACTTATTCACCTACTTTTTCTTTGGTAGATTATAAAGTCATTGGACTCAATCCCATGGCTCGAGCCCAAGTGCCTATATCTGGGCTTCAACGTCATGTATTCACTAGAGATATGAATATTGGACTTGAGCCCAAAGTCAAAAGTAGTTGGATCGGCTGCAAGTCTACTTTTTAATTTTTAATTTTTAATTTTTTTTATTATAATCATAATTGAGTAAATGTTCATAATAAGTTTATAACATTTATAATTTTGTAGTTTATAACTTTATATTAGTCGATGTTTTTAAAAACCATTTTTAGTATCGAGGCATTTTCAAGGCGTAAACACGTAGAAAACTAAAATGTATATATAACGCACATAAAAACATTAGTAATTCTTTTATAGTTTTAAAGTAGCATTCTTTTATGGTTTTATAGGAATTGAAGTGCCCATTAGGCCCAAAACCCATATTAGTTTTTTAATTTGGTAATTTGTTGGGTTTTTAGGTCAGATGCTAGGGTTTTTTATTTTCTCTCTCTCTCTCTATATATATATGGATAGAAATGTGTTTTCTCTTCTTTCATGCTTTTGTTTTTTGTTCCTTTTGTTCCTGCCACCAGTTTCCTCCGACACAGACAGGTTTGCCTCTTTCTTTTCCTCTTCGTCTTCTTCTTTATCTGTTTCAATGTTCTACAATATTACTGTTCTATTGTGGATGACTAGGATTATAAAACACCAGAAATATGTACACTTAAAATATAAAATGGGTTTGGTAATTTGGTAAAGTATATATATATATATATATATGTACACTTAAAATATACAAAACCCATATTAGTTTTTTAATTTGATAATTTGTTGGGTTTTTAAGTCAGATGCTAGGGTTTATTCTATATTTCAATGTTTTGTTTTGGTTCTACACTTCTACATTATTACTGTTCCATTGTTATTTAGATGCAGGGATGGCTAGGATTATAAAGCCGACTAGGATTATAAAGCACTTAAAATACCTCGAGCCCATGAAATTGTACAAACTCGCTTGTGATACCAGAAAGAATATGATTTCGTGTGACCTAGGTGAAGGAAAATCAGGAATCGTCTTGCATCTTCATGGTTCCTTAAAAATCTTTCCTTTTAGGAGTTCTGACCCATTGAAAGAACCTTTTCTGGTCCTTCGGCATGATCAAATGAATCCTGCTCAAATAGCTACTAAGCTGAGTGAATTGGTCAGTGTCCCAATTGTATTTATACTTCACCATAATTTCGTTTAATCAACTTTTTTATGTCTATCTTGCAGGCAAATCACTATGAAGCTGCTGGATTTTATATGGGTTTTCCTGCAGATTCTCGTTATATACATAATCCAAACAATGTAAGTTTTTAGTTTTAATGGTTTGATTATTTGAATTGTTGTTTAATATTGTTCCTTGTTCTAATATTCTTTAGGGAAGAGGAGTGAAAGAAGCTTTGCTCGATATTGATCAAACTGGAATACTTGCCGGTAAGATCATAACATTTGTGAATGAAAAAAACTCTTCCAAGAAGGCCCTAAGAAAGTTGAAGGAGTACAATCCAAATTTAAGAAAATCTTATTTAAAACAATTCTTCCAATGTACGTTTGCTGCGAAGTCTTTTACGATGGTAAGAAAAGGATAATTGAATTTTAATTGCTTATTTATAATATTATTTGTTTTAATTATTATTATTTTTTAGGATTTTCTGATTAAGGCTGAAAGTGGAACGCTTTATGATGATGATGAGGACAAGCTGGCAGAGGATTACCTCGAGTGGGTTGCAGAAGGCATGGGTTTTTGAATACAGCATGTTTGATAAGAACAACTTATTTAAATATTCTTTTGAGCACCAACAAAGTTCCACATATATCATTCACTAATCCAATATAATAATATAAATACAAAAAACTGTGCGACACACAACAACATTCATTCTATCAGATAAGTAGTGACCACAATCACAATTGCAATGAACTTTAAATCAACACTAATGCAATTTTGCATAATAGTGGAGACGAGAGGTGATATTATTATCCTATCATGCTCTAGCATACAGCCTCGTTAACATGATCTAGCAATTTTGAACAACTTTGCAGGATGCTAACTTATCATGCTCCCAACACAAAGGAATAAAATGCACTCCATTAACATGATCGTGATCTTTAAGATTATTAAACGCTTAAGGAAAAAATTAAATATTTCAAATATCATTCAATGATGCAATCCGATCTAACACAACGAGAAAAACAATTGCAGGTAGCTTTACCACTTGTTTGTCAAGCACGGTGGGTACCTAAAAGCTAGCAGTAAAGAGGTCCATAGAAAAATTAAAATAAATCTACAATTGTTGATTCCCAAGATTTTTATGATCAAAAAGGTGAAACAGAAGTCCACACGGGGTCAAATCAAGCTACAACACACCCAACAAATATAGACTAATCTCACACAAACTTCTCAATAATGATAAATGAAAAACAGTGAAAAATATTTATAATTTTATATTTGATGGAGACCAATATCCATATGGAAACGGTTCAATATATACAATCTCATGCCACTCAATGGCCAATGCACAACAAATAGGAAATGAATGCCGATACATACACCAATTTCATTTCATAACTATTCAAAAGGGAATTTTCATAAAGATATCTAATATTAAGCAAAATTTACAATCAATTTCATCCCCCTCCACTCCTACAAGATTATCGCAAAAACAACATTCGATTCTAGAATCTTCAATTCTTTCGCCGATAGCTTGGCAAAGATGGCTGCTGATTGGATGGGTAACTTCGTCGAATGGGGGGACACTTGATGTTGCTTTCCTTTTTGTTTTTGCCCTCTGTTGTGCATTTTTTACTGGCATTTTGTTTTTTGGCCAGTCTATTTTGCTCTGTTTCTCTGGTGGTGGGCTATTGTGTGCCTGTCCTTTGGTCTCTTTTGTTTTCTGTTCTTGCCTTTGTGGCTTCTTTAATAAACTACTTTTCAAAAAAAAAAAAAAAAAAAAAACATTTAGAGGTAAAAGCAAATCCAAAAGTCACAAACTACTGCTCTCACTTGTATATTGACAAACAATCACCTATGTCACCAATAATGTGAAGGTTCATACGTGGAAATAATCCACTACCTAATAATTTTGTACAACCGCACACTCCATGATTCTCTTTCTAATCCCAAACCAAAAACAATCGAGCCTTACCGAGCCCCAAGCTCACAACCAAGCTTGCATCCTAGCTCCCAACTCACAATGCTCATTGGGTCTTCCCCCCGAGTACACACCCAAATATCCCCTAGGTCTCCCCTGAATATCTCTCTCAAATCTCTTTATCTGGGGATCCCTCCCTATATATTCACATGGATCTCCTCCCGGGTCTCCCCCCGGACATCCCTTAGGTGTCCCACCCTCGGATATCCCTTGGGTCCCCTCCCGGATCTCCCAAGGTCTCAGTCAATGGATCCACCCACTCTCTGAGGTTACATACTTACATGTGTTTCTTTTGACTCCTTACAAATAACCTAGTTACAAAGTTTTATTTATACTAGTTACATGGACTTTGAATCCTACAAGGAAATACTTTTATTCACGCACACGACTTTTTGTTCCACACAAAATCCTTCTCCTTCATTGATGTAGAACAAGTGGCTGATGCTTACATGATGATGAGAGAGCATCCTAAATTCAAAGGTAATTAGAAACTTTCACAGTTGAAGCGTTTCGACGAGGGAGGAGATAATCAATAGCTTCGCTATTGTAGCATACCCTTTTTTAGCCAAATTCCTTTGTTTAGGACCCGAAAAAGCTGTTTTTGCTACTTTAGGAAAGTTTCGTTTTAGCCATAACTTTTGTTTTCCAAGTTCTAATCAACTTCTGTCAATTCTGGCTTGCTTAGGATTCCTAGCAGTTTTTATTTCCGCAATTATCTCAATTTTGCTATTTTTGGTAATTTTTAATAATTAGTCATGTTTCTTGTCCAACAAGGATTAGGGTTAGGGTTTTCACTTTAAATATGCTTGTAAGCCTTTTGGCCGAATTATTCAATTATTCAATAATATTTCAGAATTTTCTTTGAGAGTTTCTCTCGTTTTCTGGTGGATTCCAGAGTTTATCTAGAATATTGACGTTGGTCGTATTCTTTTGTGTTTTCCGCTGCGTCATTCATGCATAAGACTTTCATGTTCTGCACAAAGACAAACTCTTTTTTCTTTAAGCACACGAACTTCCTAACCTTTTATTTTTCCACGCACTTTTCCTAATCATGCAAAATACACCGTCACAGCGATCTAGGTCGCAGTTGGCCACCTGCGCTCTACATCACAAAATATCACTAGAAACAACTGCTCAGAATACTATGGTCTACGTCTCTTGCCTATGTCGCTGTCTGCACCACGTTGATCTCATTGTAATTGATCGCGGTTCGCACCGTAGTCTATGCACGTGCCTGCATCGCAGTCCACACCATGGTTCCTTTCGAAATCCAATTCTTCAACTCTTCTTCGTTCTTCAAACCTCCCTCAAACACCATATTTAACTTTCAAACGTTTCTCACGTCTCCAGGAAGTTTCACATAAGTTGAGTCTCATTTAGTTAACATTGAGTTCACTTGGGAATACAAGCAAAAACCTAACAATTCTCCCATTTGGTGAGAATTTCCAAGACCGTTATCCACAGTCACTTTCTACACCGAGAATCGCAATACCCCACCACAAGGTATAACCACTTAGAAATGAATCATCCTAAGATTTGTTTTTGTTTAAGCACCATGTCGAAATAACTTACTAAAATTGAGGTGCAACTCCTCACGGTAGTCAACCATCTACATCCTTGTCCACCCACACATCTTGCATCACTTTTTTGACTAATGTCCATGTGCAAACTTGTGGATCCACTAGCAGCAACATATACTCTTCTTTCCGGAATTTTATTCTTCAGTTCTTCTTCGGTCTTCAAGCCTCCTTCAAACACGAACACCGACTTCCACACGTTACCCATGTCTTCAAGAAATTTCCTATTTCACATCAGTTGAGTCTCGTTTGGTTAACATTGGGTTCACTTGATAATACAAGCCAAAACCTAACAGGAAATAGGCGGAGACTGTCACTATGAACACCAACTATATGGAATCCATTACCGCAACATATGAAGATATAAATTAAAAAAATATTAGCAATTAAACGAAATAGAGAGAGAGAGAGAGAGAGAGGAGAGAGAGAGGCACCTATTCGGTGATGGATAGTTGGTTACTTGGGTCATGTGGTTTATTACAAGTTCTGTCAAGTAGATATCATTGTCATTGTCATTGTCATTGTATTGACAGATAGCAAACTTAAAATGTAACCAATTTATTGGCATGGTGCATGAGTTCTCAAGGTTTACTGGTGATCCAGTTCCAAAGCACCTTATTGACTTTTTATCTGCTAAACATATGCTACAGGTAGCTCTTCTCATCCCATGTGCAATATTTGATTATTATGAGATAGTATTTTGTATTTTAATGTTTTGTGAGTTTGTTTTGAGTCCAGAGGGAAACTATTTAATAAATGGTAAATTAACTTCTTATGAATTGAGCTAATGTAAAACTTGGTAAGGTTTACAATTTTATTTATTGATTTGATACAAAATTTTGGACCTTGTTTAATTCCAAACTCCTTGGTGTTCAAATTGAGAACATTTTCATTTATATATATATATATATATATTTTTTGACACTTTTTCAATTTGTTTCAAGGCCGCCTTTAAATTTAAGTCTCACAAGTATTGTTATTTTGACATTTTGCAGGCCAGCCTAGATGTTTTTAACACCCTTGTGCAAGGGGAAAGGCCAAAAATGTGCGTCCGATGAGAAGGTGGAGGATTCCGAATGATTGGTGGTGGATTTCTTCATGGATTCAAGTAGGTGGATAAAGAGAAATGAACTCTATGGTAATTTAAATCGTGTATTGTTATAATAGTGCCTTCATTGATTTTCGATTTTCCAGAAATTAAAGAGATTCTAGATTTCTCTCTCAACTCTCTCTTCTAGAGAAGGGAACAAAAAGTAATGTCTAGAGAGAGAGAGGGAGAGATTTTGCAAGAGAGAGAAGTCCTGACTCCCTTGGCCGTGAAGAGAGTCAGGTAGCATTCAGCGGCGGGGTTGCGAGTTATGATTTTAGAGCGGGGTTGGTTTCAATCTTCATCGATAATCTGAATCCTTGTATGGATTCTTTGGGTTTGTGGCGGTTTTCCAAACCTTTTGGGAAGGTGAGAGATGTTTTCTTAGCTTTAAAAAAGAGTTCACGAAGAAGTGTTTTTGGGTTTATTCATTTTGAGTCTATGGAGGAAGCAATCAAGGTGGTGAGGATGGTAAACGGCATGGTTGTTCATGGCTGGTCTATTAGAGCGCAGGTGGCCACTTTTGGTTGGAATAGCAAAAGACCATCTATGCCAAAGCATCATGGTAAGCATGGGGAGGCAATGGTTTCGTTGGTGAAAGAAAAGGATGGTGTGGAGAGATGTCATAAGACCAGTTTTGAAGGAAATAAATCCTTTGTTGATGTGGTATCTGGAATCCAGAAGTGCAATGCATGGGACAATGAAAAGGTGGGTGAGAAGGTGGTAGAAATGGAGTGGAATTGCCAAGACAATGAAGATGATTGGCTTGCTAGGTGTGCAGTGGGTGTCCTCAAGGATTTTTCTCCAGTTTCAAATGTCAATTTCCGGTTGAGGTCAAGAGGTATTTCATTCTCTTCTATGTATTTAGGTGATAAGAATATCCTTTGGAAGTTTGGGTCTGAATTAGAGAGTGAAACCTTTGTCAAAAATAGTTTTTTTATGGGATGATAGATTTTGTTCAATGATGAAATGGTCTGATTCTCTTAATCCCCAAGCTCGTTTAGTATGGATTGAGTGTGTTGGAGTGCTTTTAAGGCTTTGGAATGAAGCTTTCTTCAACAAGGTTGGGAAGCAATTAGGCGAAATGGTGATGATAGAAGAAGAAACTTTGCTAAAAAAGAGATTGGTAGAGGCAGAATTCTAGTCCTAATACCCCTGAAACATTCTTGTCCTGATTTGATCAAAGTAAAGGTTAGGAGCAATTTTTTTGCTGTCAAGCTATCTGAAGTTTCTTCTCCTGCAGACTCTTCTTGGCTGGAAAAATGGTTAGGCTTGCAGATGGTGGTCACTCACTCAGATTTGAATTCGTGGCCAGATTTAGAAAGTCAAGGGGAGCCAACCCATCCTCTGTTCTTGAGCCTCGAAGATAAGGACCTAGTCTCTACTTTTCAGATGGTTCAAAAGTATGGCAAGACAAGTAAGGTAGGAAGGTTTTTGACATGTTTGTTGGGTCATTCAGAGCAAAAACAGGAAAAGGTGGCTGACAAGGATGATAGGCCTATAAAGCCTAATGATAAGAGTAGCATGTCTTTGAATGAAGAGAAAGTAGCTTTTTCCGATCCTCCACGTGAATCTTTGGTTGAGGGGTCAGTTTTGAATTTCAAAAATTTGAAGGGGTTACGCTCCTTTTTGCTAAGTCAACATGGGACAAGCAAACGTGGGCCTCCGAAAAGTGGGTCATATTCCTTCAATAGTTTTCAGTTGGGGTATAGTGGGAAAGGCCTTGGTGGTGTTAAGGATCTTCATTTGGGCTTCAGGAAAGAGAAGGGCAATTCTTTAGATCGAGCCTCTTGAGAAGAAGGTGGGTGTTGGGCACAAGTCTCTAAAAGTAGGTATGCTCCCATCTTGTGATAATGGGCTAGGAAGTAAGGTGAAGAACAGAGAAAGGAAGGTTTTAGTCAAAGAGAAGCCTCTAAAGCCTCTAACTCCTGAGTTAACTCCTTGTAAGAACTCTTGCCTTGTAGCTAAGGGCCATACTATGAAGTGTAGGAGTCTCAAGAGTAATTTTAAGTTGTCTTGGTATCTTGAAGAGGAGATCTCTAAGGCTATAAAGATTGGAGTAGCTCTGGGGTTTGATTTCGATAACAAGGGAGTGGGGATGGCCGATGTTTTTGCGGAAGCGAGGAGGAAGTTGAATTTAGGCGGTTTGAAAGAAGTGAAAGTTCAGTAGGGTTTTCCTTTTTAGGGTGGTGTTTGTTTGTGCTTGAGGTTGGGGTTTATTTGGTGCTTGTTTTTTGTGCTTCAGCTATTGGTTATTGGTTGGCCTATTAGTCCTGTTTTGGTGCAGTTTGGTGGGGTTTGTGCGCTGTCTGGTGCTAGGTTTGCTTCAAGGTGGCTGGCAGCCTGTGTTCATGCTTTTCAATTGGTTGTTTTGTTGGGTTTTTTGTGTGGTTTCGGGTGTGTTCGTGTTCTTGTTGGTCTGTGGACTTGTGTCCGTCTTGTAGCTTTTTGGCCTTGCTTGGCCTTTTTTGAATAAAATTTGCTGTTCAAAAAAAAATAAAAAAAAATAGTGCCTTCATTGGATTTGATTATGAATTTATGATAATGATGGATAAAAATAATTAGGTTGTGTTTGTTGGCCAGGTTAGATTGGATTAAATTATTTCATGTGATTTGAACAAAATATTATCTTCTTGTTCTTGTTTGTTAATCTAATAAATTTGTTCCACACTTTTTAAATGGTGTAATAATTTAGTCACTAAATTTTGCAAAATAACAAAAATAAAAGTAAAGTACCTTTCTTTTTGTATTCCTTATTAAACTGTTAGCTAGTTTTAGTAGGTTCGACTTTTGAAAAGAAAAAAATTTCCTTAGTAAATTTTTATGGAACCGGGTATAGCCAATTAGCCATTAGCCACCTTGTTGGACCCTTAAATTTGTTGAGAAACACTTTGAGAAGAAAAACTTCTTTATTTACTCCTCAAATAAAATCTAGTCTTTTTGAAAGACGTGGATCGTCCGCCATCATCACCATCCCGAAAAGGGTCTGGGACTTGTTGGTCGTCTTGTAGACTTGAGCTACCCTGACTGCACTAGGGTTCTTGCCACTGAGTGTGTCATGAAAGTAGAATTGGAGCTGAGGTTGGTCACTGTTTGTTTTTCAGCTTCAAGCCTAGTACTGGCCCAACCATCTACATTGAAGCTTTGAGCCCCTGAAATGGCTGCCAGGCTGATCATCTATAGTAGAAATGAGTATTATTGGGATATATCAACTAGGTAGTTTAGAAACATTTGCATTATCAAATAGCAACATTGGACTACTTACATGACCCTGCTCATTACTCAGAAACAGAGTTTTTAACACAGACATCAAATAATAAAACACTACTTACATGACTAATTACTTGGGATTTGGGAGGAATTTTTTTCTGAATCATCAGCAAACAATGCAATCTGTCCAAAAAAGAATAAATGCACATATATTATGCAATGTTCTACTGTGTAAATTAAACAAGTCAGTAAAGATTCGAAATATTATGAACCTTTAACCATGTATAGCTTTGATAAATAAAGCACAAGCTAATTACTGCATAAATATATTCAAATATCTCATAATGTTCCTCGATTTGGACTCTGTACAATTCTAGATAAAGGAAGGATTCTCAAATGTATATGAAATGTTAAGAAAATCGATAGAAAAGTGACAATACTTTAATTCCGGAAATTATGTATATAGTAAGAACTTACTATATATGCCTCTTGAGTCTTGAGGATATCATCGCATTCGCATTATCTCCTTGAGGATACCACTCATCATCTTGTACTAGTTACTATACGTAAAAATATCTGAATGGCAACAAAATGTTAAAAATTTGATCATAAAAACCAATGAGTTTATGATTAATTCATGTTTCTTAAATATTAAAGCAATGAGTTATTTTGGTTACCAGTTCAGGACAAACGTTTGGATGGTAAAAAGGCTTTTTCTCCATCTAGATTATCTTCATGTACTTCAACAATCACATAGCATCCCTTTTTATAATCTTGGACAGTTAAATTTTTTATCAGAAGTTCCATTCCATTCAATCACAACATTAATTTTTTCATATTATGGAAAACAAAACAAAAAAAGTAAACAGAAAAAATATTTTTTTATTTTTTTATTATTATTGCAACTCATATTTACAGAGTTAATTACTACTTGAATATATAAGCAGAGATTTGTTATTTCCTAAAATTGTTATGAAATAGGAAATTAGAAAACCTTTATTACAAGAAAAAGGTACAAATTAAAATATTAAAACTAGATAATAATTTGAAATTATATTAAACTTTAGATAAGAAATCCTAAGGTTTGATTAAAAAAAAAATAAAAATGAATTAAATACTGCAGTCCAACTTGGTTTGGTTGATTCAGCCCGACTTCAAGGTTCAAGTGATGCTATAGGTGATATATTAAAAAAAAAAAAAAATAGTTCAATTCTAGATATTTGATCCATAGATAAAATATTAGATTTTAATAACCAAACAAAATATTTCAAAAATAATAATAATAATAACCAAACAAAAGTCCACAAAGATAGAATAAAATAGTTGAAGTGAAGTTGCTTGAATGATTAATTACGTGAAAGATGAGAAAGTCCAAATCCAACGATTGTAGAACAATAAGCGAATTTTAAAATGTAAAATGCGCTTGAAGAAAAAAAGAAGGATCAAGGTTTATTCTCTTAAAACAAATCTATCAAACTGCAATGAAATCTAGATTGAAAAAAATTGACCTTGTGGCTCCACTTCCTCTTCCTCTTCCTGATGATCATTAGATGTGCGATTTCTCCTTCCACTTGTTTCCCCAATATTTTGATTTGCATATATTGGGCATACCCCACAATATTTCACTCTGTAATTAGGACTCGTTTTTGAAAGAGAGAATTCACATGCACAATTTGTCATCTCACCTGGTAGTTCCCAATCTAATGAACATGGGAGAAACTCTAATGCAACATGATCTGAGTCAATTAATGTTTTGTTTGTATAAGCAACCACAATTCTATCACCGTAGCATTTTTCATTATTTCTTGTGAACTTGAAACAGACATCCAATTGTTCTCCAAAATCCTCTTCTCCAAAAACATCGTCTCCAAAATCCAATTGATCTTCAGAATCACCAATGTAACAATATTCCTCAAATGCAATAACAGCACATACTACAAATCCCAGGAGCTGATCACTGATTATCTCAAGCTGTTCAGCAACTCCAAATTCGATTGAAGATCCTTCATTTCTATATATGAACCACCTTGGAACTTCACTTCCCGAGTAACAAAAGCTACAAAATCTACAAAAGTAACTTTCCTGTAACATGAAAATCATAATTATTTTTAATGTGAGAGATAGAGAGAGAAAGAGATTGATTAACAGAGTAATTACCTTGTTAAGGTATGTTATTAGTAGTGCAAACATGTTGCCGAATGCTGCCTCAAGGTTCAGGCAGTTAGTAAATATGAACTCAGAAAAACAATCATTTCCTAATTCTGCAAATTCAGATGCATTTCTGATTCTTTCTGAAAATTCAGATGTATTTCTGATTATTTCTGCAAATTCAGATGCATCTGGTATTGATCGGAGACGCTCACAATCAATTGCGCTTAAATGTTGTAGACGTGGTGGAAGCTCTGTTAGTGATTGAAGCATATTGCAATTGTTTAAGTTGAGATATATCAAATCACAAAGTTGCTTCATGCTTTTTGGTAGATGCTCAAAATGGTTGTCACTCAGGTCTAAATGTAACAAAGAGGATAAACGGCAAATATCTTCCGGGATTTCTTTTAGATTGCAATCACTTAAATATAAGCTTGTTAAAGAACACGGTAAACCCGATGAATGTGTAAATCTCAAACCTCTACATCCACGACATGATAGCTTTTTAAGATTTTTCAGATGCTTCATTGAAGACGGTAGTTGACTTATGGCAGATCTGTCCGCTGAGAGATATATCAAAGATTTTAAATTCCCCAAGTTCTCCGGAAGCTCTTTAATTGATGTTCCACTTAATTCAAGTGTTTTCAAATGTTCCATTGCATCCAAGATTTCTGGAAAACACTCAAGTCCGGAGCAATTCTCAAGATTTAGCTCATAAAGAGATTTTAATTTGCAAATGCTGGTCGGAATATGCTGGAGCCTTGTGCAATGTGACAGATTCAAGTTGCGAAGATTGGTTAGACACAGAATTGATGGTGGAACTTCATCTATTGCAGTCCAACTCAAATCCAAATATGTTGTATTCCCGGAAATTTCTGGAAACTTTGTGATGTTGTTGCAGCCACGGAGAACAAGAAATTCAAAAGATTCAAAATGAATATCACTAGGAAAGCTCCTAAGACTTTTGCAACCCCACATAGACAAATCACAAAGATTGTTGCCATGTTGAGCAAGCTGGGGAAAGTCAAGCAAGCTGCTGCAGTTACGGATATCTATCTCCTCAATCAATGGGGATTCTGAGAGGTCTGGGATCTTAGTAAGACGTGTACAGTGACGGAGATAAAGCCGCTTTAGTTTTGGGACATGCTGTGTAACAAAAAATAAAGTAAAGTGATTACAATAAATAATTAAGGTCCGTGAACTATACAAAATATATATATACAAAGAATAAAGGGTAACATATACTTAAATAGTTAAAATAATACCATAGTGCCTTCCCAAAGCCTTTCAACATTGCTACATCTCAGATCAAGTTCAACAAGATTATCTGAATTAAAATTTGATGGCAATGTGGGTAAAGGATATCCAAGCCAAATGAGAGACCTCAGCTTGTCAGAAATATCACTTAGACCTTCCCCAAAATGCACTTTAGAGTGATATGGTGAGTGAGATGAGTTAAAACCCTCAAAATGCTCTTTAATCCAAGTAGGATCGTAGAATTTGAGTAATCTCAGATTGTACATTTTCTTGAAAGCTTGAGAGCTCAAACACATATCCTTTATCTTGGACATATCTAAGACTATCCCTTGAACTGCATTAGTCCCCTAACAGCCAAAAGGAAAGTATAAGTTATATAATAATAATAATAATAATAATAATAATATATAATAAGTTATATATAAAGTATAAGTTAAACAAAATATTTGCATGTTGATCCTGTTAAGAGCAACACTTCTTCATCTTACACTGAAAAGTTTTACTAAACTAATTGTATCAAGTATAGTACTATTCTGCAGATTCATCAATTTTATGGTGCACCTAATCATAAAAGCAATACAGATTGATTAGAGACTTACATCATCATGCTTCAGTATGTGAAGAACATCCTCTTGTCTCCACAGCCTGCTGCGTTTGCCTATCTCGTCTGGAGATTCATTATGGACAATTTTCCAACCCATTTCTTGTAGCAAATCATGCATTTGTATTGTATCATGATACCGTGAAATTGTTATTAGTGACTTGCCAATGAGAACACTTAGTGAGTAGTCACAATCATCTAGTATTTTTGCTACATGCTTTCGTTTTTCCCCTTTTAAAAAACATGCAATGTCAAGAAATATATTCTTCTCTCTATAATCCAATCCATCAAAACTAATTTTTAACACGTCAGAAATTTTACGATCCAAATTTGTTTGTAATGTGTTTACTGCACTTTTCCACTCTTGTTTGCTCTTCTGGTATAATGACGAACCCAACACTTTAAGAGCTAATGGATTACCTTTTGCATAATTTACAAACTCTTCTGAGAGCACCGTAAATCTTCGGTGGGATGGCTATCTTTGAAAGCATAACTACAGAAGAGTTGATGAGCTTCATGATCGTCAAATCCCTCAACCTCATATATGTTATCATCATTCACACGACAACTCTGAAGTACATGTCTATTTCTTGTAGTTATTAGGATTCTACTTCCTTTGCCCAATCCATCAACACCTTTAAATAAAGGTTCAATTCGTAAAAAATCATCCACATCGTCGAGAACAATGAAGACCCTTGTGCGGTTGAGCCTTTCCTTGATTTTTGGGGGAATAGTTGGACTGTCTAATTTTAGTTTTTCATCCTGTAACACCTTAGAAAGAATTTCCTTTTGCAGAGAAGCTAATCCTCCATAGTTTTCTAATCTTTCCCTAACATTTTGAATAAAACAAACACCTTGAAAATGATTTGAATTATTATTAAAAATGGCATCAGCAAGAGTTGTTTTACCGATACCACCCATCCCCAAAATCCCGATAATTAGAACATTAATTGTCCTATCACGAAGACATAATAATGATTTAATCTCATTAATTCGTTTATGTCCAATTAGTTCTCCGTAACCAGGCGATATGTATTGACCCATCAATTTCTCCCAAATATCATTGACAATTTTGCTAACAAGCTCGGCGTCAGTTCTGCCAAATGAAAATACCGCAGTAATAAGCAGAAATCACCACAACACAAGCTGGAGTCCTATTGATAACTGGAAATTTGAAATTCAAACCTACCAGCATCAATCACCTCGTATTCTATTTAAATATGTAAGGACTCCAAATAATTTTGGTTGATCATATAAAAATTATGTAGAGGAAATCTAATGCACTAACTTTTTTCTTTTTCTTTTTCTGAAGTATATCGAATGCACAAACTCATATTCACTTCATATACTATAATTTATTACAAGCAGTAGTTCTTATAATTAGAAAGAGAGCGGGTCCATTTACACAAGTATATTAGTAATTGACTAAATAATATATATTTAAACACAAACATTATCATGAATATTAGACTCTGTTTATTTAATCCAGATCTATTCTCTCAAAAATATGTGAGATGAGGAGAGGAGGACTCTTGTTTACTTATTTTGAACAAAATTAAGAATATTAATTTTATAAATTAGGATTAAGTAAAATAAAGTAAGAGTTAGATTTACCTCTCTACAGAGGAATCCCATCCAGATTTATTGGATGCTTTAGTCAACGCTTCTCTCCATGTTTGCACCTCTTCTGGTAATTCTTTTCCATGCTTGTCAAAAGAATCCTTGAAACGACCAGTCTGCTTACGTACATCAGATGGATCAACACCATAGAAAACAGGTATGACAATCTTGTTCTTATGCTTCATAACCTCTACAAGTTCACGTAAGCACCATTTGGAAGAAGCATAGTCTTTGGAGAAAATAACTACCGAAATCTCTGATTCTTCAATGGCTCTTGAAAGAGCGGGGCATATGTCATCCCCTCTTATGAGTCGGTTATCAATAAAGGTTTCAATTTGTATTCTGTGCAAAGCTTCATAAAGATGACTGGTGAAAGTACCGCGGGTGTCCTCACCTCTGAAACTGAGGAAGACATCATATTTGATGTTGGTGTTGTTGGAAGAAGAAGTTGATTGTAAATTGCCCATAGAGAAGAATTGCAAGACTTAGTTTGAGCAGCAAAAATTGCAAGGCACAAATACAGGAAACTTTTGAGAGTAAATGGATATGTTACACCAAAAAAGAAAATTTATATTTAAATTAAAAACATCAATTGTGTACTATCTTTTCTTGCCTGTTTCCTGTGACCTTCCACCATTAACCTACTGACTTTCTTGCATCCTTCCACCATTAATACATCATTGTGTATTATCTTTGCTTTTTCTCTCTTTCTTTGTTTCTTCACTGATGCAGACATGTGACTGATTAAAAATGTGGAAAGAGAAAAATAAATAAATAAACAAATAAAAGCTTTTGGTCAAGTCCTCCGCCTGTTTTTTTTTTTTTTTTTTTTTTCCTTTAATTCAATAAACTTTTTTTTTTTTTTTTAATATCGAGGGTTTTGGACTCTATCCGTCTGTCCTCTCCCAATTGCGTGACAGGCCATAGCCTATTTGTTGGTTGTTGTGGAGTAGGACAGATAGGAAACCTCGGCCCACACCCTTGGCCCCACAAGGATGCAAGCGGGTAAATCAGTAGGATTCGAATTGCTGACTTGGGTTTCTTTCCAAGCCCCATGCTCATCCTTCCACTAGTTGAATTAACGTCCTGAGGGCAGACCTCAAGAATTTGACTCTAGGGAGAATCGAACATGTGAACATGTGACAGTGAGTTTAACCACACATCACAAGCTTGCACTCACCGCTGGGCCAAACCCCTTGAGGTTGCGAAAAAAAAAAATGGAATTATAGATGGTGTGGCTCTGGTGTAATTTTGTTTTTTACTTTTTGATATTCAAATTAAAATAAGCTTGGAACAGTGAAATTCTGAAGAGTGCATGGACGAAGACAACATTGATGTTTCAACAACTTTAGTGCGGACTCCACTCCTCCCATTTATCAATAAAGCATCTTTATCTTTCAAAAAGAAGAAAAAAAAAAGCAACTTTAATTTGGATTTCACTCCACCCATTTATCAGTAAAGTTTGGTATGTCATCGGTGGAATTTTGGTTGAGTCTGTCATCAGTCCATATTACAATAATTGTACAAGACTCACTTTAGTTATTTAGCCGTTCTTTTCTATTTTATTATTGAGCTATTTTACGCGACTTAAGGATATGATTCATAATTTCATATCAACAATACACTTGGTTAGTTGGTTGAACATTTTCTATTTCTATTTGATATTCCACTTAACTTCTAATTTTTGAATATTTTTGCACATAGCCTCTTTAAGACAGATAATAGTTCACTTTTTTTTTTCTTTTTTTTTTTTTTTGATGTCATGGATGTAGATATCAGGACAGTACATATACAGTTTGATCTTAACAGTCTTCCGACTCGAAAGTTCAGTGCTTCTAAAAAAAAACTATTGAGCTATTTTACATTTTTACACAACTCATGAATAGGAACATCCTATTTGGTTGAACATTAAACTTCTATTTCTATTTGAGCCTCCGCTTAATCTTCTCAATAATTTTACAAATTCTGTCCTCCCTTGATTTTTCATGATCAGTAAAAAAATTACAACGACATTGTTTAATATTTTGATTCTTCTTGTATGGACATCACCACTCATCAAAATGATTGTACTAGCGGTCGTGTAATTATTTATTTTCCACAAAAAGGATACATGACGACACGTCGTTGCAATGTCGGTCAAAAGATTGAACATTTAAATTCGACCTCGCTAGCGCGCGAGTCACAGAGACTAGCACAGCGACAAGTGAGGGTATCGTTCTGCAGGGAGGTGGGATCCATCGACCGTCACTGGTTCTAGCTATTATTATAACACTCCGAGAGAACTCGTGTGTTGCGTTTGCGGAAAAGTAAATAATAATATAAATTAATTAATTAACTAACATAATATATACATGGATAGAATGGAATGGAGAGATGCGTGAAATGTGGTTACACTAAGGAAATGACTCAACCGTAGCAATCCACATAATTAAGCTCTAGACTCACTTAGTCCCTCAATGTGCAAGTATATCATAGGCTCGTGTCCCCTTAATTGATCTCTAATCTCTCTCGAGTCTTAGAAATCACATCCACACAATGCATGGATTCATTAAGTACTTTGGGACACTTACACAAGCTCTGTAAGCCAGTATAGTGATCTCTCAACTGTCTAGTCATATACAGTGGTTATTTCGTTGGGCATGTAATGCGCAACCGCGTGGGCCATACTATAGCCAATAATTCATTCACAATGGCTAACCAAATACGGGATGGCAACCAAGTGAAAGCATTAAGAATACTAGATACCCATACAACACGTATGTTATATGCTCGTGTCCCCTTAATTAATCTCTAATCTCTCTCGATGTTTTAGAGATTACATCCATGCATAAATGCTTGGATTCATTAAGGACTGTGGGACATACACACGAGCTCTACACGTCAGCCTAGTGATCTCTCAACTTACTGGTTAAATGTAGAGGATATCACGCTAGACATGTTAATGTGAACCACGCAATACATAACACACAGCCTAAATATCATCCACAAGGTGGCTAACCAAGTGAAAGCATTAAGCAATGAAATACCTCTATAACTACACAAGCACAAGAGAAATTCAGTTTGTCTTTACTCTAGATAATGATTCGGTTTTATCAATCTCTCTAGGATGGCTAAAAATGGAAACAAGCTTACCAAACAACTACATGCAACAAGTTGATTGTTATTCATTAAGACCATTCAATTTAAGTTATGGGTTCATTCTCTTGATTTGGGAATTATCCCTAAATCAATTCATCACCCAACCCAAGCCATGGGTGAGCAATTGTGCCTTTGAAAACAAAGACCCATTAAGTACAAGAATATAGAACCAAAGTCTAATTTAGCAAGTACATGCATAAATCAAACTTCTGCCATGCTTTAGAGCTAATACTCAATACTCAAATAATTCTAGACAAGGTATTTTGGATCATCCATCAATCAATCAACAATCAACAATCATGGGATGTTAAATTACTCTACTCCTAAATTAAATTACACTACTCCTAATCCCATTCATGGACACATATCAATTTAGACCCATCACACACATGAATATCACAACAAGAGATTTAATCATGAATAAACAAAGAGTAGAACAAAACTCAAAGAATATAAGAACAATCATACATATATTGCAATAAGTGTAGGTTTACAAAATTCCCAAATTGGGGTTACACATAAAGAAGCAAGAAATACAAAGAAATAAGTAAATAAGAGCAAACCCTTGAAGACAAGTCCTCCAAAGATGCTCCAAACCTTCCTAGCTCAGATTTGGTCCGAAAACCATTCCTATTTCCTTGCAAACTGCTCTAAAATGGATGGAGGAGATGTAAAAATGGTGGTGGAGGTGTATGGTGAGCTCCCATGGAGGAAGAACCTCCATGGGAGCTTGGATCTCTCACTTACTTGGTGGAGAAGGTGAATAAGATGAAGAAAATGGAAGAAAAGTGGTGTGGGGCGGAAGAGAAAGAGAGGAGAAGTTAGGGATTCTGAAAAGATGAGAGATAAGGGGATATATATATAGTGGGGAGGAGACTTAGGGCATAAATGGGGTGAAAGGACGAGAATGCCTTTGCAAAAGTGGCTGAAAATTGGGCATCTCGCGGGTAGTTTTCCAGCAGCATGCACCGTTACGAAAATGGGCATAACTTTCTCCAAACATATCGAAATCGGGTTCTTGAAGAACTGTTGGAAAGAAGACTTCTGGAGCTTTCCAACCATATATAGCACGAAACCTAATTAGTTCTGAGGAGAGAGATATGACCCCCGCAAGTTAAACATTCTGCAAGAAGCTTTCGCCAAACCCAACCCAACCCAACCCAACCCATGAATTATGCTCCCTAGGGCGCAGAACTGCAAAACATGAAACTCTGCCAAGAATTCTACAGCCCCTAAACGCAGAATTAAGGGTGCATAATCTAACTTTGGAAAATTACACTTTTGCCCCAATATTTCTTCATTTTTGCACTTTAACCCCTCAACTGGAAGAAATCCTGAAACACTTATTTAAAACGTTAAATACCCAGTTTTACCCAAGAAACAAGCATAAAAGATGAAAGTAAGGGGCTACACAATGTGTAAAAATAAGAGTTATCACACCTCCAAACCTATCTTTTGTTCGTCCCCAAGCAAAAAAAAAAAAAAAAAAAATGAAAATAAAACAAAACAAGCAAAACAAACTAAAATAAATAAAAAGTTAAAACTAGGCTAGTCCACTTCCGTAGGAAACACGATGACACTTAGCATGTGCCACAAGCCTTTAAACCGCTAGGCGATCCCTAGAGGAGGAGTTATAGTCTCCTGAGGGTTTACAGCTACGACACCCACAAACGTATACTCTGCAAGAAAAGTTGAGATGCAATCCAAACATACCAAGCAAAGACTACATGCATGCTAATATCTCAAATATACCAATTAATAACAATGCATCACGCAATGCAAGTATGTCAATACTTAGGATGTTTTTGGTTTACAAAACAACTACGCTCGAATTGCCTAAGATGAAATTCGCCTCAACTCTAATCCTCCTTGGATTTCAGTCTGATTTTTCCACTCAAAACCTGGGCGATCACTCTAAATCAAACATATGCGAATGAGTTTAAGTACTAAAATCTAATATATCGCATATGAGTATTTTTCAATGAAGCACAATTTCTGGAAATAGATCTCATGGAAGGAATTGAAATGCCATGAACGTGGAAAGACATGCATTGACTCGCATTCCCAATATAGACTTCCTAAGAGATCAAATGGACTTTCCCTCACTTTATATTGTGGCCAAGGTGATTTGTGAAGGTGTATGGGATGAAATATATGGTAGGAGTGGGAAGGATAAAGCTATCAACCATGCCAAGGTGTTTACACATTACATTACAACAAAATTAGCTCTATTACATATTACATTACAAGCGTCTAGGCTATAAAATTTACATTGCACATTTGTGCTACATTTGTACTCATATTTAAGAGTAACTTCACATTTGAAGAACTAGAAGGCTTAAGTGTTTTATATTTCGACACTTATTCTCTTTTTTTCTTTTTTCTTTCTCCTTTTTTTTCTTTTTGTAAGCCTTTGCCTAGCACAATTTGCATACATTTGCCTAAGTACACGCTTTTACAAAAATTAGAGCTTTACAATACATAAATTCTATTAAGCTATACACCTTAACATGATCAATAACTAGGGAATGGTTGGGGGTGTAGTGTTTGGCCTCAATTTGCAATGAATATAGAGGTATGGGAGTGTTTAGGCTATTTTAAAGATGCTCCAAAGATGCTCAAAACCTTCCTAGCTCGGATTTGGTACGAAAACCACTCATATTTCCTTGCAAATTGCTCTAAAATGGATGGAGAAGGTGTAAAAATTGTGGTGGAGGTGTATGGTGAGCTCCCATGGAGGAAGAATGATCGGACGATTTATATACCTATTTGAGGTCCCCATTCCCTATCGTTTGTTCTCGTTTTCAAGCTTGTTTTTGTATATAATGGGTTTTGTGAGCCATGTGTAGGTACATATTCCCTACAATAAGGTTTTCAGCTTAAAGTAAAGTTTGGGAGGCGAAACCGAGCAAATAATGAGAATTGGAAGCCATTCAGAGTTGTTGCGGCCTCGCCATTGACCCAAAAAGCGGCGTGATTCATGGTCAACCATGGCAAGCAAAACCATGTTTCCGTGGTGGATCCGCCGTTGAGCTAGAACGCGACATTGAGACCGCAGCACTGGTCAACTCTGATTTCCAAAGGTTGATGGGCTGAAATTGTAAAATGTCCATGCAGAACACCAACATTTAGAGGTCCATATCTCCCTCCTCAGATTGAACTGGGATTTCTATCATATATTTTCAGAAATCCCCAGAAGTCTTCTTTCCATCGGTTTTTACGGATTGCGATTCCGGGCTTTCTAGAGGGAGTTATGGCCGTTTCCGTAACGGTGTGCGAGGCTGGAAACATGACCGCAGCAGAGACGTGGTGCAGAACACCCAATTTTCGGGGGGCATATCTCCCTCTTCAGATTGCACCTCATTGAGCTCTATATATATTCGGAAAGATCCGGAAGTCTACTTTCCAGCGGTTTTTACGGAATATGATTCCGGGTTTTTTATAGGGAGATATGCGTGTTTCCGTAACTGTGCGCGTGATGTTCGCCCCCTAGCTGGTCGCCGCCAACAGCGAATGTGGCAGCGACCTCCTCAATGCCAAAGGGGCAGTGATGTTCGCCCCCTAGCCGGTCGCCACCAACAGCGACTTTGGCAGCGACCTTCCGTTGTCAAGTGAGTTTTCAAGCCATTTTTGAAGGGCAAATGTGTCCTTTCACACCCCAATTCGTCCCCAAACTTTCCCTAACTATATAAACACCTCTTTCCTCTCTTCTCTACACCAAGAACACATCAAGAACACAACAAAAACCAACCACCAAAAAGAAGAAACACACAGCAGCCCATCCTCATCTTCTTCCCCAAATCAAGAGAGAGAGAAGCTTCAAAGCTGCCATGGAGGTTCTCCTCCATGGGAAGCTCATCACCACCACTTTCTACCCATCATCCACCACATTTGGAGTAGATTGCAAGGAGAAAGGAGAGGTCTTTGGACCAATTTCGAGCTAGCAAGCATAGAGAACTTGGAGAAGGTCATCTTCAAGGGTTGTCTCTTCTAAACTCTTCTCTTTGTATTTCTTGTTTTCTAAATGTGTAACCCCACTTGTGAAATATTGTAAACCTATATTTGTGCTTATTTATGTTATGATTGTTCTTAAATCCATTTGGGTTTTGATTTATTCTTGTTATTATTGCATAATCTCTTATCTTGATATGCATGTGTGTGGAGATTGGAAATTGATATGTGTTCATGGATGGGATTAGGAGTAGATTAACTTAATATGTAGGAGTAATTGTAATCAAATATCCCATTTGTGTATATATGTCTTTGGAAGGTCGAAATGCCTTGTTTTGATGGGTTTGAGTGTTTGTGGGTTTTTGGTTGTGCCTAGGAGGACCAATCCGGGTATAACCTTAACCACTTAGCTCTAAAAGAATGGATAAAACTTGTTTTATGCATGGCCATGCTAGAATAGGTTTTGGCTCAATGTTCTGGTGCTTAATGGGTCTTTGGCCTTAAGACACATGCTTTTCCATGACCTTTGGGGAGCAAGAATAGATTTTGGTTTCCTTAATCAACGAATGATTCGTAATAATAGATGATTTGGTTTCAGAACTCCTTAATCGTGAGAACAAGCCCATAACTTGAATTGGATGAATTTAATGTCTAACAATCAACTAGGTGTCCACTTGTATTTGGTGAATTAATAAGTACCTTGTATGACCACAATCATGCATCTCTCCAAACCACCCTTTTATTATTTGTCTCTTTAAACACAATTCTCACCCCTTCCATATTCCTTTTATTTTATTTGCATTCCTTTCATTTACATTTCCACACACACCACACCGCAATATGCATACACCTCACACACAACATTCTCACCATTTCCGCATTCTATTTACATGCTTCCAATAAACTCTAAAACTCGAAACGGTTGATGGATCACACCTCTTTGTGGACGATACCCTTGCTTGTTGCTATACTAGTCTCTAGTCACTTGCACTAACAAGGTGAACTTGAAGTATAAATGTTTTGACATGCAAAACGACACTTGTCAAAGAACCTCCATGGGAGCTTGGATCTCTCACTTATTTGGTGGAGAAGGTGAATAAGATGAAGAAAATGGAAGAAAAGTGGTGTGGGCGGAAGAGAGAGAGAGGAGAAGTTAGGGACTCTAAAAAGATGAGAGATAAGAGGATATATAGTGTGGAGGAGGCTTAGGGCAGAAATGGGGTGAAAGGACAAGAATGCCCTTGCAAAAGTGGCTGAAAATTGGGCATCTCGCAGGTGGGTTTCCAACAGCACACACCGTTACGAAAATGGGCATAACTTTCTCCAAAAATATCAAAATTGCATTCTTAAAGAACCGTTGGAAAGAAGACTTCTAGATCTTTCCAACCATATGTATCACAAAACCTAATTCGTTATGAGAAGAGAGATATGGCCCCTGCAAGTTAGGCATTATGTAGGAAGCTTTCACCAAACCCAACCCATGAATTATGCGCCCTATTCTGTGCCCTAGGGCACAGAAATACAAAAAATGAAGCTCTGATAAGAATTCTATGGCCCCTATATGCAGAATAGCGGAGCCGAATGTAAGTTTCAAAAATTGCACTTTTGCCCCAAAATTTTCATATTTTTGCACTTTAGCCCTTATGCTGGAAGAAATCCTGAAACACTTATTTAAGCGGTTAAATACCCGGTTTTACTAGAAAAATAAGCATAAAAGATGAAAGTAAGGGGCTACATAACGTGTAAAAATAAGAGTAATCAATACACCATACATGTTAAAATGGCATAAAAGAGAAAAGAGAGCAGAGGAAATCTTTATATATTCAATGATATATTTACAATCAACAATACATGGCTTTATACACAGTAAGGAAATCTATGCTGGGAAAGTAAGATTATTTGCTATTAAAACAAGAATCTCCACAATTGCTCCAAGCAATGAAGTTAAGCCTATAATCTCTCCAACATAACTACATAATCTGCAGAGTAATTTCTTTCCTTCAATACTCCCCCTCAATTTTTTTCCCCCTCAAGAACACCCAACTTGCCAAGGTGTGATTGAAAAACAACCTTCCCCGACGGTTTTGTAAACATATCAGCAACTTGTTTGCTAGTTTGCACATAAGTTGTCTCAATCTCTCCTTTCTGAATTCGTTTGCATACCGTGTGACAATCTAACTTTATATGTTTAGTTCGTTCATGATACATCGGATTCGCAGCAATATGCATTGCGGCCTAGTTATCACAAAACAAGTTTGTTGGTTCCTAATGCTCAACACGCAAATCTTTCAAAAGGTACCTTAGCCAAGTAAATTTGCAGGTGATAACTGTCATTGCCCTATACTCAGCTTCTACCGATGATCTTGAAATCATGGTTTGCTTCTTACATTTCCAAGACACAAGAGCTTTGCCAAGGAAAATGCAGTAACCTATAACTGATCGTCGAGTAGTTGGGCATCTGGCCCAATTAGCATCACAATAGCCAACAAAATTCAATTAACTTTGTGCCATAAAAAACAACCCTTGGCCTGGAGCTTCTTTCAGGTATCGGAGAAGGCGATATGCTGCATCAAGGTGTGGCTTTCTTGGTTGTTGCATGAATTGACTGAGTGTAGAGACTGAATAAGTGATTTTCGGTCTTGTGATAGTAAGGTAGATTAACTTCCCGACTAATCTGCGATAGTAAGTTGGATCCTTGAGAAGATCCCCATTAGTTGGTGTTAACTTTAAATGTTCTTCCATAGGATATTTTGCTGGTCTTGCACCAAGTAAGCCAGCCTCTTCCAATATGTCAAGAGTGTATTTGCGTTGACAAATCGAAATACCAGCTTTTGAACGTGCAACTTCGATCCTAAGAAAGAACTTCAAATGTCCTAGATCCTTAATCTGAAAACAGCTGCTTAGAAACTTTTTAAGATCACTGATCATTTGCTCATCCTTCCTTGTAAGGATCACGTGTCATCAACATAGAGCAAAATAGCAATGAAAGAATTACCTCGAACCTTGATAAATAGAGAATAATCCGCTCTTGATTGCACAAAGCCAACATCACAGATTGCAGAAGAGAATTTAGGAACCAACTCCGAGAGGCTTGCTTGAGCCCATATGAGGATTTATTTAGTCAACATACAAGTTGCTCCCCATGTCGACTATAACCAGGTGGCGGATGCATATACACCTCTTAAGAAAGTTCACCATGAAGAAATGCATTCTGGACATCCATATGATGAAGGGGCCAATTACGAACGGCAGACACGGCTAAGAGACAACGAATAGTGATGAGTTTAGCAACTGGCGCAAAGGTCTCAATGTAGTTGATACCTGCTAGTTGTATGAATCCTTTTCCAACTAACCGAGCCTTATAACGCTCCCCAGTGCCATCTGATGGATATTTGATCCGGTAAACCCATTTGCAGTCGATAGAGTGATGACCAGAGGGAAGTTTGACCATAGTCCATGTATGATTTTCCTCATGGGCATGAAGTTCTATCTACATAGCTTCAACCCACTTAGGATCTTTACTAGCTTGGTCATAAAAGATTGGCTCAACCAAGTGAGAAATATTGTGAACAAAAGTACAATGAGCAGAAGATAAATTAGAGTAATTTATATATCAATTTAAAGGATACCTGGTACGTAGCATGGAAGAAGAAACCGATCCCGGAGCAAGCAATTTTGCATGGTTGACTTGGTAATCTTGGAGGTGAGGTGGGGCCTTGATGGTCCAGCTAGATCGGCGAAATGGAATTGGGTTAGGAGGCAAATCTGGTATAATATCAGTTTGAATGGGAATGTTGGTAAGGGTTAAAGATTCGGTTTGAGTGAGTGGTATGGAATTAGGCAGATTTGGTGGGATATCTGCCAAGGAATTTGGTGACGTGGGTGCCTCATTTTGTGTTGAAAGTTGTCTTGTTGGGTTGGGCAAATTGACTTGTGTGTCTTGGATATGAGGAATGGTGGAAGGAATGCCATCTAGAGGCAATGGTAAAACTGGGTAGCCTAACTGAATTTATGGTGGAGAAGTGTTGGAAAACTTTGATGGTGGGAACTCACTCAAACACAATAAGAAGAAAGACATTTTAAGGAGGAATAAAAATTCTATTAACTCTATCAACTGATACAAAATTTGTATCACACCACCACTCAAATGTATTTTCAGTTTTCCTCACACTTGCTCAAATGCCTACAACACCAAACTATTTATAGGACTCAATGGAGAGTTCTAGATCAATCTCATAACTATAATACAAAGAACTTACTCATACATGCATCACATTAAATACTACATAGATAATCTAAATACATTAGCCCTCCAAATACATGTATCCTCCAAGTACATGAACACAAACCTCTAGATGAATGTGTATTTAAATCCTCCAAGGTTCATGTATATATTTTTCTATAAATTAATGTTTAACTTCTAACATCCCCCCTTAAACATGATTTCATGCCAACTCCAAGCAAAGTTCTCAACTTGATAAGAACATCAACCTTGATAGGTTTGGTGAAAATTTCTACAATTTGTCTTCTGTCTTCACATATTTCACATAGATCTCTTTTTTCGAAATGCAATCTCTAATGAAATGAAATGAAACCTCGTATCAATATGCTTACTTCGGTCATGGAACACCAGATTCTTTGACAAAGCAATAGCTAACTTGTTGTCCACATTAATCTTTGTTGCATTAATTCCCCTGCACCATTCCAATCTCTTTGAGCAAATTTCTCAACCATATTGCATAACAGGTGCAAGATGTGGCTGCAACATATTCAGCTTCACAAGTAGATAATGTCACAATGGGTTGTTTTTTAGAACTCCATGTGAATGCTGTTTCTCCCATAAAAAACACAAATCCCGTAATACTTTTATGATCATCAGCGTATCTAGCCCAATCACTGTCACAATAGCCTTCAAGCTTGAAATCATTAGAATAAGAATAAAACAACCCATAATCAAGTGTACCTTTGAGATAACTGATGACACGTCGTTGAGGTGTATCAAAAGATTTGAATTTTACATTCAACCTCGCAAGTGCACGAGTCAAGAGACTAGTATAGCGTGCAAGCAAGGGTATCGTTCCGTAGGGAGGTGGAATCCATCAACCGTCGCTAGCTTAGCTTATTTGGAAAATACGAATTGAGGTGTGTGTGTGCATTAAATGTAAATATTGCAACGAAAAGATAAATTATGTACAAAAGTATTTACAAAGATAGAATGGATGTGAGAGATGTGGCATATAAATGGTTACACTAAGTAAGTGACTCAACCATAGCAATCACACAATTTCATACAAACATGCATTGTCAATATTGATAGCCGTGTTCACTTAATCTTCGCCAATATTCTCTCTCGAGTAACAAAGGCTATACCCACATGCACCAGCAACCTATCAACGGATGGTTACCTAAGCTGCACACGAGTTCATTAAGAACTATGAGACACATATAGCGGCTTTACATGCAAAAGCCTCGCGTATCTCTACCTTACCCTGCATGTAGTGACCAATCTACTCATGCACATTGCGTGCTTCACCTCTCGGTCCTTCACACAACAACCAAGGTTCATTCAAGTGGTGGCTAACCACTCAAAAGCATTAAGCACTTCAAATGACCACTCAACCATCAACAAACATATTTAATAAAAGAGGCAACAATGCTAGATTTACATCAAACCCTAATGAATGGAAGTACACATCAAAGATGAGACAAAAACACAAAGAAAGAAATACAAAATAGATAGAAAGGAGACCCCATCCGTAACCGGGAATTGAACACCTGGTTTCTTGGTTGTCAATCCAATATGTACTCACCACTATACTATTACGGCGGTCTCCAATCTCATGAATGCTCAACTCTCTCATAAAGAAAGCTCTCTCCTTATCTCTCAAATCTCCCTAAGAAGGATGGCTAAAAATGGGACAAGCTCACCAAACAACAATGTGCAAATAGTTGATTGTTATCATTAAGAACATTCTATTCAAGTTAAGGGTTCATTCTCTTGATTAAGGAATTCACCAAAATCAATTCATCACCCAACCCAAGCCATGGGATGAGCAATGTGCCTTAATAAAAAGACCCATTAAACACAAGAATATGGAACCAAGCCTAATCTAGCATGTGAATGCATAATCAACCAAGCTTTTCCCACTCTTTGGAGCTAATACTCAAACACTCAAATCATTCTAAACATGGCATTTTGGCTCACTCATCAACATACAAACAATCATGGGAAGCTAAATTACACTACTCCTAATTTAAATTACTCTACTCATAATCTCATTCATGCATACATATCGATTTTTACCATCCACACACATGAATATCATAATAAGAGGGAAAATTATGGATTTGGCAAAGAGTAGAACAAAACCCAAAGAATTTAAGAAACATTCATACATATATTGCACAAATGTAGGTTTACAAAATTCCCAAATTGGTGATTACATCCAAGAAAACAAGAAATACAAAAAGAAATGAGTTAAAAGGAGACAACCCTTGAAGACACTCCTCCAAGCTCTCCTTGATTTCCTAGCCCGTTTTTGGTCCAAAGACCACTCAATTCTTCCTGTAATCTACTCCTAGATGGGTGGATGTAGTGTAAAAAGGGTGGTGAAGATGTATGGTGAGCTCCCATGGAGGAAAATCCTTCATAGGAGCTTGAAGCTCTCACTTATTTGGGGAAGAAGATGATGGGGATTTCGGTTTTTGGGTGTAGGAGGTGTAGAAGTTTTTGTTTCAGACCCCAAATGGGGGTATTTAAAGAGTTGGAAGGTTAGGGCATGAATGGGGTGTGAAAGGACAAGATTGCCCTTCAAAATCGGCCAAAATACGTGAAACTGGTGCCCAGGGCGCTGTACGTACAGCCCTTTTGTACAGCGACCGTACAGCGCTTCTTGTTCTTCAGTGGTTTTCAACATCGCGCACTGTCACGGAAATGGGCATAACTTCCTCTATAGACATCGGAATTGTGTTCTGTAAAAACCGTTGGAAAGAAGACATCCGGGGCTTTCCGAAAATTGGTGGAAAAAAACCTAATTCAATTTGAAGAGAGAGATATGGCCCCTGAAAGTTTGGTGTTCTGCACGAGCCATTTCCGTTTCAGCCCTTTTAACTTCCAAAACTCATCAATTTAGCTCAAATACCTTATTTATGGTGAATAACCTACAAAAAGCTCACAAAACACATTATATACAAAAATACGCTCGAAAACGAGTACAAACGATAGGAAATGGGGACCTCAAATAGGTGTAAATATAGTCCGATCAATAACAGAGAATTCTTTTTGTTGTCCTTAAATGAGTAGCTATAGGAGACTCCATGTAACGACTCACTAATCCAACCCCAAAGAGAATATATGGCCTATTGCGGGTCAAATATATCAAGCTTCCAACCAAGCTTTTAAAATATGTTGGATCAACAGCTTCACCTTCTTCATATTTTGACAACTTGATTCCAATCTCGACAGGAGTTGGTACTGGTTTGGAATTGATCATGTTAAACTTCTCAAGTACTTCCTTGACATACCGTTCTTGAGAAATGAAAATGCCTTCCTCCATCTGTTTCATTTCGACACCAAGATAATATGACATAAGCCTAATATATGTCATCTCAAACTCTTGAATCATCGCCTTCTTAAATTCTTCGAACATACTCGGATTATTCCCTATAAAAATTAAATCATCCACGTACAAGCAAACAAGCAAAATGTCTCCATTTTTGTTAGTTCAAATAAAAAGCATGTTCATGCGGATATTTTACATAGCCATTCTGCTGGAAGTACTTATCTATTATGCTATTCCAAGCTCTTGGAGCTTGCTTTAAACCGTACAAAGCCTTCTTCAATTTTAAGACTTTATCTTCTTGGTCTTTCACAACATATCCAAGAGGTTGCTCCAGATACACTTCTTCTTCCAAGTATCCATTCAAGAAAGCTGATTTGACGTCTATCTGATAAATCTTCCATTTGTTCTGGGTTGGGAGCGAGATCTAATCGAGCCATTTGTTAAGTGTGAAGCCTGACATGAATTGAATGCACCACCCACCACCAACTCAGTAACCAACCACCATTGACAAAGCTAGCATGAATTTATTGTTGGGTTGGTGACAGCTTGGGTTCATTGATGGTTTTGGTGAAACTTGAGCACTATAAATACTATTGTAGTCTCATTGTAAATGTGTGCCAAGTAGAGGAGAGAAAATATTGAGAGTTGAGAGTAGTGGTGGCCACGGTTCGGTACGGGCGGTTTCGGTTTGGTGGTTGGTGGCCACCCAAAACCGAAACCGAAACCGAAACCGAAACCAAAACCAAAACTAGAAATTCGGTTTGGTACACGATTTAAAACCAATTGTTTTACGGTTTGGACAGTTTCGGTTTTGAGTGGTTTCGATTTCAATTTTTTTTTTCCAAATTTTTTGCCACGTGGCAACGTCTGATTCGTCGAATTTTTTTTAACTACAGACAAAACCGATGGTTAAACCGCCAGCTTTAGTCGGTTTTTAGGAAGGCCAAACCGAAATCGAAACCATGTAAACCGGTTTTCAAACAGGCTGTTTAGGTTCCGGTTTGGGTAGTACGGTTCCGGTTAAACAGCGGACAAAACCGACGGTTCAACTAGAACCGTCGCCACCTCTAGTTGAAAGAGATAGTGCTTCACTATTGTAATTACAGATTTCATAGTAGAAGTTGAGTGTGGGTGCGCTCCATGGATGTAGACTTTTGTTGAACCACGTAAAATCTCGTGTCTCTTATTTTTCTTTTACTTGTGTGTGTATCTGGATTTAGAGTTCGTTTGTTTTTTTCACTTAAAATATTAGTCTGAATTGAACCCATTAAGTTGTTTTGTTTGTTTTTTTTTTAAGTAGTCAAACAACTTTAAAATATCAAAAAACAACTTAAAATAAAATTTAAGAAATCCTGACTTTTAACTTAATTTTAAATAACTAGATTACAGTTAAAATATTCTTTTCCAAGTCTATCCTCCCAAAGAAGATATATTTCCAAATTTATCTTAATTTGATATGGTGTAGAATTTTTTCTTTAACATATTTATTATTTTAAACAGGTTTTAAAGAGAAAAAAAAAAAAACACCCTAATTACTTCTCATATTAAACAGGTTTCAAGATTGAACAATTGAATTTATCTCATACCAAATCCCGATAAGACTCTTTATTTTATTTTTATTTTTATCTAACTATTTGTATAGTGCTCAAATAATGTCTATCATATTGAGTAGATTTCGTGGCTTGAAAATGTTGTAGAATAATTGTATATACAAAATTCAAGAACCTTTTTTTTATTTGGTTTCCGGTTGTTATCAAAAAATCGTCAATGGGATGAAATTCCAATTAACAACTTTAAAGGGACCAAGATCTAGATTGATCCTGGTCGGAGGGGTATCACGTAGTTTGATACCGACTATGTCCCTGTCAATGCAAGTATGATATGGAATACAGGAAATTAAATAAGAATAAGTTTTTATTGATCGCCACTTTGCATTACAGATATCTGAACTATGTTTTTAGGGGTTAACAACAAGGTATGGAGATTTGGTGAGTAATGGAGATGGTGGTGATGGTGAATCTGTGCCTGTCGATAAGTAGAACTTGAACGTCGGGTTTTCTCTTTATTTCTCGATCTCTTTTCAGTCAATAAGCTGTTGGTATATGTAGGTCCTGTTTACTTGCCATGCACTCCTATGATTTCGGTCTAAGGTTTGGCCGCTGCAGGACCTTTTCTTTTCTAGGAGATAATCTCGGAGCTTTTATGTGTAAAATCCAGACTTTCTTTCCTAGGAGGAGTCAATCTCGTAGGTAAATCTTTCCTTTCTAGGAGGACTCTAACAGTGTTGACTTGCTCAAAATAGGACTCCCTGGCATGAAAGAATATATCTCCTTTGTCTTATTTGAACGGCTGCGTTTTAACATGGAGCTTTTAATCCTGGCATAAGAGTCTTGCTACTTGGTATCTTCTTGCTTGGCGAGCTAGTTACATCAGAAGGTGTGAACCACTAGCGCATCCTGCTATTGAAGCAGGGGAGTATCTAGCTGATACCTTATCGGGATGCTTAGTGGTACTCCATGTCGGGGTGTTGCGGGGTCCATAGGAAGCTGTGTCGGGGTGCTGTGGGGTCCATAGGAAGCTCGGTCATAGCGGGGTTGGATCCCGCTGTGAGTTCTAGTGAGTAGTCAAGCTCGTGGCCATATTTCTGAATTAAGATGCTGGCAGGGTCCTTGAGAAGCTGGGGAGAAGTCGGACCAGACCCCGCTGGAGGGGGTATACACTTGGATCAGTCGGGGTCCCCCTTCTTCTGGATTAGTTGGGACACCGCCTCTCACGGGGTAGCTGGTAGCCCATCTCAGAGCAATGCTGTTTGGATTCTTTTGTATCAAGGTGGAAAATTATTCTTTGGTCCTCCGCCAATTTTGGTGGTTAACACCGGTGCATATGATCCAGGAAACCAAAAAAACAAAAATTGTTTCATGAATTATATACCGGAAACGTGGACAACATACAAAATTGAACTTGAACTTGAACTTGAACTTGAACTTGAACTTGAACTTGAACTTGAACTTTTTTTTGACAATAAATTGAACTTAAACTTTGTTTGCAGAACATGTAAAATTATATTTTTTGATAAATTTTTTATTTTGTTAAATTGAACTTTGTTTGTAAAAAAAAAATAAAAATAAATAAAAAATAAATATAAACCAAAACCATACAAAATGTTATAAAGAATGGTGCTCATTAAATTACATCTTTTAATTAGTATGGGTATAAATGTAAAATTACTTATTTTCAGACAATTTTATTTTTAAAAAACAAATATGTTAACAGTACATTCAGACACTACTACAAAAAACGCAAAAGAAATCAGTTATTTTACATGGAAGAAATTGGTTTTTAAAATTTTTAAAACCGATGTCTATTTGAGCGATTTAGAAAAAAGCTAGTTAAAGACATCGGTTTTTAACCGATGTAAAAGCATGCGAAAACCCATCGGTTTTATATAAAACCGATTTAAAAACCGCGACATAAAATTGATGAATTATAAAAATTAATCTCATCGTCTGACCGCTCCATCGTTCGGCCACCGTCGTCCGGCCGTCGCTGCTGGCCTGCCCCACCGTCCGGCCGCCGGCCAGCCCCACCTCTAATAATAATCACAATTAATCGTCAATATGAGGAATCGAACTTGCAACCTCAAAGTCGAAATGATAAGCCTTTACCACCTGACTACAAGATTGAATGTGTTAACAATTGCACAATATTTATATATAACCTATATGAGTTGTTAGAAAAAAAAAAAAAAAAAAAAAAAAAAAAAAAAAAACTTGTTTGATAAATTTAAATTTACTCAACTAATCAAAATTCTAATTTCTACTACAAACATCTATTAAAAAAAAATTATTAGTGGGTTTATTTTTCATTTCATTTTTTGTGTGGTTTTGCATGTGTTTTGCTGGAGATATTTTTGTGCAAATTTTTTTCTTAAAACTGTATCTTTTGGCAATGAAATAAATTTTTCTGTCCATGCTGGGTTCTTCAATTTTTCGATACGAATCCAACGGTATAAAGAACATAAAATTTTGGGCGGTATTTTGAAAGTTATGAACAATTATTTAGTCAAAGGTCAGAAGTGATTGGAGATATTTTTGTGCAAAATATTTCCTTAAAACTGTATCTTTTAGCAAGGAAATAAATTTTTTGGTCCATGTTGGGTTCTTAAATTTTTCGATACAAATCCAACGGTATAAAGAACGTAAAATTCCGGGTGGTATTTTGAAAGTTATGATCAATTATTCAGTCAAAGGTCAAAAGCGATTGGAGATGATCAATTTTTGTGCAAACTCTTTCCTTAAAACTGTATCTTTTGGTAAAGAAATAAATTTTTTTGTCCATTCTACGTTCTTTAATGTTTTGATATGAATCCAACAGTATAAAGAATGTAAAATTCCGAGTGGTATTTTGAAAGTTATGATCAATTATTCAGTAAAAGGTCAGAAGTGATTGGAGATGATCAATTTTTGTGCAAACCTTTTCCTTAAAACTGTATCTTTTGGTAAAGAAATAATTTTTTTCGTCCATTCGATGTTCTTCAATTTTTCGGTACGAATCCAACGGTATAAAGAACGTAAAATTCCGGATGGTATTTTGAAAGTTATGATCAATTATTCAGTCAAAGGTCAGAAGCGACGTGAATCCGCGAGTGAGATGTTTTCATCGCTCATTTTCACACTTTTCTAAATCGATTTTTTGGAATATTTTCTAAACAAAAAGTGTTTGTTTGCATGTCTACTTTCTTGTATCAAAATTTAAGAAAATAAAGTTAAGTATTTTTAGAGATGCGCACTTGAATGTGGACATAGGTCAGATTTGAATTTCAGCAGAATTTTGCTTTTGAATCGACAACGGTTTTTATATCGGTTTTCCCAAAAACCGTTGTCTTTTCAAACCGTAATATTTAAGACATCAGTTTTAATGGAAACCGACTTCTTATTGGAAAAAAAAACCATATCGGTTTTTCTAAAAACCGTTGTCTTTTCAAACCGTAACATTTAAGACATCGGTTTTAAGGAAAACCGATTTCTTATTGGAAAATAAATCCATATCGGTTTTCCCAAAAACCGTTGTCTTTTTAAACCACAATATTTAAGAAATCGGTTTTTATAAAAACCGATTTCTAAAAGTTTTTTTAAATCGGTTATCAAAAAACCGATGTAAACAACCGATGTCTTTTTACATTTTTGTAGTAGTGAGATGTGAGAAAAAAAAATATGTCATTTGAGTTCAGATTTTAGTCCCTATTCAGTCTACAGAAAAATTCAAGACTATTCAGTCTTCAGACAAAAAAACAAACGACGCCTTTAGTCCCTAACTAGAGCTTTGGTTTCAAGGCTTAGGGTGTAATAGGGAAGGATCCAAAGTTAAGGATCAAGTAGCGCAAGGTTATAAGAGTCCAGAATAGCAACCGTGCAATTAACGCGCCACCGAAGCAGCAACCGCCGGAAAAGTTGCTGCCGGCCACAGAGAGTGAGTTGTCACCTCCTACACCATTAGAATTAGAAAGAGCTGATATACAAGTTTCCCTTCTGTTCCGTTGTCAAAAGATCATCTGAAAGTGGTCTAATCAGCTGACGAAGGTTAAAGAGGAGCCATTTCGCCGCCCAATTGTCGCCGATGAGTTGAGCGACACCATCACCACCCAAAGAAGTGGAAAGAGCCAATCTACAAGATTTCCTTATGGGCTGTCGTCAATTGAGTACCAGAAAATCCTCAAATCGGCCGTCAAAGTTTTTTGAACCGAACGGTTATCGTCAAATCTACGTCGATCCGTCGTCAATCGGAGAAAACCGACACCACCAACAGACTCAATGTGGTGAAATCTTTCGGATCCGGTTTCTTTGACATTTAAACGGAAAGTTTCAGATTTCGGTTGGATTCCATCCAGGTTTGACTTTTTTCATTGACCAGTTCAGATTGCTTGTCATTCTTAGTTTGAGTCAAAGCAATGGGGTCTGAGAAGGATACATACAAGATAGAGAAATTTAACGATACGAATTTCAGCTTCTGGAGGATGCAAATGGAGGACTATCTATACTAGAAGGACTTGTATTTGCCGATCGTAGAAAAACCGAAGGACATGTCCAATAAAGAATGGGTGGTTAAACGTAAACCAAAAGACATGACCAACGCTCAGTGGATGGTTTTTGACCGAAAAGCGCTATGAGCAATTCAACTTAGATTGTCAAAACCAGTCGCCTTTAACATCAAGGGTTAAAAGACAACGACAGATCTCATAAAGGCCCTATCGAATTTATACGAGCAACCTTCTGCAGCTATGAAGGTTCATCTGATAAAGAAGCTAATGAATATGAAGATATCAGAAAATCAAAGCTTTAAGGAGCACCTAAATGTGTTCAACGAGGTAACAAATGGGTTAAATTCGGTTTCCATAGTATTTGATGATAAGGTGTTGGCAGGCATAATTTTAGGCCAGATGCCGGAGGGTTGGAGTACAACGTGTCAATCGGTTGCTAACTCATTCGAAAAAGAAAAGTTATCCTTCCAACAGGTCGTAGACATTATTATGACCCAAGAAATCAGGATGCATGAAAAGGGATCATGGGTATCATCTTCAGCACTGAACATGGAAGGTAGAGAAAGTAGAAACAGGATTCGAAACAGAAATCAATAAGGTAGATCGAAGTCAAAAGGAAGATCCAAGTCCAGGAATCGTCAGGGTAACAATTCAGGTAATCAGCAGCGAAGCAAGAAAGACATCGATTGCTAGAATTGTGGCAAGATGGGTCACTACTTTAGTGAGTGTAGATCCGGAAAGAATGACGATGGCAAGAGCAATGCAAATTGTGTTTCAAATGAGGCAGATGATTGCCTTATCTGGGCATTGGAAAGTAAGATGGAATATTGGGTTTTGGACTCAGGGGCGTCATTTCATGCCACCTCACACATGGATTTGTTCGAGAACTACATCTCCGAAAATTTTGGTAAGGTGTATCTTAGTGACGATCAAACATGCGACATTACCGGGAAAGGAGATGTGAAGATCCAGCTAAATGGGTCAGTTTGGAAACTCAACAATGTGAGACATGTACCAGACTTGACGAAGAAATTGATCTCCATTGAGCAGTTAGCGTTAGACGGTTATGTGACGACTTTCATATGAGATAAGTGGAAGATCTCAAAAGGAGCAATGGCAATCACCCAAGGAACTAAGAATAGGACTCTCTACATAACTACTGATGGGTATGGTTTGGCCATAGTGGCAGAAGGTAAAGAGGATCCAAATTTGTGGCACCTAAGTTTTGGGAACATGAGTAGTTAGGGGCTAAAGTGTCTGCATTCGAGAGGTAAACTATCAGGGTTAAAGTCCGTTAAGATTGATGTCTGTGAGAGTTGCATTCTTTGGAAGCAGAAGCGAGTGAGCTTCAAGAAAATCGGAAGAGCACCTGCAAAGGAAAAGCTGGAACTAGTACACACTGATGTATGGGGTCCAGCTTCAATCTCATTGGCCGGAGGTAAATAGTATTTCATCACTTTCATCGACGACCATTCCAGGAAGGTATGGGTTTACTTCTTACGACACAAGTCTAATGTGTTTGAAGCTTTCAAGAAGTGGAAAGCTATGGTTAAGAATGAGACGAGTATGAAGATCAAGAAGCTGTGTTCAGACAATGGTGGAGAGTACGAAGACAACAAGTTCAAAAAGTTTTGCTACCAGAGCGGGATAAAGCTCATAAGGACGGTGCCAGGTACACCGCAGCAAAATGGTACAGCAGAACGCATGAACAGGACATTGATTGAGATAGCCAAAAGCATACGCCTACAGTCAGGGCTACAAAGTAGTTCAGGGCAGAAGCAGTTAATACAACCCAATTCCCCACTAGAAACCTAGAAACCAACTGACTCCCCTATAGAAGGAAAAAAAAAAAAAAAAAAAAAAGTTTAGAGGAAAACCAAAATCAAAGTAAAAAAAAAAATCAATTTCAAAGCAAAACCAACAAGATTCAACACTCAAACCCAACCACCAAATTGCCGTTGGAGGAGACCTTCGGAGTTTCACTGGAGGATATCACCAGAGAGAAACCGCCGGAGACGATGAGAAGATTTTTTTTTTTTTTTTTTGAAACTACGATGAGAAGTTTTCTGATCTTTTTTTTTAATATTATTTTTTAAATTTTAATAATTATTAAAAAATTAAATTATTAAAAAAATTAATTTAAGTTTTCTTTTAACAAATTTACCTATCTACCCTTATTTATGAAATGAAATTTCTGGATATTTATTAAGCCTAAGTTAATTTAGGGACACATGGCATTCAATGAGGAAGGGGTAATGCTCACCCCCATTCAAGAGGGTAAGCAAAAATGAACTCTATAAAATTGTTATGTATCCTATCACGTCAACACTCAGCTGGTTATAGAGTTTATTTTTGCTCACCCCTCTGGAAAGGGGTGAGAATTACCCCCCACATGTTGACATATGTCCATTTGTTAACTATTAATATACTTGTTTACCTTTATGATAGTTAATTTTGTCGACCTTTAATTAATAAATGGATACATGTCAATACGTGGGAGGGGATAATGCTCACCCCTTTCAAAGGGTGTTCAAAAATGAACTCCGTGCATTGTATGGTGACGTTCCCAGTTACATCAGCTTTGATTGCTAACATGCCCAGGAACGTCAGCTGATTGGTAATGATGTAGAGTAAAATGGAGAACATTTTTGCTCACTCCCCTTCACGGGACTCAATGACGTAACAAAAATTGTAGATATTGCTGATGTGTCCGGGCATGTCAGCAACAATCTGCTGACGTGCCCACTAATTTTGGAATTGTATGTGTATATTAAAGATCCGAATATAAACATAATACAAGTAGACCCGATCCATCACCTACAAGCCCGCGACGGAATTGGCCCCTTGGTGGTGACGAACGCGGTTGAGCAGGTGAAGGAGGCGATCCACGAGCACGTCTGCTTCGAGAATAACGAGGTCCACGTCGACTCCATCAGTAAGAACAAGATCTGCCTGAAGACTCCCGTCGGCGGCGGAGTCAGCTTGCTCGTCAACTGTTTCAATCTCCCTGGATTGCTCGAGCTTGAAGTCGCTGAGAGTCTTTTAAGGTAGATAGTTAGTTATTATTTTCAAATTCAAGGTCAAGTTCAATTTTTTTTTAGTTCGATTTTGTATGAACTGTTCGAATTCGGTTTCGATAAAATAAAAAAGCTTGTAAACTTACTTGTTTGGTGATTGATTGGCTCAATTATAATGAATAGGAATTGTTCAGGTCAAATAATGAACATACATTCAAATTCATAGTTTTGACTTTGAGAGAATAAACAAAGATCAAAAATCATCAAAATTTACAAAATAGCTTGATCATATGACTTGTTTATGTAATCAAACTGAGCTTGAATCTAGCTGGAACACTGTTGTTCGAATACGAATAACTATAGTTGAGTGAATCAGAGTCACAAGCATAGACATAGCTTCATTTTTCGCTGCATTTGAGCTAGGAGTTACATGATGATCAATACTTGTTTACTTATTTTTAACACATCACTAGACTGCAATGTTACCTTCAACAATCAATCATATTTTTATTGTAGAATCTTTTCAAGGCTTGATTGGAGGAGGAGGCTTCCTGATCTTGGTAGCTTGCTCGAACCCGTATGCAATCTCTATAAGCTTTGGTTCTGCGCCTTTTAATCCCCCAAAGCAAATGCCAAAAGGAACACCATTACTATCATATCCAGCAGGAACATTGATTCCAGGGTATCCACCGATTGCAAGAACTGTAGAGAAATCGGCTCCATGAGTCACTACTGCATCTAGCTTCTGCTCCTTCATCAACTTTTCCAATCCGTCTTTTGAAAGTTTTTCTAGATTCAACAATGCCTCCTTCACCTCAGCATTGATTCCGTCTGTTTTTTGGGCTTCTAGAAAACCTTGCTGGCCATATTCCTTAGTCATTTCCTGCACGATTAAGAGCTCGCTTTCAGGTTTAGTATATATCCTAACAGGTATGGATGGACCTGTAAATCTATGTTCAGAAACTCACCAATTTTGCAAATTTGTTGTTGAATTCAATAACATCTGCCAAAGATCGCACTGGAGAAACCACTAGTCCTTCAAGGTACTTGTTCAAATCCAGTTTCAGGTCCGTGTCCATTGCTTTTTCTTCGCCACTAACGAAGGGATCCATAATGGCATCTATGCTGACTATTTTCAGGTTGTCCACTAAAACTGCACCTTGTTGTCTGAATCATAACATGTTAAATGATTGTGATTATCAAGTTAATGCTGACAAATTACTTGGAAAAAACTGGTTATGTGTTGCCTGTAAAGATATGTAATCCTAATCAAGCTGAAATCAAAGATCACACGTCTGTGAATGCTTTATCAACAAAGCATATTGGTGAACAAGGTAACACAACTAGCAAGGCTGCTGCTGCTGAAAAGATAAAGTCAGTTGGACATTCTCAAGAAGTGATTCAGTGCAGACTTGCTCAGTTAAATAAGAATACAACTAGATCAAGAGTGCAAAGTAATCTCATCAAGTGGCCATCCTGATTCCTCAAGAAGCCAGTTGATTAATTGTTAGAAAAGCTGATGTCAGCTTGTAAAAAGTTAGTTAGAAAATGTGTAACTAGTTGGTTATGTATTGGATGGCCAAGATTGCCTCTTAAGAGTTTGTTAGAGATTAAAGGTCAAGATTAAGCATTGACTTGCTTTAAATACAGTTGTATTCCACAGACTCAATTAATGAAAATATTTTCCTCTGTTTTCACTCTGTAACTTTCTCGAGAAACTTCCATTATCAATAGCTTGGAATCTAGCGATTCAAGCCTGATTTCTTAATAGATTTGTGCTAGCTCTTTGATCAAATCATTATTTCATTGCCTACCTCAATGTCTGGAAATGGTGCTCGAATGCTCTGACAATTCCAGGCTCTTTAATGTCAGTAAAAAAAGGATCGCTCAATATCCCCAATCTCTTCCCCTTGAGCCCAGAAGGCTTCAGGAATTGTATGTAGCCACCAACTGGAATGTATTTTGATGCTTCTCTTGTAACTTATTATCATTGTGATCAACGCCTACGATGGCATCAAGAACATAAACAGCATATGCTACAATCCTGCAAATCGGCCTGTTTCAATCCAAACAGGGCAGAGGTTCTTTGTTAGTTAATGTTTATATGTGTCAAGAGGATTTCACAGAATGTTATGATCTACTCCACAGTATTGAACTTTCCTAAGCATTCAAGATCATGGTAAATTCAATTACCCAATAGTGTCCTATCTATGAGTGATCTGGATGACACCATCTCGGTTGGTGAGACCAATAGTTGGTTTGATTTTGACAATTGAGTTATAACTAGATGGATATAAAATGGAGCCATCAGTTTCAGTCCGAAATGACACTGCTGCCATGTGTGCTGCTACTGATATTGCTGATCCACTGCTCGACCCACAAGGATCAGCTAACAAAACATAAGGATTCTGCAATCTCATTTTACAACATTGATCATCAATAGTGAGCCTTGAAGTAACAGGGAGACATGTGATCGTAAAATTAATTGAAAAAATGATGCTGTTGTAGTAATGTGCACTTACTCTTCCTTGGCCACTTCTAGCGCACCAACCATTTGGTATGTTCCTTGCATTGGCTCACTCGCTCAGGCTAGCCTTTTCGAGAATTATAGCTCCAGCATTGATCAACTTGGTGACAACAAATGCATTCCTTGGAACGATCAAGCCTAAAAGAGCGAATGAGCCTACTGTTGTGTTCATTTTATCTTTGGTGGCTATGTTGTCCTTGACCAGAATTGGAATTCCATGTAAACCAAGCAGTGACCTTGGTGCTTTCGCTTTTCGCTCTTGGTCAACGTTATTAGCTAAATGTAGTGCATCTGGGTTCACCTCTATGGAGAAAATCTTGGCTGGGACGGTCCCATACACGTGGCTGTGGGACCGTGCAATGAGAGAGCGCCACAAGTGTGCCACATAACTCTCATACAGTCTCCAATGTATATGTGTCACTCTCTCATTGAACGGTCTCACGGCCACGTGCATGAGACCGTTCCAGCCAAGATTTTCTCCACCTCTATGACCCCTCTGAGGACTGGATTGAGTTGTGGATTTCTCCAAGGTAGAACTCAACTAGTTGTCTCGATATGAGGCGGTTTTTATTGAAAGCAAGCTGGAGTTCATGTACGGTTGCTTCTTTTACTGAGAATCCATGGCTTGAAATGGCTATAAAGCACAGATACTTCATAGAGGCCTACGAATCGCGTATCAGAGCGTGTCGGATACGCATTTTTGAGGTTTTTTTAATGTTTTTTTAATTTTTGTATTTCCGACATGTATCGGATATGCCCCGATACATTTCGGATACGTCTAAAACGGTAGCTAATCTTGTCGGAACTCATCGTCGAAACTTGAAACCCATAAAGATACCGACCACTAATAAAAATGACAATATTGAGAAGAAGAAGAGGATGAGTTGCAGAGAAAAGACCACTAACAAAAAAGAAGATGTTGAGAAGAAGAAGAAGAAGAAGATGAAGATGAGTTGTAGAGAAAAGAATAAAATGAAAAGATTGAGAAATATAAGGTGTGAAGATTTGGAGAGAAACCAAAATAAACGAAGAGATGGAGAGATTGAGAGGAGTTGAAACAAAGAGATAGAGATGGAGATCGAGAGAATATATGAAATGGAGTTGAAAAGTGGCGTTGAAGAGAGAGGGAGAGGAGATTGATGTGCATTGAGGGATGGGACAGCCTGTGTTGGGGAGTGGGATAGCATGTGTTTCTGTACCCAACAAAAATTAAAAAATTAAAAACAATTAAAATAAAAAAAAATAAAAAAAAGCATAACTAGAGCATGTGTTGGGGGGACAGCCTGTGTTGCAGTCCTCAAAAAAAAAAAAAAAACAAAACAAATTAATATATATATATATCCTAAACGTATCTGTATCCTAGTATCCGTATCGTATTTATACCCATATCCGAATTGGTGCTTCCTAGTGAAATGGTCCGGATGATGATGATGATGGAGCTAGATGCATCAAAAACAGTGATGAGAGGAGAGAAATACTCGGGAGCCATTGTGCTTGAGGTGGCTTTAATTGTTGAGTTCTTCATATATCATTGGTTCTTGTCCGACAGTTTGGGTGTGAATATCACTGCACTACGCCCTTTCCTTTCTGACAAGGTGACAAAACTCTCTGGCGATTTTCCACCACCTGTGTTCACATTTGTTGTGGATTTTGTGCAAAAGTGAGTACAATAATTCATGAATACTGATTGGCACCCAAGATGGCAAGATACAACTTATCTTTTTGGATGGGGCGCCTGTGAACATCACAATTCACAAACAAGGATAATAATTTTTTTTCCATTTATGGGTCGCTCCTTTAAAGTTGGTCACTGGTGAGGGCACATTCAGTGGTCAGTTTTATTCCACAATCAAACAACCGGTCCAGTATCATGTTTCACATGGAAAAGCAAATCATGAATTTAGATTGAACCTGAAATACAAAATCAACATGTGGGTTGATTGATGTTGTTTTGATAAACAACATTCTAGTTTCGATTTTAGATAAGACTCTTTTATTATATACCACTAGCACTTTGTACTTGGTAGTTTCAAAATTTAATAAACAAAAAATTCATTGATTGTGCATCAAAAACCGCTTTGTTGAGTATTTTCATTTAAATTTGAAATTAACACAAATGGTAATCAACGTCATTAATATGGGTTCAAATCTTACCATGAGCATTTTACGAACATATGTGGGGAGTTTTTTCTCCGATGTCTCGCATATGTACTATTTGATCTCAACAGATCTAGATAAACCCCTGACCCGAATGTTAACGTAAGAATTTATTGCAAAAAAAAAAAAAAAAGCTAATGATCATGAAACTTGAAGGAAAATTTAGAAATGATTTGTTTTATTTATTTATTTTTTGATATACCAGCTATAGAAGCGTGATTTGAACTTAAAACATTGTTAACAATGAATTCATGTTTTTTACCATCAACGGTGGTGAAATAATTCGTTCTATTAAGTGATAAAATGCCTCACTATCACTGTATACTCCACAATGGAATCGCCATTGCTCTCATTATAAAATATGCACTTAAGCTTTGCAAACCCTCTAGCCATCCTCAACTTCCCTTGGCCGCCAACCACTGCAAACTCGCGTTCAACCTCCCTCACTGGATTCCTCGACAACATACTGATCGAGCTCCCGGAGAACTCCCCATCGGTGAACCCAAAATCAAGGTATGCCACCAGCATTAACTCAATTTGACCGGCTGAAACGTAGAGCCCCCGGCAGTTCCCGATGACTGTTGATGAAGGTTCCGGTCCCACCGTTAGAGGATCATCGACAACCCACACCGTGCCAAATGGTGTCAGTGCAGTGCTGTTTGCTGCTGAGGCGTTGGATTGAATGATCCTCACCGCGCTAGGTTTTGGTCCACCCGGAGTGTCATGCAAGAAAAAGTGGAGGGTGGTCTCCTTCTCTAAGAGTAGTTGATGCTGTGATCTCAGTGAGTGATGATAGTGTTGAAGCAAAATTATGGAGAACATGAAGACAGTGAAGCTCCATAGCATTACAGATCTTGCTTGCACCAATTTCATGCTTGTTCACTTCTTAAATAAGTACTGGCGAGTTACGGAACAGGTTTTATAGTAGTGTAGTAAACAAAGAAACCTCGATTTATGTAAAGTATTACAGACATGCCATTGATAAAATTTTGTGGCCTGAGACTACATATGAGATGGATAGCTGGTTTAATTTGCACCGGAAGAAGTTTGATGTTTCATGTGTACGTGTTTGGAATCAAATTTTGGCATTTCTTTAATGAAATATGAAATTTGCATCGGAAGAAGTTCTGATGGAGTCCACCCCCTTAATTAATAGGTGTTTTCAGCCCCTCTTAAAGTGGACTCCACCTATTTAAAATTATTTTATTTTCTTGAAAAATTTCATATATTTAAAACTCATAATTAATAAACAATATCTAACATTTAAATAATAATAATAATAAATTATTAAATGAGTCATTTAAGAGAGTATTGTTGGAGCACATGCTCCCTTAATAGTCCCTTACAATAATATGCACCCTTAAATATGAGAGTCTCCAAAGGAGACGGTCGGAGATGCGTAAAAAAGTTGGGACCTGCAACTTTTGCTTTTATGTTGAAGTGTATTATTGGTTGAAGTGTATTATTGTGAACCTTGTTTTTATGTTGTCAGTGCCAATATTAATTATGTTTTATATCACCTACCATATGTATCTACTCACCATGTGACATTTCAAGTGCCACATGTATTAGGATGAAAAAAATAGGATTTTAGGTTAGATGTGTAGTATTACAGATAATTTATTTTAAAGATAGACAACAAAATTTATCAGAGCATATCCAATGCAAATATCCATTTTTGAGTTTCTAAATAGTGACACATCAGTATTTCTATTAAATTCAAAGAAATATATATTCACATCTACAATGCAATTATTCAAAGTTAAATATGTATCCATTTTATGATCAATCATAATAAAACAATTATTTCAATCTCTCTCCTCTTTTATTTTACAATTAAATGACCTTTAATATTATTAGTGGAAAGAATTAGAAATTTTGATAAGCATTTGTAAGAGGGTTTCTAGAATTACAAATTTTTGTTTTCATTACTCGGAAAACAATAACACTGTTTCCTACTTTCATAATGTTAGGTTTTTTTTTTTTTTTTTTTGAAACAACTTTCATAATGTTAGTGTTTTCATTGTGTTCGTGCAAAGTTATTTTCTAAATCACAATCAATCAAATCAATCAATCATTGACTCCCGTTGGTTCATCTTTCTTCTCAATTTCCTCTGTGTGACACCAAAGTACCAAACCAGCCTTTCAAGATTGAGAAAAAAAAGGAGATTTTTGGTTAGGAAAAAGAATTGTTTTCGTTCTTTCGTTATCTATTATGCAAGGTACCTAATTCCTAATCGGTGAAAAAAAAAAATACACTGTCGTGAAAAAAAAATTACACTGTCGTTGATAATCGATGATCCACATTCACACACTTGACAAACCCGTGTCCAAGCCATCCTTAAACTATACGTATTTTCATATACTTTGACTTAAAAAAAAGGGTTTTAGTACGTATAATCGAGGTCGTAGCACCGCCGCGGTCAAGTAGTATAAAAAATTAAAAAAATATATGGGACCTATGTAATAAGTACATTGAAAATTAAAAGGGGTATTATCACTAAAGTCCCTACTTTTTTTTTTTTTCGAATTATCACATATTTAAACGTCTTTGTCATATTAGTAACTCTAACCCCTTCTTTTTCCAAAATACATCACTTTAGTCCATTTGACTAAATTACTAACAGTCAACCATAACTAAATGTACAAAAGGTCAATATTGCCCCTAAAATTTTTTTGTTATTAGATTTTAATTTTCCAAAATTTCTTTCGAATACTTTTTTATATTTTAATATTAAATTATAATCAAATTAAGAACAAAAAAATTTATATTCTGAAAAAAAAAAACAAGATTTTTTTATTATGAGCAAAATATTAATTTAAATATTAAAAAATATTAAAAAACAGAAAATTAAAAATAAAAATAAAAATTTTAAGATCCAATCGATGATGAGATCTTCTTCGTTTCAACAAGACTAAAAAAAATCCATTGAATAATAATTCTCACCTCCTCTCCTCCACTTCTCCAAACGTTCCACATCTCTCCACCTCTGAAATACTCAACTCTCCTCCCAATAATCCATGGCAAAAACCCTGATTTCATCTCCACAGTGCATCGGCACACCGCTTCCACCACCATCATCATCACTCTCTCGCCATGATCTCCACTTCTCTATCCACCAGAGTCAAGCTCAAATCCAATAGCAATATGCCAACAAACAATGTACAAGGAAACCTACCATTCCCTTTCTTTATGAAATGAAAACAACTTCCATATGACATATCACAGATAAAATCAACAATTCAATCCTCAAACTCGACTTGTCAAATAGGAAGAATTAATCTACACGGAATTGGACCTCCCACTTTCAACCCAAGCCCACAGACAAAATCAAACAGGTTTTCTTGGAAGTTGAGCTTGACTCTGGTGGAGTCAGGAGTGGAGGCGAGTCTGCGGTGAGGGAGAAGGTGGAGACCATGGCGAGATTCAATGGTTTTTTTTTTTTTTTTAGTCTTGCTGAAACGATGGAGATCTGGAAATTTTTAGATCTCGTCATCGATTGGATCTCAATTTTTTTATTTTTTTTTTTATGTTTTTTAATATTTTTAATATTTAAATTAATATTTTGCTCATAATAAAAAAATCCTCATTTTTTTTTCTTAATTTGATTATAATTTAATATTAAAATATAAAATGTATTGACCTTTTGAAACATTTAGTTCTAAACTAACAAAAAACTTTTAGGGGCAAAATTGACCTTTTATACATTTAGTTATAGTTGACTGTTAATAATTTGGTCAAATAGACTAAAGTAATGTATTTTGGAAAAAGAAGAGATTAGAGTTTCTAATATGACAAAGACGTTTAAATAGGGGACAATTCGAAAATAAAGTGGGGACTTTAGTAATAATATCCCAAATTAAAATAAAACCAATGCAAATAACATTGAAATTTAAAAGTTAACACTAGAATTATACAATCTAAAATGTAGGTAAAAAAATATTATGTGCCGTAGAAAGTTAGATAAAAAGTATACGATCTAAAATTTTGGTGCAAAAGAAAGTTAGATGAAAATTATACAATCTAAAATTTAGGTGTAGAAAATTAGGTAAAAAATTAGATTAAAAAAATAAATTATCAACATCATTACATGTAAAAATAGTTATGGATAACTAATTATATAAAAAAAAAAATTAGAAAATCTTAGGTGTAAATTATTTATAAAGTAAAATAATAATATTTTATTATTTGGAGATTGTAAAATGGAAAACAATCGGAGAAGAAAATTTATAGAGATGGAATATTCTTGGAATATTTCATTTTCAGTCTCCAAAATGAAGAAAATTATAGAGACCCATTGGAGATGGCCATAGTGTCAAATTTATTAAACATAATTTGTTTATTTCATATAGTTAAATATAAATTTTATTATTTGTTATAATTTTTATTTTTTTTATTTTTAGAAAACAATTTTCAACAAATTCTACCGGATGTATTTTCAATCTTGAAACAACTAATTGTTTCCCTTATTTTCATTTCAAAATTCTGTTCTGAAAAAAAAAAAAAAAAAAAAAAAAAAAAAAAAAAAAAAAAAAAAAAAAACTTGGTTGTGCAATAATTACACTATATTCCCCATGAAAAACTGTGGTTTAAAAATTTACAATTACAAGCATCTGAGCCGCAATAATTTCATAGAGGAAATAATCAAGAAGTGTTGTGATAATATGGACTTATATTAAAAAGATTATAAAAAGATTCGATACGAATAAGTCTCATCCTTTGAACTCTCAATGGTTGTTTGGTCTTTAGATCTTAAGAAAGATCTCATTCTGATTTAAAGATAATGATGAAATGATACTTGGTAGTCTATCCGTCTGTCCTCCCTCAATTGCATGACAAGCCATAGCCTATTTGTTGGCCCCACAAGTATGCAAGCGGGTAAATCAGAATTCGTCTGTTTATCAATAGGATTCGAATTGTTAACTTGGGTTTCTTTCCAAGCCCCATACTCGTCCTTCCACTAGTTGAATTACATCCTAAGGTTGCGAATCAAACATGTGAACATGTTACTGTGCATTTAACCACACATTACAAGCTTCCACTTACCGCTGGACTAAACCCCTTGAGGTTGGGAAAAAATAAAATAAAATTGGAATTATAGATGGTGTGGCTCTGGTGTAATTTTTTTATTTACTTTTTGATATTCAAATTAAAATAAGCTTGGAACAGTGAAATTCTGAAGAGTGCATGAACGAAGACAACATTGATGTTTCAACAACTTTAGTGTGGACTCCACTCCTCCCATTTATCAATAAAGCATCTTTTATCTTTCAAAAAGAACAAAAATAATGCAGCTTTAATTTATCAGTAAAGTTTGGTATGGCTGAGTCTGTCATCAGCCCATGTTACAATAATTGTACAAGACTCACTTTAGTTATTTATCCCTTCTGTTCTATTTTATTATTGAGCTATTTTACACGACTTAAGGATATGATTCATAATTTCATATGAACAATCCACTTGGTTAGTTGGTTGAACATTTTCTATTTCTATTTGATATTCCACTTAACTTCTAATTTTTGAATATTTTTGCACATAGCCTCTTTAAGACAGATAATAGTTCACTTTTTTTTTTTTTTTTTCCGATGTCATAGATGTAGATATCGGGACAGTACATATACGGTTTGATCTTGACAATCTTTCGACTCGAAAGTTCGGTGCTTCTAAAAAAAAACTATTGAGCTATTTTACATTTTTACGCAACTCATGAATATGAACATCCTATTTGGTTGAACATTAAACTTCTATTTCTATTTGAGCCTCCACTTAATTTTCTCAATAATTTTACAAATACTGTCCTCCCTTGATTTTTCATGATCAGTAAAAAAATTACACACTGTTATAATATATGTGGCTTTTTACCACATGTATTATACACACAAATATCACCTAAATATCTCCCATAATATCTCATATAATATCTCCCAAAATATCTCCCATAATATCTCATTTAATATCTCCCATAATATCATATAATATCTCCCCATAATATCTTCCAAAATATCTCTCCATTTTCTCTCCACTTGCTTGTGATGTAATCGATGATGTGCAAGTTGGTGGTGTTGCTTTTTGCTCACTATATATATCAGCTCTCTCTCTTGTAAATGGGGTTCCAAGAATAAATAATATGAAGCACAAATTTCTTTGATCTTGTCTCTCTCGCCTGATCTCTCTCATCTCTTTTTCTCATCTCTTTTATTTCTTTGTTATTTATCATTCTTTGATTTACAACACGTTATCAGCACGATCGTATGTAAGTAAAAAGTATCTCCAGGTGAGTGATTTATTTACGGCTTGATATTCGTGTATATAAGTAAAAGGGATCCCTGATGGGTGATTTACTTTAAATCTCAATATTCTGGATCTATATATATTTCGTATACAAAATGGCTGTGCCGTTAACGGAACATATATATATAGTCCTGAATTTATTTTCTCTAAATCTCAATATTCTGGATCTATATATATTTCGTATACAAAATGGCTGTGCCGTTAACGGAACATATATATATATAGTCCTGAATTTATTTTCTCTAAATCTCAATTTTCTTTATATCTCAATATTTTGGATCTATATATATTTCGTATACAAAATGGTTGTGCCATTAAACGGAACATATGTATATAGTCCTGAATTTATTTTCTCTAAATCTCAATTTTCTTTATATCTCAATATTCTGGATCTATATATATTTCGTATACAAAATGGCTGTGCCGTTAAACGGAACATATGTATATAGTCCTGAATTTATTTTCTCTAAATCTCAATTTTCTTTATATCTCAATATTCTGGATCTATATATATTTCGTATACAAAATGGCTGTGCCGTTAAACGGAACATATGTATATAGTCCTGAATTTATTTTCTCTAAATCTCAATTTTCTTTATATCTCAATATTCTGGATCTATATATATTTCGTATACAAAATGACTGTGCCGTTAAACGGAACATATGTATATAGTCCTGAATTTATTTTCTCTAAATCTCAATTTTCTCTAAATCTCAATATTCTGGATCTATATATATTTCGTATACAAAATGGCTGTGCCGTTAAAACGGAACATATATATATAGTTCTAGATTTAATTTTTATGCACATAGCAGGTGAGCTCAGCCTCCTGGAACTGATTTTACAGGACATATATACCGTCCTGGAACCGTTATTTACAAGACATATATACCGTCTTGGAACTGTTTATTTACGGAACATAACAGGTGAGCTCAGCCTCCTGGAATTGTTTATTTACAGGACATATATACCGTTCTGGAACTGTTCATTTTTCACAATATATGAGATTGGTTAGACCGACAAACCAGAACTTAAAGTTTCTGGAATTATGATATTTAAGTCGGCACGGTTTTGAAAACCGATGAAAAACTGGAATTCTTGATCCAGTGTCATATTCATGAATGACGTAGTTCATTATTTGGAACCTGGGGTTTCAAATCCACTCATAATCTGAATTTTTCTTGATTATTATTATATATGAACTTACAGTTCATGATCGAATCGGAAGTTCGAAAAATCATTATGATCCATGATTTTATTTATCTCATATATATAAAGTGATATGTTTACATATCATTCATTTGAGAAAAATGATTTACACATCCAACAGGATGTTGTGAGTATCGTAAAAGGGATTTAAGATCCTAAACGAATAATGAAATTGGAATTAATATTTTATCCATTTCATACATATCCAACAGGATGATGTGAGTATCATAAAAATGATTTAAGATCCTAATGTTTAATGAAATTGGAAATAATATCTTATCCATTTCATACATGCTTGATACTCATGAAGAGCAATATTTAGAGAAGGATATACACATCCAACAGGATGTTGTGAATATCATAAAAATAATTTTAAGATCGTAACGTATAAATAAATTGGCAATAATATTTTTATCCATTTCATACACATCCAACAGGATGATGTGAGTATCACATAAAAGGATTTAAGATCCTAATATCATGTATAATGAAACTGGATGTAATATTTTATCCATTTCATTCAAGTTTGATGCTCCTGTAGAGCAAAATTCAGAGTTGCTGAAAAAAGAGGAGAATTTTGAAATCAGTAGTCTACTTGACAGTAGATGAACTTGATGAACATGTGAATGTGATGGGTGTTGGATAATCAGATCATCTGATCTAGTATCACCAAACCCCGATCTGAGTTTGCTTCTGGGTTGGTGGGTTTTTCAACCCAGACCCATCGCCCCTCGGGTCAACGCCACCTCGTCTGTGAGCTTCGTCATTTTTCGCACCAGCCTAGTGCGTTTTTACGATGACGATAAATGATCGTTGGTCATGACCCACGATCTGGTCTAGATCGATCACAGAGCTCGTTTTTGCTCTGGGCCACTTTTGGAGAATTCGATATTTTTCATGGACTGTTTTGTCATCATTTTGGGCAATTTTGTAATTTTTATAAAATTTTGGATCAATTTATAATTACCAAAACTTATTGGTCCAGTTTGCAATTTTCAAAAAGTTTTGGGGCTGATTTATAATTAATAAAAATTTTGAGGGACCTTTCCGTAATTTTACAAAATCAGGGGCAACTTTGTAATTTCATTTATGTATATTAAAAAAAAAAAAAAAAAAAAAAAAAGGAGGGGGGATTATTATCTTTTCACATGAGATATAAAATCACATTACAAATAATGTCCATAAAATTCCTAGAAGGAAAAATATATGTCTTGCTGAGAGTGCAACCACTCATATAATTTTGCGGAGTCAGAAATATTTTATGAATTCGACTTTGCTGAGGGCAAATGTTATTAATGTATTAGGTCCAACAGATCTGATAGAAAGCTCTGGAAGAGCCATGATATTGTTATCAAACAATACTAAATTATATATCAGGTCCAACGGATCTGATAGAAAGCTCTGGAAGAGCCACGATGTTGTTATCAAACAATTCTTAATTATGTATCAATGATACTTGATATTATTCAAAGAACAACATAAAGAAATGTGCTTAGTTCAAAACATTTAAAGTTAATACCAGATAAAATCTGGCGGATCTAATGGATCTGATTAAAGGCTCTAGAAGAGCCATAATCTTATTACTAGATGTTATTCAATTGTGTATCAATGATACTTTATATCATTCAAGCAGAACATAAAGAAATCTGTTTAGATTAAAGACATATAACTTTATTAATGTCATATTGAGATCATTAATAATAATAATGTTGAATATCTGTGCGTGATTCAAGCCAGAAGCTGATTATAGAAAAGCTGTGTTCTTTATCATCCAGATTATATTGTTGATCAGAAAAGGGATGTATGTGGATATATTGATCCACCAAATAAAACCATATCATTCTAAAGTTGGTTTTGAATCCCTATCATTCAAAGGGATATATGTGAACATATTCATCCACCAAAAGAACCATTTCATTATTTTATGGTTCTAGTTGATACATCTATGAGATGATCACATGTTTGTGTGTTATTAAACATCTCTAGTTGAGATAGATGTACAACATCCAGTTTTCACATATACACATAATCAGAATGGATGAGCGGAATCAATTATCAAAATGTCTCCAGGTAATTACGAAAATTTTATTATTCATTTACCAATTTTTATATTCGACATTCTATGTTACATGTTGATGCAGTCATCTATGTCTCACTACTTATAATCATTATTTACCATTACAACTTGTAATTGGTCATTGACTTGCTCACATTTTTAAGATATTTGATTGTGTAGTATATCTCCTTATTTCATCTCTGGCATGATCTAAGATAAGAATCTATATCATTATGAGATTAATATTGATTTTGATTAATCTCTATTAGATCATTTAAACTTCTGAGAGTTTATATTTTTACGCACAATCTGTATATTATCATATTGATTAAATTCCAAATGGGAAGTTTCTCCAGGAAGAGTAAATGAAAAGTTACTCTTATATAAATTAGAGATACCAGTTCGGTTCTCTATATATAAATGTGTCTCATTTCAATCTTTGTATCACTCAAATACGAAAGATAATTGATCATCAGATAATTATTAATTTGTTACTTGATATATTAAAGGTAACAAGATTTATAAGTTGTCATCTCATAAACCCCGGCCGGGTGATTGTTCCTAAAGAATGATCTGAGTAAAAAGCAACAAATAAATCATCTGATACATATTATAATTCATAAGCTTATGAACCTTTTGAAAGGTATTATTATCAGGATCCTAATGTAAGCAAAACTCGAGTTATAAATAAATCCACTTTCTCTAAATCAACTCTGTAAGAGTCTGATATATCTAATGAGACACAAGTCTATGAAAAGACTAAATTCATTGAAAAGGAAGAAATCTCAACAGAGATTCAAATATATTGAAATTGAGAAAATTTCTATAAATCATATAAGAGAAATGTGGAATCATAAAGAAACAATCATTGATGATGTATTTTTATACACAGTAGCGCTACTGAAATTATAAACGATAATTATGATATTCATAATATCAATGATTGTATACAAAAGGCATGATTAGCCTAAGTGAAAAGAAGCAATTCAAAAAGAATTGACTTCATATGCCAAACATAAAGTATTTAGATCAATAGTATTCCAGACACCTGGAGATGTCAAACTAGTTGGATACTAATGGGTCTTTATACGGAAAACGTAATGAGAAAAACGAGATCGTGAGATATGAGGCACGACTCGTAGTACAAGGTTTCTCACAGAAACTTGGTATTCAATAGTGATGAATACAATTACGTTTCGAATTTTTGATAAATTTGGCTGCCTTTACAAGGCTTGAAATACGTCCTCTAGACGTAGTAATCATTTATCTATATGATTCACTCAATACAGACATTTATAATCCCAGAAGGATTTAAAATGCTAGAAGCATGTAAATCGAGATCTCGTAATCTGTATTTGATGAACATACAAAAATCCTTATATGGATTAAAAACAATCTGGACGAATGTGGTATAATCGTCTCAGTGAATATCTGATAAAATAAGGGTATAATAATTATATTATATGCCCAAGTGTTTTCGCAAATAAATCAGAATTCGAATTTACTATATTCACAACATATGTTGATGATATGAATTTAATTGTAGCTCCTGGAGAGCTCTTGAAAACTCTTGAATTTTTTTATAAATGAGTTTAAAATGAAAGACATGGGAAAGAAAATATTATCTTGACCTGAAGGTCGATCATAGATCAAATGGAATGTTTGTCCATCAATCAGAATATATTGAAAAGATTCTGAAAAGATTCCATATGGATATTACTCTATAAAGCAAGTCTTTGCTTGTACTCCCTCCAATCATTTATGATGTTATTTCATTTCATGAAATAAACATCTGTATACCCCAGTTTAGCAATCTAGAAGATTGTTTTAAAAGAACTTTTATCAGGGGGAGCGTCCCATCAGGGGGAGCATATCAAATGAAATATATTAATTATATTAATTATATTGGGGCATATGTGCATTGTACTCTTTTCCTTACAATCAGGTTTTCATCCCATTGGGTTTTTCTGATAAGGTTTTTAATGGGGCAATTCTCTACGCATACCCAAAAATCATTTGATCCACAAAATTATCATAAATATTACATTGGTTCAATATATCATCGTATATATGTTATCTTGATCAAAAATATCATTGTAAATATTACTTTGATCTTGCTAATCATCGTATATATATTACCTTGATCCAAAAGATCATCATAAATATTACTTTGATCCGATAGATCAATGGATATATTTGCTCAAGTTTTTATCCCACTGGGTTTTTCCTAGCAAAGTATAATTATGAGAAATGTTTTGAAGAAAACATTAACTATTAACATATTTGCATTGTACTCTTTTTCCCTTCGATTAGGTTTTATCCCACTGGGTTTTCCTGACGAGGTTTTTAACGAGACAATCAAGAGGAGCAAAGTTCTGAGCAGACATATGTGCACTATACTCTTTTTCCCTTCGATCAGGTTTTATCCCACTGGGTTTTCCTGACAAGGTTTTTAACGAGATAGTTTTGAGAGCATCCAGCATCACAAGATCCAGGAGATCATTGTATATATTTTACTTAGGTTTTATCCAATTGGGTTTTCCCTAAAAAATTAATACATGTGGTATAAATCCAAGGGGGAGTGTTATAATATATGTGGCTTTTTACCACATGTATTATACACACAAATATCACCTAAATATCTCCCATAATATCTCATATAATATCTCCCAAAATATCTCCCATAATATCTCATTTAATATCTCCCATAATATCATATAATATCTCCCCATAATATCTTCCAAAATATCTCTCCATTTTCTCTCCACTTGCTTGTGATGTAATCGATGATGTGCAAGTTGGTGGTGTTGCTTTTTGCTCACTATATATATCAGCTCTCTCTCTTGTAAATGGGGTTCCAAGAATAAATAATATGAAGCACAAATTTCTTTGATCTTGTCTCTCTCGCCTGATCTCTCTCATCTCTTTTTCTCATCTCTTTTATTTCTTTGTTATTTATCATTCTTTGATTTACAACACACACGACATTGTTTAATATTTTGATTCTTCTTGTATGGACTCCACCACTCATCAAAATGATTGTACTAGCGGTCGTGTAATTATTTATTTCCCTCAACAAGGATACACCATACATGTTAAAATGGCATAAAGGAGAAAAGAAAGCAGAGGAAATCTCTATATATTCAATAGATTCAATGATATATTTACAATCAACGATACATGGCTTTATACACAATAAGGAAATCTATACCGGGAAAGTAAGATTATTTGCTATTAAAACAAGAATCTCCACAATTGCTCCAAGCAATGAAGTCAAGCCTATAATCTCTCCAACATAACTACATAATCTGCAGAGTAATTTCTTTCCTTCAATACTCCCCCTCAATTTTTTTCCCCCTTAAGAACACCCAACTTGCCAAGGTGTGATTGAAAAACAACCTGCCCCAGCGGTTTTGTAAACTGTTAGGTCGGTAAATGTTGATATTTGAGACCCCTAATTCCTATGTTTTATGTTATGTTCTTTAGTATAATTGAATGTTTTAATGTGTGTGTTGAGATTGTGTAGAAGATAGCTCTCGGAGTGAGTTTGATGACAAAAAGGTGATTTTTAGTGAAGTTTGGAGAAATGTCTCTGCAGTATATCCAACTTGTGAAGACCATATCTCCCTCCTCGGATTGAACCAGGTTGAGATCTACATGTTTTCGAAAATCCTCGGAAGTCTAGTTTCCGGCGCACTTTACAGTTCATCGATCCGAGTTTTCTAGAGGAAGTTATGGCCGATTTAGTAACCAAAGGTCAGAGCTGGAAAAGCCTACCTCGGCCCGAACCGCGGCTCGTGCACCAGGCATGTGGAGCGGCCTGGGCAGCGGAAAACATCAGAGGAAATCCATGGTGCAGATCGCTGGTGACCTCCGGAGCAACCCAGACAGCAGTATTACGTGTTTTTGGCATACTTCCACTCCGATTTGGGCCAAGATTCGTCCCAAAGCTTCTCATATCAAATCATAATGACTTCAAGAGATCAAGACATGTTTAAGAAACTTCATAAACTCAAATTAGGAGTTTATCATCAAAAGAGGAGACCCAAGTTAGGAAAGGATTATCATTCCTTGTTCAAATCATCCTCCAACTTGGTGTGTCTCCTACATCAAAGCAAATTAGGAATCTTCAAGGAGAATCACCTATAAATAACAAGAGTTTCTTCAAGAGAAAGAGTCAAATTCATTAGTCAAGGTGAAGTCCGAAGATCTTCCAGAGTTTATTTCCTTTCTTCTTCTACCTTTCTTTAGTTTTAATGTCTTTAATTGCTTTCAAAGTTATGATGTGTAACTAAACTTCTCATAGCTAGGGCTAACTTGAAGCCCTAGGCATGATTTCAAATTCATGGACATATTTTAATGGAGTATTATTTTTCTTACATGATGAATTCAATTTCCCCATAAGAATTGTCTTTCTTTTATTATGTTTCTTTGATTGATCACCTTAGGAGTATGATTCTAGGATTTATGTTGCAAGGATACAAGTCGGACACCATACGAATCTATCCTTGGTTGCAATAATTAATTGTAATAAGATTCAATTAAGGGAAGTTGTTTCATAAATTACCTAGAATAAATACTATGTTTTAAGGTTCATGTGATATTCATATTCTTTTTGTTCTTAATGGATTCCTATTATTAAATCAAGTAAATGCCCATGCTAGGTTATAATTTGGAATACAAGTATTTATGTAGATGCCATGCAACTTACATGTAAACTAAGAGAGAATCTCAATGATTCGAGTGGGATGCCAACACTTTGTCGTGAATATCTTCATCATGTTTGATATCTTTTACTCCGTTATTGTCTATGGATTAGATGAATGCTTAGTGGTGGATAGGAAACTCTAGTTAGCTTCTCCTTATTGATTTTTCTAAATATATTTTCTACTACACTCTTTATTTAAGTTTAATTCAAATTCTTAGTTTCTAATAAACAATTCAAAACCCCCCATTCATGTGTGTGAGTTGTGTTTTATTCAAGTTGTTTAAAGTCATAGAGTGTCTTAATTTAGTGTTTTCAAATTCATAACTTCCGTAGGTAATTCATTCCTCGTGGGAACGACCCTTGCTTGCCTATTGTGCTATCGTTTACGATTTGTGCACTTGTAAGGCTTGATAATATTTTGTTTGCTCTTTTGCTACCAACATAAACATATCCGCAACTTGTTTGCTAGTTTGCACATAAGTTGTCTCGATCTCTCCTTTCTGAATTCGTTCGCGTACCGTGTGACAATCTAACTCTATATGTTTAGTTCGTTCATGATACACTGGATTCGCAGCAATATGCATTGCGGCCTAATTATCACAAAACAACTTTGTTGGTTCCCACACACAAATCTTTCAAAAGGTACCTCAGCCAAGTAAATTCGCAGGTGATAGCTGCCATTGCCCTATACTCAGCTTCTGCTGATGATCTTGAAATCATGGTTTGCTTCTTACTTTTCCAAGACACAAGAGCTTTGCCAAGGAAAATGCAGTAACCTATAACTGATCACCGAGTAGTTGGGCATCCGGCCCAATTGGCATCACAATAGCCAACTAAATTCAATTGACTTTGTGCCATAAAAAACAACCGTTGGCCTGGAGCTTCTTTCAGGTATCGGAGAAGGCGATGTGCTGCATCAAGGTTTGGCTTTCTTGGTTGCTACATGAATTGACTGAGTGTAGAGATTGAATAAGTGATTTTCGGTCTTGTGATAGTAAGGTAGATTAACTTCCCGACTAATCTGCGATAGTAAGTTGGATCCTTAAGAAGATCCCCATTAGTTGGTGTTAACTTTAAATGTTCTTCCATAGGAAATTTTGCTGGTCTTGCACCAAGTAAGCCAGCCTCTTCCAATATGTCAAGAGTGTATTCGTGTTGACAAATAGAAAAACCAACTTTTGAACATGTAACTTCGATCCTAAGAAAGAACTTCAAATGTCCTAGATCCTTAATTCGAAAACAGCTGCTTAGAAACTTTTTAAGATCACTGATCATTTGCTCATCCTTCCCTGTAAGGATCATGTGTCACCAACATAGAGCAAAATAGCAATGAAAGAATTACCTCGAACCTTGGTAAACAGAGAATAATCCGCTCTTGATTGCACAAAGCCAACATCACAGATTGCAGAAGAGAATTTATGGAACTAACTCTGAGAGGTTTGCTTGAGCCCATATAAGGATTTATTTAGTCTACATACAAGTTGCTCCCCCTGTCGACTATAACCAGGTGGCAGATGCATGTACACCTCTTCAGAAAGTTCACCATGAAGAAATGCATTCTGGACATCCATCTGATGAAGAGGCCAATTATGAATAGCAGACACGGCTAAAAGGCAACGGACAGTGATGAGTTTAGCAACTGGTGCAAAGGTCTCAATGTAGTCGATACTTGCTAGTTGTGTGAATCATTTTGCAACTAACCGAGCCTTATAACGCTCCGCAATGCCATATGATGGATATTTGATCCGATAAACCCATTTGCAGCCGATGGGGTGATGACCAGAGGGAAGTTTGACCATAGTCCATGTATGATTTTCCTCAAGGGCATGAAGTTCCATCTGCATAGCTTCAACCCACTTAGGATCTTTATTGGCTTTGTCATAAGAGACTGGCTCAACCAAGTGAGAAATATTGTGAACAAAAGTGCGATGAGCAGAAGATAAATTAGAGTAATTTATATATCGATTTAAAGGATACCTGGTACATAGTGTGGAAGAAGAAATCGATCCCGGAGCAATCAATTTCGCATGGTTGACTTGGTAATCTTGGAAGTGAGGTGGGGCCTTGATGGTTCTGCTAGATCGGCGAAGTGGAATTGGGTTAGGAGGCAAATCTGGTATAATATCAGTTTGAATGGGAATGTTGCTAAGGGTTGAAGATTCGGTTTGAGTGAGTGGTATGGAATTAGGCAGATTTGGTGGGATATCTGCCAAGGAATTTGGTGACGTGGGTGCCTCATTTTGTGTTGAAAGTTGTCTTGTTGGGTTGGGCAAATTGACTTGTGTGTCTTGGATATGAGGAATGGTGGAAGCAATGCCATCTAGTGGCAATGGTAAAACCGGGTAGTCTGATTAAATTTCCGGTGTAGAAGTAGAAAAAGGAAAAACATTTTCATGGAAAACAAAATCTCGAGAAATATACACTTGTAGCATTTGAAACTAGCTTGTCCAAATCAACCAACACTAGCTTTCTGCTATAAATCTTATGATTTACAGAAGTGTTACACAGCTCCACTCATTGTGTTGTTGCTCCACTCCACTGCTTACACACCAAATTAATTACATTTAAGATTTTTTAAATAAATTACACTTGAAATGGCAAACAAATTAACAGCACTTATTTCACGTGTCATTATTATTTTGCTTATTTATACACTATATTTGGACATCTTAGATTTGACTTTGTTTTATTTTTGCTTAAATTAGGACAGGTCAATTTTATGAACATTCCAATTAAACAATATTTAAATTAGGAAATCACATATATCTCAAAATAAGATTACACTTTACTATATGCAAAGATATTGGAATTCTCAACCTAATCCAATATATTTGGTATATTCCTTAGAAAGGGATTTTTCTTATTTATTAAATGGAGAAAAAATGATTACGTGTTTTAAATTATATAAAAATTCAATTAATTTGTATCTTCTCTACCTTTGATGAATGGTTTTTAATTTTATGTTCATTCTTATTTAAACAATCGTACAAATTATTTTTAATTAATCTGAATTTATTGATAATGTGTTGGAAAGTTATTTGATACTGTTAGTTAAAAACATGTAGCCCAACTTTTTCACACATGACAACTGTTTCAGCTTCTGCCTGAACATGAGGCTCATGAATCCGGTTTCATTGGTAGAGAATTGCAGAACGAATAGGGCTGGGCAGAGAGTGTTGCCAAATGGTCAAGTTTGGAAGCCTCATTTGTTATTGCTTTCTTTTGCATCGAAAATTTTGGCTGAAGCAAACACGCTTTTAAAGTTGCAAGATAGTCCACCTGGGAAGCCTTTTACCACTCGATCAAGGGCACCTCCTTTACCATTCCTTCTCTTGTCCCTCCTCCAATCAAGACCACAAGTAAAATTGCCGGAGGAGCAGTTTGGTGATGAGGACGATCTAGATGATGATTTGGATGATTCTTCTGAAGATGAAGATGAATCAGTATTTGATGAATTGCCAACTTTTAAACGTTTGACAAAGGCTCAAGTGTCAAAGCTTACTAAAGCTCAGAAGAAGGCGCATTTTGACGAGTTAGAATACAGGGAAAAACTTTCATAGCTCTCTTTCATTCTCTAATTCTCGGTCTCTCTCTCAATCTCTCGCCTCTCTATCTTTTTAATTTGCTTTTGTTCTTCTTTTTCTTGTTTTTCTCTTCTTTCCCTCTTTCATTCTTTCTCTGTTTTTGCTTTTCACGAAATCTCCCCCTTTTTTTAAATTTTTTTTTTTTTTTTTTTATCATTTATCATTTCTATTTTTTTTTTTTTTTTATATTAATTCACGCCTCCTCAGAAGTCAGAACTCACTTCTCTCTCTATCTATTTCCTTTCTTTTTCTTTTCTTAGGGGGTGTTTGTTTTTTTGTCTTAAGTATTAAAAGACCTTATTTTAAGTAAGTAAACTAATATCACTTAATAGTTAAGATACTCTTATTTGTTTGTTTTTTATTTGAGAGTATCCCACTTAAATATTAATTGGTTTTGGTTTTACTATTCTACCCCTATTTTAACAAACCATTTAACTTTGAAGATATTTATTTTTATTTTTTAATGTATTTTCATTTTTTAACAAATATTTATTTTTATATAAAAAAAGTATTTGTTTTCATTTACAATTTATTTATTTATTAATTTAAATATTTTATTTAAAATATAATATAATATTTTTTAATTTATTGAAAAAAATAAATAAATAAATAAATAATTATATCATTGAAAAAAATTTAGTGATTTTTTTTGTTTTGAAGGTTATGTTTGGTAATAGATTAATTATACAAGGTTAATTATGGAAATATGTGAAGGTGTTAATTATGACTTATTTCATAAGTGAAAAGTCAAATTTTTTTACTTTTTCAATAAGACATATATATCTTAAAATAAGTTATAAATTGAAAAAAAACAAATAAACCTATTCACCTTAATTTAAGTTATAAGAGGCAATAAGACTTATATAGGAAAAAACAAACGGCCCCTTAATTTTTTATTCTAATTTTGCCATCACTTCACCGACTATTGCCACCTCTCACCCTACTTACCACATGTCCCAATCTTACAACCTTTCTTTATTATTTTAATAATTGGAATACAACTTTTGACTCTAAATAAATTTGTAAAAAATAATAATAATTTGAATTTCGATCAACTTCAACGGTTCCAGTTGCGCTTAGAAACTCAACCACCTTTTCTTTTCTTTCCATTTCATTAATAATAATAATAATAATAATAATAGTAATAATACATTAATAACAGTGATGGAAAATGGAAATGGTCTAATGGTATATCATCGATGATCGATATGCTAAAATAAATTTTTAAAAAATAATAATAATTGGAATACAGCTTTTGACTCTAAATAAGTTTGCAGAAAATAATAATAATTGGCATACAGCTTTTGACTCTAAATAAATTTGTAAAAAATAATAATAATTGGAATTTCGATTAACTTCAACGGTTCCAGTTCCGCTTGGAAACTCAACCACTTTTTCTTTCCATTCCATTCCTTGAATAATAATAATAATAATAATAATAAATTAATAATAGTGATGGAAAATGGAAATGGTCCAACGTTACATCATCGATGATCGATATACTAAAATAAATTTGCAAAAAATAATAATAATTGGAATACAACTTTTGACTCTAAATAAATTTACAAAAAATAATAATCATTGGCATAGAACTTTTGACTTTTAATAAATTTGCAAAAAATAATAATAATTGGAATTTCGATCAACTTCAATAGTTCTAGTTCCGCTTAGAAACTCAACCACCTTTTCTTTTCATTCCATTCCTTGAATAATAATAATAATAATAATAAATTAATAATTGTGGTAGAAAATGGAAATGGTCCAACGGTACATCATCAATGATCGATATACTAAAATATTGGTGAACTTAGAGAAGTGAGCAATGGCAGCTTGGCTAAATTTGAGACAGATCATCGGAATGGTAAGAAAGGAGAAGCGAAAGATACTTCAGCCGGACTAGATTCTGAGCCTAACAAGGAGACTCACGAGCTGGAAGGCCTTCAGTTTTGACCGTGCAAGTGCCATGGCAGAGCAACTAGAGGCAGCTGGGCAGGAACCCCTTGACTTTTCTTGTACCATTATGGTTCTTGGAAAGACAGGAAATTACCATAAAGTCTCAAAATTATTTAAAAGTCTCGGAAATTACTAAAAAGTCTCGGAAACTTCTAAAATCTCGGAAACACCAAAATAAGTTTCGATAATACCAAAATAAGTCTTAGAAAACACAAAAAAAATTAGTCGCGAAAAAAAAAAACGCAAGATTTATTTTTATGAGTGTGTTTTAAGGGTATTTTTGTTAAATCCACACTTTAGATGCTATTAAAACTTAAGTTATTAATTTGGTGATAATCTTAAAACTCACGCTTTAAAGAGTGCTATTAAATTTTCAAACCCAAGATTAAAGAATATAATTATTCAAAGATCAAATTCAAAAGTCTTTTTGAATTTTCCAATTAAGGAAAATTAAGGAAATTACATGAAGAATTTAGAAAGAAGAGACCGAAAAGAAACAGAGATTATTGGAAGGGAGAAGAGAAATAACATAGGAAGATTTATATATTTTTCGTCATAATCTCATTCAACCAATGTTGGCTATAAATAGGCCTAAAAATACGAATGAGCTATACAATCTAACACAGAAACATAAACAATCGTGGGAGCGTGAATCCTGGCAACTAAAACACCCACTTTATTATAACAATTAACACTTCTCTGACTTGGTCCACAAACACATCATCTTCCAATTTGATTGAAAGATTAACATTATTACATCAATCTAATTATCTAGTAATGAAACAATGTAACCTTGTAATCAAGAATGGCATCACCATTGGTACCATTGAAGTAAGCAGTCGTGACCTTAGCAAACCCTCTAGCCAGCCGAAACTTACCTCTCCCTCCGACCACCGCCACCTCACGGTTGGGCTCCACCACCGGATTCCTCGAAAACACCCCGAATGAGCTTCCCTTGAATTTTCCCGTCGTAAATGCAAAATCAACGTACAACACTATGGTAAATTGGTTGATATCTTGATTCGATGATAAGTAAAGGCCTTGAGCATTTCCAATGACCTCTGAGGTCGGTTCGGGACCCGTCCTCAGGGGATCATCAATGGCGAATAGGCTGCCAAAGGGTGTCGGTGACTTGTCATCTGTCCGAATAGGACGGGCAACCATCACTGCACTAGGGTTTTTGCCACTTAGAATGTCATGGAGGAAGAAATGGAGATGTGTTACCTTCTCCTTCATGTGGACAGCTGACTTTGTCTTGGAGTAGTACTCACTGTGCGCTGTTGCGGTGGCAATGCAAAGGATCAAAGCCAATCCAAGAATTGCCCTTAATCTTTTCATGATTTTGATTTTTGTTTTCTTTCTTTTTCTTCAGATTTTGATGTATCCCACCAAATTTATATGGATTTCAATAATGCTACTTTGCCCACCAAATTTATAAGCCCTGGATGGCTGGACCTCAATCACACGCTAGCTAGCAACGTGGAAGTGACATTGTCATAGTTTATTCATTCGGTTTATGACCAGTTCAAGGCCTCTGCCGTCCAATTCCAGTAAGTTTATTTAAAATGGCTTTTCAATTTTCAGCAGATTCTTTATTTTATTGTCGCTCTCTACTTCTCTGAATGCACATGCTCATAAGCCAAAATCTTGATCATGTTTGCAGGAAAAATACATAAACAAACAACCTAATTGAACTCTTTTAGACCAGTTCCTTCCAAATCGAATCAACAGCCTAAGAATTAGAATAAGAATCAAATTCCGATATAGTTTTAGAATTTGATCAAGGAAGTACATGGTTACACACTTGATAGATATACTTATTTTAGCACCTCAGTGACAGTGAGGGTGCAAATTGGAATAGAGTATGCAGCAACCGTCAACTTTAAAAAACTTCAAGGCTTGAATGAAGGAGGCTTCCTAATCTTGGTAGCCTGTTCAAACCCGTATGCAATCTCTACAAGCTTTGGCTCTGTACCCTTTAATCCCCCAAAGCAAATGCCAAAAGGAACACCATTACTATCATATCCAGCAGGGACATTGATTCCAGGGTATCCACCGATTGCAAGAACTGTAGTGAAATTGGCTCCAGGAGTCACCACTGCATCTAGCTTGTTCTCCCTCATCAACTTCTCCAATCCATCTTTCGAAAGTCTTGCTGGATTTGAATATGCCTCTTGCTCACCACTATCAATTCCTTCTGTTGCCTGGGCAGCTTCAAACAGCATTTGACCATATTCCTCGATCTTTTACTGCATAACCATTGATATAGATCATGATCAAGTATGAGCTCCAAACATGTGTCCGACATAGTCACATAGTACACCCATTCAATCACATATAATGTTCATATCACGTGACATTAGACCCGATGTTGGTTCGGTTCGAACCAGCGAACCGAACCGGAAAAACCGGAACCGGAGGAAGGCGGTTCCGGTTCGATTCGAACTGACGGTTCCAACATAAATTTTTATTTTTATTTTTTTATAAATCCTAAATTCCTAAATTCCTAAATGCCTAAATCCCTAATTTCTAATATCTCTCTCTCTCTTCTTCTTCTTCTTGTTCTTCGATCTCTTCGTCTTCTTCTTCTTCTTCTTCATTCTCTTCTTCTTCTTCTTCTAATCTTCTTCTTCAATTCACAAAAGTTGTTTTTTTTCGATCTCTTCTTCTTCGATTCACAAAAGTTGATTTGGGGTTGATTTTGGGGTGATTTTGGGTTGATTTGTGGTTGATTTCAGATTTGTGAGAGAGAAACGAGAATCAGAGATCGGAGATTCACATGAATATGATCTCAATGAGCTTGGATTGATGACTAATCTGATCTGGGTTTTTTTTTTATTTATTTTTTTTTAAAAAAGCTTCAGAACCAACAGAACCGGAACCTTCAAAGGCCGGTTCCGGTTCTGGTTCCCCTTCACCCGGAACTAGAACGGCTAGTTCCGAACTGGAACCGAAACGGAATCGGAACCGGTGTCGGCGTCAGGTTTACGTGACATGCTATGAGTGGACAGACACACTCCCAGAAGTAATAATATCAATGTCCATAAACAGAAGTAATGGTAAATTTACAACATGGAATGACACCACAAATCTAGAACTGGGTAGTTGCCACATTTATTCTCTGTCAGTTGTTGATCATGTCTTATTTAACACTAATACTGTAACACCCCAAATCCGATACCAACGGATTAGAATGCTACTCGGTCATAATTCTGAAAATCTTCCAAGAATTACCAACTATACTATAAATATAATACATTCCCAAAAGAGAGGATTTAATCCTGAATAATTTACATACAACCTCCAAAATAACTTTTTAATAAAGTTCAATCCTTACAATACAAAAATCCAGTAAGGGAGACTAACAACGTTCTCCAAGCAACATAATATAAGACAAAAGGTTCCTTAGAGATCGAATCCAATACTGAAGCAAAATCCAGGACTCTAAATACCTATCTCCCATAAACCGGTACTACTCTGCAAAATAGTGGTGACCAGGGGTGAGCCGTCAACTCGGTAAATAAATTCATGCATGACATTTGATATTGATGAAAATACAATTATATACTGTAGTATAAGTTTATGAACATATTACAACATTTTCAACTACCAAATTCAGTATCATTTTCACAAACATTAATAGTAAGCAAAGTAGTGAATAAAAGCTTCCTTTAAAACACCGTATACGCATCTATATACAGTAATAAGTACAGTAATAATAACAAAATCAATATATTAGTTAGCTCATGTTCCATAGTGTCACAAGTACCCGTGTGACGCGGTAACGGTATGTCACAATTAACCCGAGTGACGCGGCAACAGTATGTCACAATTAACCCGAGTGACGCGGCAATAACAGTATGTGTGCACACAGAATCCCAGCTGGGCTAGTAACAATAACGGTAACTACGGAACGATGAGCCAAAACGGTTTTATAAATTTACTCATATTTAAATCAGTAGCATTTTCATATAACAGTATAAACGGTAGCGGTAGCGGTAGGATTTTTATAAAACCATTAGTACAATACAACAGTAGTATTTTAGTAAAACTTTATGAGTTTAAATAATAGTGATCAAAAGGTATTTGACTGTATATAAGAAATAGATCAATTTTAAAACAGTTTATGTATCAGTCTTAAACAACGTAAATACTTGATCAAAGCCAGTAATATCTTTGACAAATATAATAGAGTGAAATACAATAGAGAAAACAGTAATTTTGGTATTTCAAACGTAACACACCATGAATGAATTTACTTACCTCGAACACGTTCAAATCCGTTCTAGCTTTAGAAACTCAACGATCACTCAAACCTATCAAATATTAATTTGGATTAACCGTCATAATCTCATCATCACAGCCATTTAAATCAACATAAGCTTCACACGTATATAACTAAACTTAGAAATCTCTTTCCCAGCTAATTATCTCCACTGACCATCCTCTGATCTCAATTTTTAATTAATTCTCTACAACTCCAAATATTACGAAATTTTTCATGGATGATCTAGACATATAGAAAATACCACAGTAAAATTTTCAGATCAATACGAAGTCATTAGAACATACAAAAATACTGATCTTTCCTGGTTTTCCCCAAATTGTCCAGCAGAGTTCAATTACTGACCTCTTCCTATTTCAAAAATCATAACAATATTTTTACACACTTAAAAATCATGAAACTTTCCAGAGTGATAGAAGACATATACATATACCCACATATAATTTCATAATATTTAACGATTATCCACCAACCCAAAATAATTATACGAAATCTGCCTAGTTTTGTAAAAACAGAGGATCTCTAGAAATCTCTATGATGGTCCGAAAAATCTAATTAAAATCATGCTCATGCTCATAAATAATTCATCCAAGAACAGCCTACAGTAGATAGAGAGTCTATGACATGAGAATAATACTTGAGAAGGAGAAGAACACTTACTTGAAATCAAGTTCTTCAAACTAGTGATATGCTCCTATTTTTGGTGAGAAAAGAAGAGTAGAATTAAGTAGGAAAGGGAGAGGAATTTGTTCTAAAAAATTTGGCTTACATGAGAAGAATAAGAACGAGGGTTTAAAAGAAATAGGTGTATTATATTATTATAATAATGTAAGTGGGTTGTTGGCCTTGACCCATGCCTTAAGTCGTGCCCCGATGAAGAAAATTGTGCATGACGTGGGGCCCTTGCCTCCCATTATCTTTACAATACAATTATTTATGAGATATAGTACTAGAAGTACATAGAAAAGATTTGGTAGGGACATATGTACATGATACCATGCATTCTTGAACATTACGGATATTACAAATACACTATTATGAATTACAGAATTTCTAGTTTATGGTAAGATAAAATGTTACAGATATTGTCTATAGCTTGTTCAAAAGCATAAGCAATCTCAATTAGCTTCGGTTCAGTACCCTTTAATCCTCTGAAACATAGACCGAATGGCAATAATAGAGTATGCAGCCATATAATTTTTCATTTCTACTGCATTTGATCAAGGAAGTACATGGATACAAACTTGATATACTTATTTTAGCTCCTCAATGAGGTTGCAATAGAGTGTGCAGCAAGAAATCATCAACTGTAAAAAAGCTTCAAGGCTTGAATGAAGGAGGCTTCCTGATCTTGGTAGCCTGCTCAAACCTGTATGCAATCTCTATAAGCTTTGGCTCTGTGCCCTTCAATCCCCCAAAGCAAATACCAAAAGGAACACCATTACTATGATATCCAGCAGGGACATTGATTCCAGGGTATCCACCGATTGCAAGAACTGTAGCGAAATTGGCTCCAGGAGTCACCACTGCATCTAGCTTGTTCTCCCTCATCAACTTCTCCAATCCGTTTCTCGAAAGTTTTGCTAGATTTGAATATGCCTCTTTCACATCACTATCAATTCCTTCTGTTACCTGGGCAGCTTCAAAGATAATTTGACCATATTCCTTGATCTTTTCCTGCACAACCATTGATATAGATCACGATCATGTATGAACTCCATACATGTGTGAGACTATCAGAACTCAAAATTGAAATACTTACCAATTTTGAGAATTTATTGTTGAAAGCTATAACATCTGCCAAGGACCTGACTGGAGAAGCCACAAGTCCTTTTAGATATGAATTCAAGGAGACTTTGAATTCAGCTAAAAGAGTTAGCAATTCACCACTAGCACTGAAATTCAGGATATCATCTATGTTGGCTATTTTAAGATTGTCGACCACAACCGCTCCTCGTTGTCTTAATAAAAAAAACCATGACATGTTATTATGATTACTAGATTGAAGCTGACAACAATCACTCAAAAACTAGTTGTGTACATGTTTTGCATACCTCATTGTCTGGACATGGTGCTCGAAAACTTTAGTAACTACAGATCCATTAATGACGAAAGGGTTCCTCACTATCCCCAATCTCTTCTTTTTAAGTCCATAAGGCTTGAGAAATTGTTTGTAGCCACCATGTGGGATGTATTTTGATGCTTCTCTGGTGGCTGCATCGTTTTGATCAAAGCCTACAATTGCATCAAGAACATAAACAGCATCTGCCACAGTTCTGCAAATAGTCCTGTTTACATGAAGAGTCCACAATTGATTAAAATGGTTCTAGAATTGCAAACTTGTTCAATTGTTTTGTAGTTTAGAAAGCAAAATATTGTTAGATTCGACATCATTTACCCCACAGTGTCCTGTTTAGGAGAGATTGGGATGACACCCTTTCTACTGGTGAGACCTACAGTTGGTTTGATTCCGACAACTGAGTTGTAACTAGATGGACATAAAATGGAGCCATCAATCTCAGTTCCAAGTGTCACTGCTGCCATATTTGCTGCTACTGATATTGCTGATCCACAGCTCGATCCACAAGGGTCTGCTGACAGAACATAAGGATTCTGCAATTTCATTATATGATATGAGATCAATTATGAGTTACATATAACATAAACAAAAAAACAACAAAAAATATGATTCTACACAAACCTTCCCTTGGCCACTTCCTCAAGCTAGCCTTTCCAAGGATTATAGCTCCAGCATTGATCAACTTGGTGACAACAAATGCATTCCTTGGCACGATCAAGCCTAGAAGAGCAAATGATCCAGCTGTTGTGTTCATTTTATTATCTTTGGTGCCTATGTTGTCCTTGACCAGGACTGGAATCCTATGTAAACCATGCGGTGACCTTGGTGCTTTCACTTTTCGCTCTATATCAGCCTTATCAGCTAAACGTAGTGCATCTGGGTTCACCTCTATGGCTCCTCTGAGGACTGGATTGAGTCTGTGGATTTCTCCAAGGTAGAACTCAACAAGTTTTCTTGAAGTGAGCCTGTTTTGCTTGAAAGCGAGCTGGAGCTCAGCTACGGTTGCTTCTCTTATCGAGAATCCATGGCTTGAAATTTTCAGTGACACGGGTGATAATATGGCTAGAAGTATCAGAAGCAGCAATGACAATAGAGAAACACTCAATGGTGAAGAATTGGTAGCCATAGTTGGATTCAGTTTTCAACAAGAGGAAATGCACATAAATAAATAGACAGGTGTTGTTTCATTTTTGAAATCTTCTCAAAATACACTCAAGTGCACTTGTGTTGTGCACCTGTGCCATTACTGAAAAGATGATGTGACAAAGAATGGCACAAGTGCACAACATAACCCATTTTCTTACTTTGTTGGAGCTGCTAGCTAGGAAAGTTAAACTGTGTTTAATTATCAGCTTCAGTTCAAACTTGTTGAGATGTTTAGTGGATTTTGTGCATATTTGAGGTCTCTAGATCATGCATTACATTGACAAAGCGATAAGGGAGGATAGAAAAAAAAAAATTCTGGTTTGGATTAATGAAAAGGGAGACTAATTAAGTGCTTGTGCTTATCTCTTCACAAGTGACCAAAGATCATGATCAGTGGGGCAACTATTTTCTGAGTATGTGAACAATGAATCGGAACAAAATAGACCCATCTGGCCCTCTCGTTTTTAACGAGGGAGAAAGCAAATGCAGCTACAAATTGTGGGTAAAAATCTAGTTGGCTTGTAACCGCAAAGAGTTGCACAGGGCATGGACACAGTACACACATTCATCACATATAATGTTCATATCACGTGACATGCTATGAGTGGAAAGACACACAAATTATAAGAAACAATATCAATGTACATAAAAACAGAAGCATAAGACATCTAAATTAGCTACAGTTTAATAACCTTTAATCCTCCGAAACATAGACCAAATGTCGTCCCATTACTTATTTTTAGAGTAGTCAGTATGCAGAAATCGATTATTCTTATCGTAAGCTTCAATTCTTAGAAATGAATGAGGTTTCCTGACCTTGGTAGCCTGCTCAAAGGGCATATGCAATCTCTATAAGCTTTGGCTTTGCGCTTCTCAATCCTCCAAAGCAAATGCCAAAACAAACGCCCTTACTATCATATCCAGCAGGGACACTAATTCCAGGTTATCCGCCAATTGCAAGAACTGTAGTGAAATAGTAACCAGGAGTCACCACAGCATCTAGCTTGTTCTCCCTCGTCAACTTCTCGAATCCATCTCTCAAAAGTTTTTCTAGATTTAAGAATGTGTCTATCACATCACTATCAATTCCTTCTGTGGCCAGGGCTGTTTCGAAAAGAAATTGGCCATATTCCGTGGTCTTTTCCTGCATAACCATTTATATAGATCACAATCAAGTATGAACTCCAAACATGTGTGAGACTATGAGAACTCAAAATACTTACCAATTTTGAGAATTTGAAATCTATAACATCTGCCGAGGACCTGACCGGAGTAGCCACAAGTCCTTTAAGATATGCATTCAAGGAGACTTTGAATTCAGCTGCATTTGCTAAAATTCAACACTTGCAATGGAATTCATGATTTCATCTATGTTGGCTATTTTCAGATTGTCCATCACAATTGCACCTTCTTGTCTTAATTTACAATTTATATATAAAAAATAAGATAAAAAGTAATTTGTTCATGATCATGTTGAAACAGGTTGTGTTGAATACCTTACGGTCTGGATATGGAGCTCGAAAGCTTGACTAACTTCGGATTCTTTATCGAAAAATGGATGATTCCTCACTATCCCCAATGTCTTCTTATTGAGTCCACAAGGCTTAAGAAATTGTTTGTAGCCACCAAGTGGGATATACTTTGATGCTTCTCTGGTTGCTTCATTATTACGATCAAAGCCTCCAACGGCATCAAGAACATAAACAGCATCCGCTACTGTCCTTCAAATAGGCCTGTTTCCATCCAATTAATTTAGAATCTGTAAAATGAACCTGATGTTGTGTTCATTTTATCTTTGGTGGCTATGTTGTCCTTGACCAGAATTGGAATTCCATGCAAACCAAGCAGTTATGAACTTGGTGCTTTCGCTTTACACTCTTGGTCAGCCTTATCAGCTAGATGTAGTTCATCAGGGTTCAATAACAATACAGGAATTGTACGCAATAACAACAAAGGAATCATCATATACTTTGACAGAGATTTTCTTCTGTAAATCCAATTGATTTGGAGAGAGGAGGCTGCTTCCTCACCAGAGTAGCTTGTTCAAAAGCATAAGCTACTTCAATTAGCTTCGGTTCAGTACCCTTTAAGCCACCAAAACGTAAACCAAATGGCATCCCGTTGATGTCATACCCTGCTGGAACACTCAATGGTGAAGAATTGGTAGCCATAGTTGGACTCAGTTTTCAACAAGAGGAAATGCACAGAAATAAATAGCTAGGTGTTTTTTCATTTTTGGAAATGCACAAAAAATATTATACAGTCAATGTGTGCTCAACTTGTGGTCCACCATTAGTGAAAAGATGATGTGACAAAGAATGGCTCAACACAACCCATTTTCTTACTTTTTTGAAGCTGCTAGCTAGGAAAGTTAAAACTGTGTTTAATTATCAGCTTCAGTTCAAACTTGTTGAGATGTTCAGTGGATTTTGTGCATATTTAAGGTCTCTAGATCATGCATTACATTGACAAAGCAATAAAGGAGGATAGAAATATTTCTTTCTGGTTTGGATTAAAGAAAAGGGAGACTAAGTGCTTGTGCTTGTCTCATCACAAGTGACCAAAGATCATGATCAGTGGGGCAGCTATTTTCTGAGTATGTGAACAATGACTTGGAACAAAATAGACCCATCTGGCCCTCCCGTTTTTAAGGAGGGAGAAAGCAAATGCAGCCACGAATTGTGGGTAAAAATCTAGTTGGCTTGTAACGCAGAGTTGCGTTGGGCATGGACACAATACACACATCCAATCACATATGATATTCATATCACGTGGCATACTATGAGTGGACAAACACACATATTATAAGAAATAATATCAATGTCCATAAACTGATGTGTATTTTCCAATTAAGGAAATTACAAGAAGAATTTAGAAGGGTATTTCAGACCTGAAATACAGAAAAAGAAATAAAAGAGAAGAAACAGAGGAGATAACAGGGAAGATAAATTGTCATATAGTTTCCATATCTATTCTTGTTAAATCATTGGCTATTTATAAGCCAAGTTACAGCCTTACAGGCAACCCACTAATGTGAGTGGTGCAAAAACAAAGGCAATAACAAAAGCCACTAAAGTTTTACCTAACTTATTCCACTAACCATGAGCAACGGTACCACTAAGGCCACTAATGCATAATGGGTAGTGGGTCAATAATGCACATATCATAAACAGAAGCATAAGAAATCTGAATTAGCTTCGGTTTAGTACCCTTTAATCCTCCGAAACACAGACCAAATGACATCCCATTACTTATTTTTAGAGCAGTCAGTAGGCAGCAATCGATCATTCTTATCGTAAAGCTTCAATGCTTAGAAATGAAGGAGGCTTCCTGATCTTGGTAGGATCCACATGAAAAAGCGTATGAGATATCCAAACTTGATAATTTTAATATATATAAAGCCAAAATGACAACAAGATGAGATTGGTCCGATAGTATGCCCCTCACACCTACACAACGGGGTTGTAGGTTCGAGTCTCTCCCCCTCCCCCAAAACCGAAGTCCCGAATTATTGTAATATATAAATTATTATTTTTAAAAAGCCAAAATGACATTACAAGCCGTAGAGTACTTAACAAAGATCTTATTTAAATCCAACCAAACTGAAAAAAGAAACAAAAAAAAAAAAAAAAAAAAAAAAAAAAAACCAAATGTTTTTGTAAACAAACAAACATTTGTTTATGTAAACAAACAAACATTTGTTTATGTAAACAAATGTTCCATCATGTTCATATGTCCTAGTGAACAATTGTAACATTGTAGCCAACTATAGCATCACCAGAGGCAGGATCAAACCAATGTGTATGAGCTACTGCATAGCCCCGTGCCAGTCGGAAAATGCCAGTTCCGCCTACGATCGACATCTCCCGGACCAGATTCATTGCTGAATTCAAGCCAAGGATGCTGATGGAGCTACCTTTGTACATACCATCAGTGAAGCCAAAGTTGAAGACCATGATCAGACCTAGTTCAGCCTGACTAGCTGACCCATAAAGCCCCTGTGCTCGGCCCACAAGCTTTGATTTGGGATCCGGCGTTTCGGTCAGTGGATCGTCCGCCATCATCACCATCCCGAAAAGGGTCGGGGACTTGTCGGTCGTCTCAGCAGCCTGAGCCACCCTGACTGCACTAGGGTTCTTGCCACTAAGTATGTCATGGAAGTAGAATTGGAGGTTGGTCACTGTTTGTTTTTCAGCTACAAGCCTGGTATTGGCCCAACCATCTACATTGAAGCTTTGAGCTTCTGAAATGGCTGCCAGGCTGATCATGATGAGAAACATAACTTTACTAAACTCTTCCATGGAGATTAAACAAGAGAAGCTAGTTAGCGTTTTGAAGGGTCAATTTGAACGATTTTGAAAGCTCATGGATATTGTAACTTTATAGAGGAAATTAAAGTGCAGTGACTTTGCAAACTATTATTATATATTATATAAAGTGCAAAGTCACATGTGGGAGATTCGATTCAAAGTAGGTCACTATTGAAATAAAATAAAAAAATCGAGCGAAATCAACTACTACACACTTCGATATCTACTCCCATAATATTAGGGAGAAAGCTTTCCACATATACTTATAAAATGCATATATTCGATACTCAACCCCTCCACCACGGACATACCTTATGGATAGGGCCAGCCCATGGGGGCAGCAAACCCAACATTTTACTAGAGCCCCCAACTGACCCAATTTACTTCTTCTTCTTTGTGACCTCAGAACCCAATATATTCATGTTTAAACATGATCAAATTCCAAACATTTTACTGCTTTTATTTATATATTTTCCTTTTCGGCCCAATTAAAAAAAATAAAAAATAAAAAATAAAAAACCTTCAAACGCAATAAACTTCTTATTGTTTTTGTTTAGTCATTAATTTGTACATGTTGGTTTTGAGTTTTAACTCGTCTTTTAATTATTTATTTTATTTACAATAGTTGATTAGTAACCACTAATTTTAGGCTTTAGTGGTCTCAGTTCTCAGATCTGTATATGTATTGTGTATTTGTGTAGTAAATATGTTAAGCTTTTTTTGAATCATTTCTTGAATCTTTTATGGCCAAACAAGAATATTTTATAATGGGTTCTTTTATAACAGATTATATAATTATAATCATTAATCAAATTGACTATGGTCTACACAAATACACTAACCGATTTAAACGAAAAAAATACAGGCTAAAATAAAATAATCTTTTATTATATAGGGCCCCGATTTTTGTTAATATCGTAAAATCGCTCGGGCCTCAAAATGTCTGAAGATGGCCCTGCTTATGGACATCAAGTGGCTTTGTTAAAATTCCAGTAAGGGATGAATATACGAAAACAGTTTACGTTCATTAAAAATTTGCCACGCATAAATTTAAATGGCCATGATACAATGAGACATTATTGGATTTTCAGAACCTTATTCATATGTTATTAGTCAATGGCGTTGACAAACGAAAAAGATTGTCAAAGTGGTAATGCAGGTCACCTAAACAATTGTCTCTCAAAATCTTGACATTCTTTGAAGAAAAATCTATAAATTACAGGTTTCACCTAATCAAAGCAAAGAATTTCAAGTATTGGGTTGGCTATATACAACTAAGAAGCTGCCAAATAAATGGGCTACCATATTATATATTTAATATTTGTTTTCACCTACTACATTAATAGATAATTTTTTTGAATAATTAACTGGGAATTATTGTCAAAAGCTCTGGTTTTTTAATTGATCCCCAGTGACATTTAACCAGAATGATCATCTTGACAGAGAGCTTCTCATATATAAACCCCTAATCTTAAGATCAAGTCCAAACCATGAGAGCATCGGTAAATAGTAAGCTATAATATTAATATTCTATAGAGTGACTTGAACATTCTATGATATTAATATTAATATCATTATAGAGTGACTTGAACATTCTATAATATTAATATTTTTTTCATGTTAAATCTTGAGAGTATCACTAAATTAATAACTTAAATTTAAATGATATCAAAGGACTAAAATAACAGTAACATTAAAACTGTTCTAAAAAAAAGTAACATTAAAACCAACCACAAACAAAAAACAAAACACCAGCTTTTGTAATTGAAACAAAATAATTTTTTTTTTTTTTAAGAAAATAAGTTTTTATGATTAAGTGGTTATAAATAAAAAATAAAAAAAAAAATAAGAAGTGTAAGATAAAAAGGATAATTTTGGAAAAAAATGGAGTGTTCTTAGAAAATTTTAAAATTTAAGATTTATGATGAAGTATATTTAGAAAAGGTGTGTGAACAGATAAAAATTGGATTGTAAGAAGAAAATATCTTGAATCAAATTTATGCAAAGTTGATTACAAAAATACCCTTGTATACAAAAAAAAAAAAAAAAAAAAAATTGTATATACACATATGGGAGATGTTTGAGTATAGCTAATAAATAAATAAATAAGTTTTTTTAAAAGAAAAAAAAAATTAAGCAAAAACAATATGATTTCATGGCGGTTCACAAATTTTTTTTTTTTTGTGGCGGTTCAAAATAAATTCAAAGCAAAGTCAATAGTTCACTTTCAATCATGAAAGGGAACTTGATTCCCAGGGTGAGTGGGGGAATCAAATACAGGAATTCAAAAATCAGTAACTTAATTCCATTTCTTAATAAGGATTCCTAATTAATAAACAACCATTATTTGATTGGCAATAATCAGGTCTATATAGAATTTTATTTATTATGATTTTTGTTTACATATAAAAAGGTGGATTTGATATCAGCAAAATTTAGGTCTATATAGAGTTAATGAAATACTTAATCATGTTTTTGCCATAGAATTTGAAAAAAAAAAATCCAACATCTTTTGGTATTATTAATCCAAGCAAGTAATTGTCAAGCTTATCGTAATCCTGTGGAGTGGGCTTATGCTTAAGGATCCTGCATGCGACACATCAATATTATAAAAACAGACGATCTCGTGACACATTAGTATTATTAATAACAGACATTATAAAAACGAACGATCTCAAGACACATCATTATTATTATTATTATTATTATTATTATTAGAAATATTACAAATTACAATTATTGCAATAGGATTGTTGAGGCCTGCCGTTATAAAACAATACATGAGTAGCCCGAATAACTACTCCTACAAAATGGGAGAAAACTCCCCACATAAGCTTGTAAAATACGCATGTTGACACATTAGTATTATTAATAACAGACATTATAAAAACGGACGATCTCAAGACACATTAGTATCATTATTATTATTATTATTATTTGAAATATTACAAGTTACAACTATTGCAATAGGATTGTTGAGACCTACCACGATAAAATAATACATAAGTGGCCTGAATAACTATTCCTACAAACGGGGAGAAAACTCCCCACATAAACTTGTAAAATATGTATGGTGACACATCAGTATTATTAATAACAGGCATAGGTAGAATTTTTATGCACGTTAAATGTGTTTAAGTAATAACTCGAATCAATAAAAGATCAATTTCGATTTGCTTGTATATAAGATATGCTAAATATATAAGCATTTGTTCAATCAAAATCACCTGCTAATTAATTTCAAAGTCTAATGACCATACACCATACAGGTTAAACAAGGAAGGAAATATCAATATGTTAACTGAAATATCTCCGATATTTTTCATATTTTAGGGGACCAATATAAAAAAAAATACCCTCAAATATCCATGATATTGGCGATTTCCGATATTTTCACCGAAACCAACATTTAAGGATATAAAAAACTTCAAGGCTTGAATGAAGGAGGCATTCTAATCATAGTAGCTTGTTCAAAACCATAAGCAATCTCAATAAGCTTTGGCTCTGTACCCTTCAATCCACCAAAAGAAAATCCAAAAGGAACACCTTCATCAGTAAATCCAGCAGGGACACTAATCCCTGGAAATCCTCCAATTGCAAGAACATGAGCAATACCGGCGCCGGGAGTCACCAGAGCATCTAGACTGTTTTCCATCATCACCTTCTCAAACCCATCTCTTGAAAGTTTTGCCAAGTTCAACAATGCTGCCTTCTCTGTATTCCCAATTCCATTTGTTGCTTGTGCTAGAAGAAAGATGTCTTGGCCAAACTCTTCTATCTTTTCCTGGAAGTCATCCAATAAATGAACATAATTAGTTTTGGAACAAGGCTTAATGGACCGAAATCCTAAGCTTTATAAGGCTCGTTTAGTCTTTTGGGTTGGTTGTAAGCAGCGGCGAAGCCACCTTATGATCTAAGGGGGTCATGACCCCCCACAAGCCCACAATTTTTATTTTGTAAGCATTTTATTTAAATTTTACCCTACTTGTTTTTGTTATTTATATTTTTATTTTTTGATCCTCATACCCTCCAGATTTGATGAAGTTGGCTTTACCCCTTGTTGTAAGCGTTCAAACCAGAACGTTTAGTTAATGCTTGTAAATAGACTTACCAATTCCGAGAATTTATTGTTGAATGCTATAATTTCTGCCAAGGATCGCACCGGGGAATCCACTAGCTCGTAGAGGTATGCATTCAGGGCCAGTTTGAACTCAGCTAGCAATGCTGCTGCTTCCCCACTTACAGTAACATTCAATATAACATCAATGTTGGCTATTTCTAGATGGTCTACCAAAACTGCACCTTCTTGTCTGGATTGGAATCAAAATCGGCATCAAAATCACATAATAATTGGTTAGATTGAAAGTAGTGTGCTTAAAAAAGCGTGATTGAATACCTTAGTGTCCGGAGATGGTGCTCATATTGAGCTAGAGCAGATCCCTTGGCATATTTAAGGAAGGGATTCCTAACAATTCCCAATCTCTTCCCTTTGAGTCCATAAGGCTTGAGAAATTGTACGTAGCCGCCGTATGGAATGTATTTTGATGCTTCTTTGGTCGCCGGATCATTGTAATCAAAGCCAGCAATGGCATCAAGAATATGAACCGCGTCTGCTACAGTCCTGCAGATTGGCCTGGGGAGTACATGAACAAGAGTGAAGAGTCCTTTTGTTAAAGTTACAAGATTGTGTAACAAATTTGATTGAAATTGAATCCAAATGTGCTGTTCACCTACCCGATTGTGTCCTGTCTAGGAGATACTGGGATGACCCCGGCGCAGCTGGTGAGACCAACTGTTGGCTTGATTCCAACTACTGAGTTGAAATTGGAAGGGCATAATATGGAGCCATCAGTTTCAGTTCCCAGAGACACTGCAACCATGTTTGCTGCTACTGATATTGCAGATCCACTACTTGATCCACAAGGATTTGCTGACAGAACATAAGGATTCTGCATACAATATCAGAACTTTATATCCAGTTACAAACATAGTATTAGAGCCAGCCTAGGTTGTTCCAGGAGTCCTGGTTCAAGTCTCCCTGTGTTTATGTTTTGGATTGAGCCACATGTGGCAAGCCCATTGGTCTTGCACATTAGGGGGTGTGTTAGATTTCTTAAATATTATTATTGGGTTATTTCCTGCAAGCTTAAACTTTTAGGTCTAATGGTAAGATTGTAAGACCCTCCACACACCCGGAGTGAGCGAGATTTTACAAGCTAAGCTAGCTAGTTTCACAAAACATTATGTCTAAGTTTCTTAATCAGAATATGCACGTGCACACACACACACAAAAAAAAAAAAAAAAGTTCTAATGATGATGATCAGGTAGAATTTGATCAAGGGATTGAATTTAGCTTACTCTTCCTTGGCCACCTCTAGCACTGAAAGCATTGGGAGCATTTAAGGATCTAAAAGCAGCCCACTCACTCAAGCTAGCTTTTCCCAAAACAATGGCACCAGCTTTCCTCAACTTCATCACCACACCAGCATCTCTGGGCACTACTGAGCCTAGCAGTGCAAACGAGCCAGCTGTGGTGTTCAGCTTATCCTTTGTTGCAATGTTATCCTTGAGAAGAATAGGAATACCATGCAAACCTAGCAGTGATCTTGGTGCCTTCGCCTTTCGCTCGTAATCAGCCTTATCAGCTTGGTACAATGCATTTGGGTTCACCTCTATGACCCCATTAAGGACTGGATTGAGTCTATGGATTTCTCCAATATAGAACTCAACCAGTCGCCTTGATGTTAGTTGGTTTTGCTTGAAAGCAAGTTTAAGATCTTGTATGGTTGCTTCTCTTATCGAGAACACGTAACTGGAGATGGACAGAGTTGATATGGCTAACAGAATCAGAAGAAGCAATGAAATATGGATACTCATGACTAATAATTGTAATAGAAAATATACTGAATGAATCAAAAAACTCAGGCAATATTTATATAGATAGATAGCTTGGCAGTATCGATACTTATATACAAGCCCTGGACCTTGATCACTCGCTAGCTAGCAACGTGTATGTGACATTGTCATAGTTTATTCATTCGGTGTATGACCAGTTCAAGGCCTCTGCCGTCCAATTCCAGTAAGTTTGTTTTAAAGGGCTTTTCAATTTCCAGCAGATTCTTTATTTTATTGGCTCTCTCTACTTGCCTGGCATGCACATGCTCATTAGACAAAATCTTGATCATGTTTGCAGGAAAAATACATAAACAAACAGCCTAGTTGAACTCTTTTAGACCAGTTCCTTCCAAATCGAATCAACAGCCTAAGAATTCAAATAAGAATCAATTCCGATATAGTTTTAGAATTTTTCATTTTTACTGCATTTGATCAGGGAAATATATGGTTACACACTTGATATACTTATTTTAGCACCCCAGTGACAGTGAGGGTGCAAATTGCAATAGAGTATGCAGCAACCATCAATTAAAAAAAGCTTCAAGGCTTGAATGAAGGAGGCTTCCTGATCTTGGTAGCCTGTTCGAACCCGTATGCAATCTCTATAAGCTTTGGCTCTGTACCCTTTAATCCCCCAAAGCAAATGCCAAAAGGAACACCATTACTATCATATCCAGCAGGGACATTGATTCCAGGGTATCCACCGATTGCAAGAACTGTAGCGAAATTGGCTCCAGGAGTCACCACTGCATCTAGTTTGTTCTCCCTCATCAACTTCTCCAATCCGTCTCTCGAAAGTCTTCCTAGATTTGAATATGCCTCTTGCACACCACTATCAATTCCTTCTGTTCCCTGGGCAGCTTCGAAAAGCATTTGACCATATTCCTCGATCTTTTCCTGCATAACCATCGATATAGATCATGATCAAGTATGAACTCCAAACATGTGTGAGACTATGAGTAAATCTAGAACTCAAAAGACTTACCAATTTTGAGAATTTGTTGTTGAAAGCTATAACATCTGCCAAGGACCTCACTGGAGAAGACACAAGTCCTTTAAGATATGCATTCAAGGAGAGTTTGAATTCAGCTACAAATGTCACCAATTCACCACTACCAGAGGCATCCAGGATATCATCTATGTTGGCTATTGTTAGATTATCCACCACAACCGCTCCTCGTTGTCTAAATTTTGCATAAAAATAAAAAACTTTGACATGTTATTATGATTACTAGATTGAAGCTTACAACAATCACTCAATAACTAGTTGTGTGTGTGTGTGTGTTGCATTGCATACCTCATTGTCTGTATATGGTGCTCAAAAACTTCAGCAACTTCAGATCCTTCAACGACAAATGGATTCCTCACTATCCCCAATCTCTTCCTTTTAAGTCCACATTGCTTGAGAAATTGTTTGTAGCCACCATGCGGGATGTATTTTGATGCTTCTCTGGTGGCTTCATCATTACGATCAAAGCCTACAATAGCATCAAGAACATAAACAGCATCTGCCACAGTCCTGCACATAGGCCTGTTTACATCCACAAGTCCTCCTCGTTAATTAATGTTCAGATCATAAGTTGATTAAAACAAAACAATCCCTCTATTTCATTTCATCGTCTAGTCAATTTTCAATCATTGGAACATAAAATGTACTAAAATGTAGTAAGATTCAATTCAACATTCACTTACCCAACAGTGTCCTGTTTAGGAGTGATTGGGATGACACCATCTCTGCTAGTGAGACCAACAGTTGGTTTGATTCCGACAACTGAGTTGTAACTAGATGGACATAAAATGGAACCATCGGTCTCAGTTCCAAGTGTCACTGCTGCCATATTTGCTGCTACTGATATAGCTGATCCGCTGCTCGACCCACAAGTGTCTGCTGACAGAACATAAGGATTCTGCAATCACATTACATGATATGAGATCGATTACGAGTTACATACAACATAAAAAAATAAAAAAACATGATTCTACACAGACCTTTCCTTGTTCACTTCTAGCACACCAACCATTGGGTGCAAGTCCCCTGAAATTAGCCCACTCACTCAAGCTAGCCTTTCCAAGGATTATAGCTCCGGCATTGATCAATTTGGTGACCACGAATGCATTCCTTGGCACGATCGAGTCTAAAAGAGCGAATGAACCAGCTGTTGTGTTCATTTTATTATCTTTGGTGGCTATGTTGTCCTTGACCAGGACTGGAATTCCATGTAAACCAGGAAGTAGTGAGCTTGGTGCTTTCGCATTTCGCTCCCGGTCAGCTTTATCAGCTAAATGAAGTGCATCTGGGTTCACCTCTATGACCCCTCTGAGGACTGGATTGAGTCTGCTGATTTCTCCAAGGTAGAACTCAACAAGCTGTCTTGAAGTGAGTTGGTTTTGCTTGAATGCTAGTTGGAGTTCTGCTACTGTTGCTTCTTCTACTGTGAATCCATGGCTTGAAATGGTCAGTAACCCAGATGATAATATTGCTAGAAGTATCAGAAACAGTGATAGTTGTGAAGAATTGGTAGTTGCCATAGTTGTTGTTGAGCAATGAGAAGAATGGAAAGACTCTCACTTTGACTTTAGAATGGCAATAGATCTCACTATCTCAGAATACTCAGCATACCTCATACCAAAAACTCGGTTGACTTTAGCATGGCAAATTGGCAACATATCTGATCGGGGCCACATCAGCATGCCCCGTACCTAAAAAACTCGGTTGGGGCGAGGTGCCCATACTCGACCCGTAAGGGCCTAACCCGAATGGTTCTACTTGCCCGCCCAGGCCCGTCATGCTAAGGGGCCACAAATACATGAGTTTAATTATTATGTGTTAAAGTTGTTAAAAAAAGCCAAAAAAAAAAAAAAAAAAAAAAAAGGCCCCATTATTGTTTTAAATTGAAGAACTCAAACATTACCCTAAAAAAAAATAACACAGGCCTAATATCCAATTTGTTTTATTCATATCTTCAGACAAAACCTAATTTTTTAGGGTTTTAATATCTTTTTTACTTTAATTTATTTTAAGTCTTAGGTGGTTACACCATATTACTATAAAATTGTTTACAAGTAGTTTCCAAATAAACCGAAAACCCTAACGCTCACTCACCTAATTTTAAAAGCTAGCCGTAGCCCTTATTGCCTCTTCTCTTTCAAATATATTTTTTTCTTGAAAGTTCCTCCTCCTCTCATCCAACTACTCAATCTCTTCTAGCTCATTAACATTTCGCCTCCTGTTCTTCTTCACCAACCAGTGCCCCTGCCATCATCTCTTCTCGACCGCCGTCTATTTTCATAATTCGAGAGTTTTTTCTTTTAATGATTTGATTTTTAAATTTCATCTACTCTTATATGTGTTTTATTTTTCATCAACTAATCTTTATTGTTTTTTTTTTAATAGTGAGAGATTGAGAGGAACAAAGTTGAGGGAAAAAAAAAATTGAGACATTAATTTAAATAATTTGTTCAGGAAATTTTTATTGTTTTTTTTTTAATAGTGAGAGATTGAGAGGAACAAAGTTGAGGGAAAAAAAAAATTGAGACATTAATTTAAATAATTTGTTCAATAAAAATTAATATTTCGTTTAATTGAATATATACAAGGGCCCATTTTTTAGATTTTGCCCAAAGGTCTTAGAAATGTCAAGACCGACACCGGACGGAGTAGCTTATACCCAACCCGACCTATACCTGAAACTTGGTTGGGGCCAGGTGCCCATACCCAACCGATAATGACCATAACCATAACAATTTTCAATTTTCTCCCCATACACAAATCCATTTGGGACGGAGTGGCTCATACCTAATCCAACCCGATTTGTTTCATTATTATTTTTATAAAAAAAAAGGTTAATTGTACAAACACTTCTGAGTTTAAGTAAAATTAAAAATTGTATGCATATTCAACTTTTATTTTATTGCACAAATCTTCCCTTCAAATTGTTGATTATCGGTCTGATGACGGCCAACTTAACGGTGCCAATATTCCAATTTTGATATGCCACACAATAGATAGTATATATATAAAAAAGGCTAGGCCTTGACTATTCAGTTCAAATTTGTTGAGATATTTAGTGGATTCTATGCATGTTTGAGATCAATAGATCATGAATTGTGGGGAAAAATCTAGTTGGCTTGTAACCAAGAAAAACATGGGTGGGATGACCACAAAGAGTTGCACAGGGCATGGACAGAGTCACATAGTACACCCATTCAATCACATATAATATTCATATCACGTGACATGCTATGAGTGGACAGACACACCCCCGAAGTAATAATATCAGTGTCCATAAACACTATTATGAATTACAGATTTTCTAGTTTATGATAAGATAAAATGTTACAGTTATTGTCTACAGATTGTTCAAAAGCATAAGCAATCTCTATAAGCTTCGGTTCAGTACCCTTTAATCCTCTGAAACATAGACCGAATGTCAATAATAGAGTATGCAGCCATAGAATTCTTCATTTCTACTGCATTTGATCAAGGAAGTACATGGATACAAACTTGATATACTTAGTTTAGCTCCTCAGTGAGGTTGCAATAGAGTATGCAGCAAGAAACCATCAACTGTAAAAAAGCTTCAAGGCTTGAATGAAGGAGGCTTCCTGATCTTGGTAGCCTGCTCGAACCCGTATGCAATCTCTATAAGCTTTGGCTCTGTGCCCTTCAATCCCCCAAAGCAAATGCCAAAAGGAACACCATTACTATGGTATCCAGCAGGGACATTGATTCCAGGGTATCCACCGATTGCAAGAACTGTAACGAAATTGGCTTCAGGAGTCACCACTGCATCTAGCTTGTTCTCCCTCATCAACTTCTCCAATCCGTCTTTCGAAAGTCTTGCTAGATTTGAATATGCCACTTGCACACCACTATCAATTCCTTCTGTTGCCTGGGCAGCTTCGAAAAGCATTTGACCATATTCCTCGATCTTTTCCTGCATAACCATCAATATAGATCATGATCAAGTATGAACTCCAAACATGTGTGAGACTATGAGAACTCAAAATTGAAAATACTTACCAATTTTGAGAATTTATTGTTGAAAGCTATAGCATCTGCCAAGGACCTGACTGGAGAAGCCACAAGTCCTTTAAGATATGAATTCAAGGATACTTTGAATTCAGCTAAAAGAGTTACCAATTCACCACTAGCACTGGAATTCAGGATATCATCTATGTTGGCTATTTTCAGATTGTCGACCACAACCGCTCCTCGTTGTCTTAATAAAAAAAACCATGACATGTTATTATGATTACTAGATTGAAGCTGACAACAATCACTCAAAAACTAGTTGTGTATATGTGTTGCATACCTCATGGTCTGGATATGGTGCTCGAAAACTTTAGTAACTACAGATCCTTTAACGACGAATGGATTCCTCACTATCCCCAATCTCTTCTTTTTAAGTCCATAAGTCTTGAGAAATTGTTTGTAGCCACCAAGTGGGATGTATTTTGATGCTTCTCTGGTGGCTGCATCGTTACGATCAAAGCCTACAATTGCATCAAGAACATAAACAGCATCTGCCACAGTCCTACACATAGGCCTGTTTACATGATCCGACAAGGAAAAGAGTTCCTCAATTGATTAAAATGGTTGTAGAATTGCAAACTTGTTCAATTATTTTTATAGTTTAGAAAGAAAAATGTATTTGAATTCGACAACACTTACCCAACAGTATCTTGTTTAGGAGTGATTGGAATGACACCATCTCGGCTGGTGAGACCAACGGTTGGTTTGATTCCGACAACTGAGTTGTAACTAGATGGACATAAAATGGAGCCATCAGTCTCAGTTCCAAGTGTCACTGCTGCCATATTTGCTGCTACTGATATTGCTGATCCACTGCTCGATCCACAAGGGTCTGCTGACAGAACATAAGGATTCTGCAATCACATTACATGATATGAGATTATGAGTTGCATATATATTACATGAAAACATGATTCTACACAAACCTTTCCTTGGCCACTTCTAGCACACCATCCACTTGGAGCAGCACCTCTGAAACTAGCCCACTCGCTCAAGCTAGCCTTTCCGAGAATTATAGCTCCAGCATTGATCAACTTGGTGACAACAAATGCATTCCTTGGAACGATCGAGCCCAAAAGAGCGAGTGATCCAGCTGTTGTGTTCATTTTATTATCTTTGGTAGCTATGTTGTCCTTGACCAGGACAGGAATTCCATGTAAACCAAGCAGTGACCTTGGTGCTTTCACTTTTCGCTCTATATCAGCCTTATCAGCTAAACGTAGAGCATCTGGGTTCACCTCTATGACCCCTCTGAGGACTGGATTGAGTCTGTGGATTTCTCCAAGGTAGAACTCAACAAGTTGCCTTGAAGTGAGCTTGTTTTGCTTGAAAGCATGCTGGAGTTCAGCTACGGTTGCTTCTCTTATCGAGAATCCATGGCTTGAAATGGTCAGTGACCCAGATGATAATATTGCTACAAGTATCAGAAGCAGCGATGAGAAGAGAGAAACACTCAGTGGTGAAGAATTGGTAGCCATAGCTGGACTCAGTTTTCAACAAGAGGAAATACACAGAAAATAATGGATAGGTGCATGTGCACAACTTGTGGACAGAATAAACTAGGAAAGAAAGTTCTTCATATTAGAATTTGAGTGTATTTTTCTCACCTACACTAAGGCTATGTTTGGGATTGTTTTGCTTAAGTTATAATTTGCTTATAGCTTAACTTAAGAAATAATCAATTTAAGAAAAAAATAGGTTGGTGTTTGGCAAACCAAATTTTAAAATTGCTCAACTTTTGAAATGATGGAAAATGTATTGAACAAAATGACTAAAATAGACATCAATAAATATTATAAATATGAAGCATATAAAAAGAAATAAATAACATAACAAATTTAAACAGAAAAAAAAAAAAAAAAAAAAAAAAAAGATGACTGAGTCAACTCAGTTCATAATTGAAAGTTGAAACACAACAAAACAAAATCTGACTGAGTCAACTCAGGTTCCTCCGCCGAGTCAACTCATTCCCTTTCTTCACCAACACACTCAACATCAACCTCTGCAAACTCTGGTGACGACTCTCCAATTCCGCCTCCGTCTCCAGCTCCACCGAGATCGTCATCAGCCTCCTTCACGTGCCACTAATATTCTCTCCCACGCAGGCGACAAACAAGAATTTGAAATCGCGAGATTCTGTCACTGATTCGTCACATCACGAAGGAGGCTTTCAGCCTTTTTCGAGATTCCGTCAAAGTCGTTGGAGCAGAACCAGCCTTTGCGACGGATTCACGATGGAATCGCAATTGGATTCACGTCGAAGTTCTCCTCGACGGAATCGTCGAAGCAGATCCAGCCTTTGCAACGAATTCGCGATGGAGTCACAATTGGATTCGCGTCGAAGTTCTCCTCCATTCTTTCCTCCTCCGCGGCCGGATGAACGGGCTTCCTCCTGCAACTTAGTAGCCAGAGATGCCGGTCCTCCTTCGGCATCACTTTCCGACGGTGGCCACCATACCCATTTTTAGTTTTTTAAATTTTAATTTATTTTTTCTTTAAGAAATTTTAAATTTTTTACTTTTTACTTTTTTATTATATTATTATTAACTATAAGGGTAACATTGTCTTTTAATAAAATAATGAGGGTATTCTAGACATTACATAAGTAATAAGCTAGTTTCTGCTTCAAAAAGCAACCCTCACTCAACTTCTCAGAAGCTGCCTATAGAAGGAGCAAATTGTAAAATAAGTTGCTTTTGAGAAATTTACCAAACACATGTTTGCTCAAAACTTGAGAAATAAGTGATTATTTCTCAAGCAAAAGCAATCCCAAACATAGCCTAACTATGGTGAACAATTACCATCTACTCCAGGTGTTGACACGTGTCCCAAACTTATTACCATCCACTCCAGGTGTTGACACGTGTCCTATACTTTAAATTTGGGACACGTGTCAACACCTGGAGTGGATGGTAATGGTTCACCCTAGTTAGTGTGGGTGAACAAAAATACACTAGTTAGAATTTAGAAGTCAAGTACCATGTTACTTGTTTAAAGTCGTCCACGTGAAACTCAAACAAGAAAACAAAGCACACATTCAAGCTATCAGAGGCCCACCAATCCAAAGACTTATAAAAGTCTTAAGTCAACTGGAATGGATAGAGGTGAGAAAATCTTCCATAGGTTCGTGAATCCGTCTCATATCTGATTTTAGTGAGACGAACCCAATTAAAAGACGCCATGTAGCACACCATTAAAAGTAAATATTTTTTTTTTCTTTCTCCAACTATTTATTGACATATGGCAAAGTAATTAAAATCTTGCTCTCTTATGTTCCTTTTCTTCTTCTTCCTATCGTTATTTCTCTTTTCTCTCTCACTCATTCAATCTCACCACCAAAAATCCTTAGCCAAAACCAGAAACCCTCGGCCACCAAAAATCCAACCCAGAAACCCCTTAATCAAACCAAATCAAAAAATCTGTTTACTTATTTTTAGAGTAGTCAGTAGGCAGCAATCGATCATTCTTATCGTAAAGCTTCAATGCTTAGAAATGAAGGGGGCTTCCTGATCTTGGTAGCCTGCTCAAATGCATATGCAATCTCTATAAGCTTTGGCTCTGTGCCTCTCAATCCTCCAAAGCAAATGCCAAAAGGAACACCCTTACTATCATATCCGGCAGGGAAACTAATTCCAGGGTATCTGCCAATTGCAAGAACCGTAGTGAAATCGTAACCAGGACTCACCACTGTGTCTAGCTTGTTCTCCCTCATCAACTTCTCGAATTCATCTCTCGAAAGTTTTTCTATGTTTAAGAATGCGTCTTTCACATCACTATCAATCCCTTCCGTGGCCTGGGCTGTTTCAAAAAGAAATTGGCCATATTCCTCGATCTTTTCCTGCATAACCACTGATATAGATCACAATCAAGTATGAACTCCAAACATGTGTGAGACTATGAGAACTCAAAATACTTACCAATTTTGAGAATTTGAAATCTATAACATCTGCCCAGGACCTGACCGGAGAAGCCACAAGTCCTTTAAGATATGCATTCAAGTAGAGTTTGAATTCAGCTGCATTTGCTAAAAATTCAACACTTGCAGTGGAATTCATGATATCATCTATGTTGGCTATTTTCAGATTGTCCGCCACAATTGCACCTTCTTGTCTTAATTTACAATTTATATATAAAAAATAAGATAAAAAGTAATGTGTTCATGATCATGCTGAAACAGGTTGTGTTGAATACCTTACGGTCTGGATATGAAGCTCGAAAGCTTGACTAACTTCAGATTCTTTATCGAAAAATGGATGATTCCTCACTTTGATGCTTCTCTGGTTGCTTCATCATTACTATCAAAGCCTCCAATCAATGGCATCAAGAATGAAAAACAGAATCCACTACTGTCCTGCAAATAGGCCTGTTTCCATCCATTTAATTTAGAATCTGTAAATTATTAAATTGAACATCAGTTACCCCCAACAGTGTCCTGTCTAGAAGCAACTGGGATGACACCATCTCAGCTGGTGAGACACTGAGACCTACGGTTGGTTTGATTCCGACAACTGAGTTGTAACTAGACGGACATAAAATGGAACCATCAGTCTCAGTCCCTAGTGACACTGCTGCCATATTTGCAGCTACTGATATTGCCGGTCCACTGCTAGACACACAAGGATCTGCCAATAGAACATAAGGATTCTGCAATCAAATTAACAACATCATAACGATAAGCAAAGTATAGAGACATGTAATAATACAATGAGACGATTATGAGAGTTACATGTAACCTTTCCTTGCCCAGTTCTAGCACACCAACCATTAGGTGCATCACCTTTGAAATGACCACTCCCTTCAAGTGCATTAATCAACTTGGTGACCACAAATGCATTCCTTGGCACGATCGAGCCTAAAAGAGCGAATGTTCCAGCTGTTGTGTTCATTTTATCTTTGGTGGCTATGTTGTCCTTGACCAGAATTGGAATTCCATGCAAACCAAGCAGTAGTGAACTTGGTGCTTTCGCTTTACACTCTTGATCAGCCTTATCAGCTAGATGTAGTGCATCAGGGTTCACCTCTATGACCCCTTTGAGGATTGGGTTGAGTCTGCGGATTTCTCCAAGGTAGAACTCAACAACTTGCCTTGATGTTAGTTGATTTTTCTTGAACGCGAGTTGGAGATCAGCTACGGTTGCTTCTCTTATCAACAATGCAGGACTTGTAACAGCTGATGACACGGATGATAAGGTTGTTTGAAGCACCAGAAGCGCAGCAATGAGAAGAGAGAATTACTCGGTGGTGAAAATTTGGTAGCCATAGTTGAGTAATTGTGTGGGGATTCTCTTCATGTAAAGTCATGTTCAGTAGGGTGTTACTCTTTAATCATCAACACATCAACATAACATAAATATAAAAATTTCATAGACATAAAACCATTGAAACAGCAAGCATGAAGCTCTCGGTTTTTTGAGAGCAATCTCCATAACAGAGAGAGACAATTCCACTTGGTTTTTTTTTTTTAGGCAATATATACATCAGTTACAAGGTCTAAAACAGCCAAGTAGAGTTGTCAAAACTGTTAGAAAATCATACCATTAAACAACCATAAATAATATCAATAACAACCATCCATACCATCAATAAACATAAAAACCACTCTCAGTTGAGAGAAGAAATACAGAGAATTTTTTGCTAAAAATTACTTTCCATTAACCATCAATTCGTCACTTACAATCTCCATATCAGATAACACTGACAGAAGGTATATATACAAAATACAAGGGAAAGTGCAACCATTAGATCGCACACCATCATTGTCATCCAACGGATAATGTGCTACAATAAATTGGCACTCTACCAGACCTGATCTACTGACATAAAGAACTGGCACAGCCGCCAACATCTGAGAAATCTAAAAGTAAATCTAACATGTCTAGAGCAATTTAAAAAGAAAACTAAATAGTACAACTTATCCAAATTAAACTAAACTAACGTAAACAAAACTAAACTAACATAACCATACCAACCATAAGCTAGAGAGTATTTGGAAAAGTTTCACTTAACTCAACAAAAACAAAGAGTACAGCAGCCCATTTCTGATAAACCATCAAATCTTACTTAACACCACTAATCATTGAACTAAGTTACTAGTTCAGGCCATTGAAAAATAACTAAATACACTTCAATCATAGCCAAGCATTACACATAGACCATAACAAAAAATACAAAACAGAAACATAGACAAAAGCAAGCTTTCCGGCAAAAGCTTGCATCTAACAAAACAGCAACATTGAACATCTTCAATTTCAGAAAATACAGCAGTAGCTTTGGAGTCTCTTTAGACAAATTTTAATTCAACATAGGGCAGCTATCTGCATTTCTTCGAGCATGTGAACCATGAGTCTATCTGACTCAGATCCTCTACTGTGTTAAATTTTGTCCCTACCTCAAAAACTTAAAGATAATATACTGTATTTAAAGACAATGAAAGTGAAAAAACTAAAAAAATTAATTTCAGCCACTGTTTGTGGATGTATCTATTGAGGTCAGGATAAAGATCAACTTAGCAGAGAATCTCAATCAGAGTCCATGACTTACAACGAAAACAACCCATCTCATTTTTCTAGAGGGTAAAAGACAATATTAATTGTGTAAAAATCTAGTGGTCTATATTTCAACAACAAAAAAAAACTTCTTGTCCAATGATCAGGTACATACAATTTATAGACAAATGAAGATCTCAGAAATCACAATTGTCAAAAGAATTTCATCAATGTCAATAAACAAAACGTAAATGATGATGAATTTACAATATTGAATAGCATTTACAAGTGGGAGTCAGTTGATGTGGTTACGACTTACAACACTGTTCTGATTTACAAAATTTCCTATTTTCAGAGAGAGCGATAACGATATAGGAATTGTATGCAATAACACCAAAGGCATCATCATATACTTTGAAAAAGATTTTCATCTGCAAATCCAATTGATTTGGAGAGAGGACCCTGATTTCACAAAACTAAAAATTTAAAAAATAAAATAAAAAAAACAAACAAAGAAGAAATAGATTGGGTCAGTTGGGGCCCTAGCAAAATGCTGGGTTTGCTGCCCCCACGGGCTGGTCCTGGCTTGAATGAAGGAGGCTTCCTGATATTGGAAGCTTACTCGAACCCGTATGCAATCTCTATAAGCTTTGGCTCTGTGCCCTTTAATCCCCCAAAGCAAATGCCAAAAGGAACACCATTACTATCATATCCAGCAGGGACATTGATTCCGGGGTATCCACCGATTGCAAGAACTGGAGAGAAATCGGCTCCATGAGTAACTACTGCATCTAGCTTCTGCTCCTTAATCAACTTCTCCAACCGTCTCTCGAAAGATTTTTTAAATTCAACAATGCCTCTTTCACCTCAGCATTGATTCCATCTGTTTCTTGGGCATCTAGAAGACCTTGCTGGCCATATTTCTCGGTCATTTCCTGCACGATTAAAAGCTCGCATTTAGGTTTCGTATCCTAACCGAAAATCTATGTTCATAAACTCACCAATTTTGCAAATTTGTTGTTGAATTCAATAACATCTGCCAAGGTTCGCACTGGAGAAACCACTAGTCCTTCAAGGTACTTGTTCAAATCCAGTTTAAGGTCCGCATCCATTGCTTTTCCTTCGCCACTAACAAGGGGATTCAAGATGGCATGTATACTGACTATTTTCTGGTTGTCCACTAAAACTGCACCTTGTTGTCTGAATCATAACATGCTAAATGATTGTGATTATCAATAAAAGATAGAGGCGATTATTGGTGTGAAACTATCTCACGTTTTCATTCATCAAAACTTTAATATATATTACATCAGGTATGTGTATTAGCAAAAACTAAACCCTACAAAAGATAAGTTATAAGCTGTACAAAGTTAAATACAATTACACTACCGAAAATATAGCAACAGTGGCAGTGTTTGATTATAGTTGAAACACTAGTCACCAATATGCCCCCTCAAGATAGGCCACGACTGGAGAGCCCAATCTTGACCTTGAGTGACTGAAAGAGCGGACGAGAGAGAGGCTTTGTGAGAGCATCCGCTAGCTGATCCTTGGAGGAGACGTGCGCGACACGTAAATTGCCAGACTGAACCTGATCACGAATAAAATGAAAATCAATGGCCACATGCTTCATTCGGGAGTGGAAAATCGGATTGGAGCACAGCTGAGTAGCTCCCACATTGTCACAATAGATGACAGGTGGTGTGGGCAACGTGAGGCCAAGATCAGTAAGAAGAAAACTGACCCAATTGAGTTCAGCAGCAGTGGCAGCAACCGACCTATACTCAGCCTCCGTGGAGGAGCGAGCTATAGTGTGTTGCTTCTTCGAGCTCCACGAGATAGGATTACGCCCAAGGTAGACAATGTAGGCACTCGTGGAGGAAAAAGCATCCTTATTTCCCGCCCAGTCGGCATCTGAAAAGGCATGAAGAGTAACCTGAGAGTTGCGATGGATGACAACCCCTTCATCCAAAGTACCACATAAATACCGCAAGAGACGTTTGACAAGGTCCCAATGGTCAGAAGTAGGCTGATGCATAAATTGGGATAGTCTGTTGACGGTGTAGGAGATGTCCGGATGAGTAAGAGAAAGATACTGGAGACTCCCAACCACCGTTCGGTAGGTGGAGGGATCACTAAGTAGAGTGCCTGAGTGAAGACTGAGTGGGGGACTTGTTGGCAAGGGAGAATGAACCGGCTTTGCATCAGACATTTTGGTGCGAGCGAGAAGATCCAGTATGTAGCGCCGTTGTGACAGTAGGATACCAGATTTGTGTGGAACCACCTCAACACCAAGAAAATAGGAAAGAGGACCAAGATCCTTCAGAGAGAACCGAAGAGCAAGACTTGCAACAAATTGATCCACATAGACCGAATTATTACCTGTAAGAATGATATCGTCAACATAAATGAGAAGATAAAGTATATTACCACCATCATGGAGGACAAAAAGAGATGTGTCAGCATAAGAGTTCTTGAAGCTAGCTGTAAGCAAGAACTGACGAAGTTCGTTTTACTAGGCTCGCGGAGCCTGTTTAAGACCATAAATTGCCTTCTTGAGTTTGCAGACATGTGTCGGGCGGTCCGAGTCAATGAAGCCAGGAGGTTGAGCCATAAAAACAGTGTCTGTGAGCCGACCCTGAAGAAAGGCATTGTTGATGTCTAGTTGACGTAGAGGCCAGTCATGACTGATAGCTATACTGAGAACAAGCCGCACGGTTGTGGGTTTAATGACAGGACTGAAAGTCTCAAAATAATCCACACCCGGTCTCTGATTGAAGCCTTTTGCAACCAAACGAGCTTTTAGTCTGTCAATGGAACCATCTGTTTTCCATTTAATCCGATAAATCCATTTGCACCCGACAACATTAGATGCCAATTCTGGAGGAACCAGCTCCCAAGTGCCATTCTGAACGAGTGCATCGCATTCCTCCGACATTGCCCGTCGCCAATTCGGATCCTTTAACGCCTGAGTCACTGTAGTTGGTTCAAATTCAGAAGAAGGCTGCAAGCGAGTGTGAAGATTCAGTTTCTGAATTGGTTTATGAACATTATTTTTTGCTCGTGTCTGCATGGGATGATCATTCTGTGCATGGGGAACAAGTGGAGAGGGTGGCACCACACTGTCGACAGCTGCACCTGCAGTTAAAGGAGAAAAAATTGAAGATGTGAGAGGTTGCTGTGAGCTACCCGAATTTGAAGGAGCAGCTGCGGGAGCTGGTGCGACTGACTCCAAGTCAACGACGGCAACAGGCGGGAGTAGAGGAGGTGCCTCCAACGGTACAGCAGCAGGAGAAACAACACCCGGAACAGCAGTGGCAGTGGGCAAAGGAAATTGCCGTGTGGCAGCTGGCAGCAAGGAGGAGGAAGAATCACACAGGGGCAAGTCCGAAGAGTTCACAGCGGAGGATGGCAGTGACGACGTCCTACACACAGCTGGGACAGGCGGTACCCAAGAGGAGAGGGTGGAAGAGGTTGGACGATCTAGAGATGTGTTTAGCGACCTGTATGGAAAAACAGACTCCACAAACCGAACATGACGAGAAACAAATATTTTGGTGGACGACGGATCATAGCAAAGATATGCACTCTGAGACAACGAATACCCTAAAAATACACACGAGGTTGACCTTGTATCTAATTTGTGAGAAGAATATGGCCGAAGCCACGGATAACACAGACAACCAAAAATTTTCAGTTTATAGTAGTTAGGAGAAGCACAAAAAATCTTTTCATAGGGTAACGAAAGACTGAGTGTGGGAGTTGGCATTCTATTGATTAGGTAGACGGCTGTGGCAAATGCATGAGACCAAAAACATAACGGAAGGGAAGCATGAGTGAGCAACGTAAGACCTGTTTCAACAATATGACGGTGTCTCCTCTCTGAGTACCCATTATGCTCAGGAGTGTGAGGCGGGGTTGTGAGATGGGAAATGCCACTCGTGGCCAGGTAGTCCTTGAGTGACATGTATTCACCACCATTGTCAGAATATAAGGTGATGATTTTATGTTTAAAATAATTTTCAACAATAGCCCGAAATCGAATGAAATGGTCTTTAACTTCCGATTTACGTTTTAATGGGTAGAACCAAATGTACTTGGTAAAGTGGTCAACAAAAATCACATAATATTTGAAACCATCATGAGAGACTACAGGAGACGTCCACACATCAGAGAATATAAATTCAAGAGGTTGAGACAACACAATAGACGAATGAGAAAAAGGTTGTTTATGACTTTTATTGCAATGACACGAGTGACATATAATATCCTTTGACATAGAAGATGATAAATCTAAATTAAAATTGGAGACAATATGATTTAAAATAGGAAAAGCTGGATGACCTAGGCGATGGTGCCAGTTTGACGAAGATGTTTTGACGCCTGAAAAAGCTAAGACTGGTGGAGACACGGACTTGGAAGTCGGCCATTCATACACGCCATCCTTGGTTGTGCCTCTCAGAAGGATCGCCCCCGTACAAATATCCTTCACATGAAAAGCGGACGATAAGAACTCAACAGAAACACCATTAGTAGCACAAAATTGGGAAATGGAAATCAGATTCTTTTTCATATGAGGAACACAAAGAACATCAGTCAATTTAAACATGTGATTAAAAGAGCAAAGGGATGTGGAACCCGTATTTGTAATTGAAAGACCTATGCCATCACCAATCATCACATCGTCGGAACCATTGTAGGGTGCATGGAGTGATAGATTTTGTAGGTCGGCTGTCACATGGTGGGAAGCCCCACTGTCAAGCAACCAGGTGGGGTTGCTAGAGGAGGCGGCAGCAGCAAAATGAGCCCTTGGCTGCCACGGCAAAGAGGAAGGGACTGGAGACGATGGAGAGTCGGAACCCTGTGACTGAATGGGAACCATCTGAAAAGAAGGACACCTCTTGGCCGAATGACCCTGAACACCACAAACCTGACAACGACCGAGATATGGACGTGGAACATGAGAGGAACCACGAGAAGATGAACCTGCAGTGGTGGACGGTGGCCGATTGGGGGAAGGGAAAGGCTGTCGCCAGCCTGTGTTGGTAGGAGGGGCTGGCCGACAGTTGTGTTGCTGCTGAGGTTGACGCCAATTTGAGCCAGATCGAGATGCGGGGTTTGCTGTGGCTGGAAAGGAAGGAGCCTCCTTCTTGGTGGTCTGAAGTGTGGCTTCAAATGAAAGAAGTTTTTCATGGAGCTCATCAAAAGAGATAGGAGAATCCCGAGCTTGAACGGCACGAACCAATTCTTTGAAATCATCATCAAGCTCATCAAGAATCCGATCGGTGAGATCTTCGTCATTCATTGGTGCGCCAAGTATCACAAATTCATCTGCACGAGCCTTAACATAGTGAAGAAATTCAGTAACAGATTTTGTACCTTTCATTGAGCTTTTGAGGAGAGCCTTGACTTGCTTAATACGACCACGAGATGGCATAGCGTAGGTATTTGCAAGGATTGTCCATGCTTCCATAGATGTGGTGGCTCTAGCAACAAAGGAGATGAGCATTGGTGACATAGAGCCAACAATTGCATTGAGAATAAGTTGATCCTGACGAACCCAAAGACGATGTGCAGGATTTGGAGAAGTAACGTCGCCGACAGTAAGTGTGGCTGGTGGACATGGCCTGGAACCATCGATGAAACCAAGGAGGTCATAACCAGTAAAGAGAGTCTAGAACTGTATTTTCCAGGACATATAATTGCTGGAGGTAAGTTTGAGAGGAGCTTGGGCGGAGATGTTGATGGTGATGAGATGAAATTCATTAGAGCGAAGAGTCGTTGACGTCGCTGGAGTAACGTGAACAATGGTGGGGTTATCAGAGGCACTGGGTGCAGGAGAGGAATTGGAACTTAAAGTTGTCATGGGTGGATGCAGGTGAAGAGAAGAGAATAGAAGAAAAATTAGAGAAAGGATCGCAGCTCTGATACCATAAAAGATAGAGGCGATTATTGGTGTGAAACTATCTCACGTTTTCATTCATCAAAACTTTAATATATATTACATCAGGTATGTGTATTAGCAAAAACTAAACCCTACAAAAGATAAGTTATAAGCTGTACAAAGTTAAATACGATTACACTACCGAAAATATAGCAACAGTGGCAGTGTTTGATTATAGTTGAAACACTAGTCACCAATAATCAAGTTAATGCTGACAAATTACTGGGAAAAAACTGGTTATGTGTTGCCTACCTCAGTGTCTGGAAATGGTGCTCGAATGCTCTAACAATTCCAGGCTCTTTAATGTCAGTAAAAAAAGGATCCCTCAATATCCCCAATCTCTTCCCCTTGAGCCCAGAAGGCTTCAGGAATTTGACTGGAATGTATTTCGATGCTTCTCTTGTCGCTTTATCATTGTGATCAACTCCTGCGATGGCATCAAGAACGTAAACAGCATCTGCTACAGTCCTGCAAATCGGCCTGTTTCAATCCGAACAGAGCAGAGGTTCTTTGTTAGTTAATGTTTATGTGTTAAGAGGATTTCATAGAATGTTATGATCTACTCTACAGTATTGAACTTTCCTATGCATTCAAGATCATGGTAAATTCAATTACCCAATAGTGTCCTGTCTATGAGTGATTGGGACGACACCATCTCGGCTGGTGAGACTAACGGTTGGTTTGATTCCAACAACTGAGTTAGAACTAGATGGACATAAAATGGAGCCATCAGTTTCAGTCCCAAGTGACGCTGCTGCCATGTTTGCTGCTACTGATATTGCTGATCCACTGCTCGATCCACAAGGATGGATCAGCTGACAAAACATAAGGATTCTGCAATCACATTTTACAACATTGATCATCAATAGTGAGCCTTGAAGTAACAGGGAGACATGTGATCGTAAAATTAATTGAAAAAATGATGCTGTTGTAGTAATGTGCACTTACTCTTCCTTGGCCACTTCTAGCGCACCAACCATTTGGTATGAGCCTTGCATTGGCCCATTCACTCAGGCTAGCCTTTCCGAGAATTATAGCTCCAGCTTCGATCAACTTGGTGACCACAAATGCATTTCTTGGCACGATCGAGCCTAGAAGAGCGAATGAGACAGCTATTGTGTTCATTTTATCTTTGGTGGCTATGTTGTCCTTGACCAGGATTGGAATTCCATGTAAACCAAGCAGTGACCTTGGTGCTTTCGCTTTTCGCTCTCGATCAGCCTTATCAGCTAAATGTAGTGCATCTGGGTTTACCTCTATGACTCCTCTGAGGACTGGATTGAGTCTGTGGATTTCTCCAAGATAGAACTCAACAAGTTGCCTTGAAGTGATCTTGTTTTGCTTGAAAGCAAGCCGGATTTCAGCTACGGTTGCTTCTCTTATCGAGAATCCATGGCTTGAAATGGTCATTGACCCAGATGATAATATCGCTAGATGTGTCAGTAGCAGTGATGAGAAGAGAGAAACACTCAGTGGTGAAGAATTGGTAGCCATAGTTGGACTCAGTTTTCAACAAGAGGAAATAAATAGATAGATGTTGTTTCATTTTTGGAATCTACTCAAAACACAAAAAACAATTATACTGTCAATGTGTTTCCCTTTAAACGCATGGTAAGTGTATGTTCACAACTTGTGGTCTATCAAATTCAGACCCTCTACTGTGTTAAATTTTGTCCGACCTTAAATTTTATCCGACCTCAAAAACTTAAAGATAATATGGTGTATTTAAAACAATGAAAAAATAAATAAATAAATAAAATAAAATAAAAAATAAAAAATAAAAAAAATCAGCTCAATAGAGAATCTCATTCCGGGTCAATAACTTACAACGAAAACGACCCATCTCATTTTTCAAGAGGGAAAATGAAAAAAGCTAATATTAATTGTGTAAAAATCAAGTGGTCTATATCAACATCAAAAAAAAAAAAAAAAAAAAAAAAAAAAAAAAAAAAAAATCTAGTGGACCAGCAATCTGGTACATACAATTTATAGACAAATGAAGATCTTAGAAATCAAAATTGTCATAAGAATTCATCAATGTCAATAAACAAAAAGAAATGATGCTGATTTTACAATATCGAATGGCATTTACAAGTGGGAGTCGGTTGATGTGTTACAACACTATCCTAATTTACAAAATTTCCTAGTTTTCGGAGAGAGTGATAACGATACAGGAATTGTATGCAATAACACCAAAGGCATCATCATATACTTTGAAAAAGATTTTCTTCTGTAAATCCAATTGATTTGGAGAGAGGAGGCTGCTTCCTCACCAGAGTAGCTTGTTCAAAAGCATAAGCTACTTCAATTAGCTTCGGTTCAGTACCCTTTAAGCCACCAAAACATAAACCAAATGGCATCCCGTTGCTGTCATACCCAGCTGGAACAGTAATCCCCGGGTAGCCACCAATTGCCAACACAGAAATGAAATGAGTACCCGGTGTCACCGTTGCGTCCAGTTTGTTTTCTGTCATCAGTTTCTCAATTCCATCTCGCGACAGTTTCTCCATCAACTCGACTGCCTTTCTCTCTTTCTCTCCAAACCCACTTGTCTTCTCTGAAGATATAAAGGTGTCCTGACCATACTCTTTAATATTCTCCTACATCGAACAAACCAACGGATATTTAACTAAAAGTGCATTGATTTTTCCAGTGCTAGTAATCTATATGACAAATGAAACACCAAGCTAGTCGAAATCACATGCTTACCAAGACAGAATTCTTCTGATTGAAGGCGATAATATCAGCCAGCGACCTCACCGGAGAAGAAACAAGATCTTTCAAGTAATCATTCACAGAGGTCTTGAACCCAGCCAGCATTGCTGTTAGTTCACCATTTTTAGAAGGATTTGAAATAACATCAACATTCGATATTTCTAGATTGTCCACTATAGTTGCACCACCTTTCCTTCCGATTTTCAAAATGAAAACACAATATATATATAAGTGATGCCTTAAAAGAAATATATATAGATAATCTATTTTTTATTTCTTTTATACCTCAGTGTGTTAAGATGATGCTCAAAAGCTGGAATGATAGTAGACACATTTCGAGAGTTGAAGAGATTTCGAACAACCCCTAGTCTCTTCCCCTTAAGCCCATCTCGGTTGAGGAATTGCTTATAGCCACCAACAGGGATGAACTTGGCTGCTTCACTTGTCGCCTCATCATCTCTTGGGTCAAATCCAACAATCAGATCAAGCAAATAAACTGCATCAGATACTGTCCTGCTAATAGGCCTGTGATTTGATCATGATGAGAATTTAACATTAGTTCATAACTATAGATGTGTAATGCAACCCCAATTTCACTCTTTTATAGATTATAGTAGTAGGTATATTGAATGCCTTTTTTATAAAATATACAAAATCTCACCCGATGGTGTCGTGGATAGGCAAAACTGGAATGACACCGGCCCTGCTGGTGAGTCCAACAGTTGGTTTGAATCCAACAACAGAGTTATGATCTGCTGGACAGAGGATGGAGCCATGAGTTTCAGATCCGAGTGAAACTGCAACCATATTCGCAGCAACAGAAATAGCCGATCCACTGCTTGAACCGCATGGATCTCCTGATGGAAGGTAAGGATTCTGCAGTAATGTTATATACAAACATACATACATGAAAAATCTCATCTTTATCCAAAGAACTATAGCATAACAAGTTGAATTCTATGCAAAATCATCAATTCCTGATTAAAAATTTGGAGCATTAACATTTATACACATTACACACAGCTGAATACGTGAATTTGGACTCCTGATATTTATACATACACATATTCATGGAAACCGAATAAAAATAGAGAGAGCTGACCTGGGCTTGTCCACCTCTAGCACACCACCCATTTGGGATTTTTCCAAGAGACCGAAACGAGTACCACTCAGTGAGACTAGCTTTCCCCAAAATCACAGCCCCAGCATCTCTCAACCTCTCCACAACAGTCGCGTCGCGATCAACCACCGAACCCAGTAGAGCATAAGACCCAGCAGTCGTGTTCAGCTTGTCTTTAGTCGCTATAGTGTCCTTAAGCAGCACCGGAACTCCATGCAACTCCCCCAAAGATCGACGGCCCTCATCATCTCGGCTTCTTCGCTTCCTCGCCAAATCAGCCTCGTCCGCTTGATTTCTCGCATCCGGGTTCACTTCCAACACGCTTTTAAGTCGAGGATTCAATTTCTCTATCTGGGTAATGTAGAATTCCACTAGCTGTCTCGATGTCAACTTGTTTTCTGCAAATGCTGCCTGAATCTCATCTATGGTTGCTTCAAGGAAAGTGAAATCCTCTCCGCCCTTGATTACTGGGTTGAATGATAGGATTCCGGCGGCGATGGCGATGGCGATGGTGACGACTCCACAAGTTTGTCGATTGATCATCATCATCATCGTTTTAAGTTAATAGGTTCTGGTTTTGTTTGGTCAACGAAGATGGGTTCCCACCTTTCCAGTTCCAAGTCTTTTGCACGACAAAGACAACAATGACGTTAATTGTTGTTGACGAAGATGGACATGTCAGTACTTAATTGCTGACGAGACCTGACACGTCATCAGATAGTTGCTGACGTAACAACAAATTGCTTACATTGTTTATGTGTTCGATTACATCAGCACCAATCCGCTGACGTGTCCACGCCTTACGGTGACGTGCCTAGACACATAAGCCAATTTGGTAATGATATTATAACAAATGGCTGATGTGTTCTGTCATGTCAGCACAAATCCGTTGACATACCTCACGTTGTATTGTGATGTGTCCGGATTCGTCAGCTCCGATTGCTGACGTACCCAAGCACGTCAGCCGATTGGTAATGACATGACAAAAAATTGCAGACATTACAAAGATATCCGAGCACGTCAGCATAAATCCGTTGACGTATCGACGCCAGATGGTGACGTGCCCAATAATTTGGGAATTTTCATACGTAATAAAGATCCGAATATAAATATAATACAAGTAGACCCGATCCATCACCTACATTTCCCCGGCACGGCGACGGAATTGGCCCTTTGGCGGTGACGAACGCGGTGGAGCGGGTGATGGAGTCGATAAGCGCACACGCGCGTACAACCACTTCGAGAAGTATAAGGTCCACGGCGTATGTGCTCGACTCCATCTGGAAGAACAAAGTCGGCCTGAAGACTCCCGTCGGCGGCGGAGTCAGCTTGCTCGTCCACTGTTTCAACCTTCCTGGATTGCTCGAGCACGAAGTCGCTGAGAGTCTTAAGGTAGATAGTTAGTTATTATTTCAAATTCAAGTTCTAAGTTCAAATTTTTTTTGTTCCATTTTGTATGAACTGTTCGAATTCGGTTTCAATAAAATAAAAAAGCTTGTAAATTTACTTGTTAGAGACTCATGAAAATAGACATGTTCTGGTCAAATAATGAACATACATTCAAATTCATAGTTTTGACTTTTGAGAGAATAAACAAGGATCAAAAATCATCAAAATTTACAAAAATAGCTTGATCATATGACTTGTTTATGTAATCAAACTGAGCTTGAATCTAGCTGGAACACTTCTGTTCGAATACGGATAAGATTCACAAGGATAGACATAGCTTCATTTTTCGCTGCATTTGAGCTAGGAGTTACATGATGATCAATACTTGTTTACTTATTTTTAACACATCTCTAGAGTGTAATGTTACATTCAACAATCAATCATGTTTCTATTGTAGAATCTTTTCAAGGCTTGATTGGAGGAGGAGGCTTCCTGATCTTGGTAGCTTGCTCGAACCCGTATGCAATCTCTATAAGCTTTGGTTCTGTGCCTTTTAATCCCCCAAAGCAAATGCCAAAAGGAACACCATTACTATCGTATCCAGCAGGAACATTGATTCCAGGGTATCCACCGATTGCAAGAACTGTAGAGAAATCGGCTCCATGAGTCACCACTGCTTCTAGCTTCTGCTCCTTCATCAACTTCTCCAATCCGTCTCTCGAAAGTTTTACTAAATTCAACAATGCCTTTTTCACCTCAGCATTGATTCCGTCTGTTTTTTGGGCGTCTAGAAGACCTTGCTGGCCATATTCCTTTGTCATTTCCTGCACATTTAAAAGCTCGCTTTCAGGTTTAGTATCCTAACAGGTATGGATGGACCTGTAAATCTATGTTCAGAAACTCACCAATTTCGCAAATTTGTTGTTGAATTCAATAACATCTGCCAAGGATCGCACCGGAGAAACCACTAGTCCTTCAAGGTACTTGTTCAAATCCAGTTTCAGGTCCGCGTCCATTGCCTTTCCTTCGCCACTAACGAAGGGATTCATAATGGCATCTATGCTGACTATTTTCAGGTTGTCCACTAAAACTGCACCTTGTTGTCTGAATCATAACATGTTAACTGATTATGATTATCAAGTTAATGCTGACAAATTACTTGGAAAAAAACTGGTTATGTGTTGCCTACCTCAGTGTCTGGAAATGGTGCTCGAATGCTCTGATAATTCCAGGCTCTTTAATGTCAGTAAAAAAAGGATCCCTCAATATCCCCAATCTCTTCCCCTTGAGCCTAGAAGGCTTCAGGAATTGTATGTAGCCACCAACTGGAATGTATTTTGATGCTTCTCTTGTCGCTTTATCGTTGTGATCAACGCCTACGATGGCATCAAGAACATAAACAGCATCTGCTACAGTCCTGCAAATCGGCCTGTTTCAGTCCAAACAGGGCAGAGGTTCTTTGTTAGTTGATGTTTATATGTGTCAAGAGGATTTCACAGAATTTTATGATCTACTCTACAGTATTGAACTTTCCTATGCGTACAAAATTCAATTACCCAATAGTGTCCTGTCTATGAGTGATTGGGACGACACCATCTCGGCTGGTGAGACCAACAGTTGGTTTGATTCCGACAACTGAGTTATAACTAGATGGACATAAAATGGAGCCATCAGTTTCAGTCCCAAGTGACACTGCTGCCATGTTTGCTGCTACTGATATTGCTGATCCACTGCTCGACCCACAAGGATCAGCTAACAAAACGTAAGGATTCTGCAATCACATTTTACAACATTGATCATCAATAGTGAGCCTTGAACTAACAGGGAAATATGTGATCGTAAAATTAATTGAAAAAATGATGCTGCTGTGCACTTACTCTTCCTTGGCCACTTCTAGCGCACCAACCATTTGGTATGTTCCTTGCATTGGCCCATTCACTCAAGCTAGCCTTTCCGAGAATTATAGCTCCAGCTTCGATCAACTTGGTGACCACAAATGCATTTCTTGGCACGATCGAGCCTAGAAGAGCGAATGAGCCAGCTGTTGTGTTCATTTTATCTTTGGTGGCTATGTTGTCCTTGACCAGAATTGGAATTCCATGTAAACCAAGCAGTGACCTTGGTGCTTTCACTTTTCGCTCTTGGTCAGCCTTATCAGCTAAACTTAGTGCATCTGGGTTCACCTCTATGACCCCTCTGAGGACTGGATTGAGTCTGTGGATTTCTCCAAGGTAGAACTCAACTAGTTGTCTCGATGTGAGGCGGTTTTGCTTGAAAGCGAGCTGGAGTTCAGGTACGGTTGCTTCTTTTACTGAGAATCCATGGCTTGAAATGGTCAATGACCCGGATGATGATGATGATGATAGAGCTAGATGCATCAAAAACAGTGATGAGAGGAGAGAAACACTTGGTGGTGAAGATTTGGTAGCCATTGTGCTTGAGGTGGCTTTAATTGTTGAGATCTTTATATATCATTGGTTGGTTCTTACCCGACGGTTTAAGCTTCTGTAACGGTATCAAAATGGGTGTGAATATCACTACACTACGCCCTTTCCTTTCTGACAAGGAGACAAAACTATTCGGCGATTTTCCACAAACTGTGTTCACATTGGTTGTGGATTTTGTGCAAATCATGATCACTGATTGGCACCCAAGATAGGAAAAAGGAGGATAGATACAACTTTTCTTATTGGATGGGGCCTATGATTCTATGAACATCACAAACAAGGAGAAGATTTTTTTTTCATTTGTGGTCAGTTTCAGTGGTGAGGGCACTTTCAGTGGTCAGTTTTATTCCATATCCAAACAACAGGTCCAGTATCATGTTTCACATGGAAAAGCAAATCATGAATTGTGTGTATAAATAACATTTTAGTGATGGCGAGTTCGAATCTCACATACACATTTTACAAACATGTATAAAGAGTTTTCTCTATGATATCTCGTATATATACTATTTGATCTCGATAGGTCTAAACATATTTTTGACTCGACCGTTTATGTCAAAATTTATCGCAATACTTCAAAAAAATAAAAATAAATAAATAAAGGAAGTAATACCGCAAAAGCCAGCTTTAAAATTAATCGATTTCGGCTGCATTCCAGCTAGGAGTAACATGGTGAATACTTGTTTACTTATTTTTTTAACACCTCACTAGACTGCAATGTTACACTCAACAATCAATCATGTATTTACTGTAAAATCTTTTTTCAAGGTTTGAATGGAGGAGGAGGCTTCCTGATCTTGGTAGCCTGCTCGAACCCGTATGCAACCTCTATAAGCTTTGGTTCTGTGCCTTTTAATCCCCCAAAGCAAATGCCAAAAGGAACACCTTTACTATTATATCCAGCAGGGACATTGATTCCAGGGTATCCACCGATTGCAAGAACTCGAGAGAAATCGGCTCCAGGAGTCACTACTGCATCTAGATTCTGCTCCTTCATCAACTTCTCCAATCCGTCTCTCGAAAGATTTTCTAAATTCAACAATGCCTCTTTCACCTCAGCATTGATTCCATCTGTTTCTTGGGCGTCTAGAAGACCTTGCTGGCCATATTCCCCAGTCATTTCCTGCACGATTAAAAGCTCGTGTTCAGGTTTAGTATCCTAACCGAGTAACAGGTACGGATGGACCTGTAAATCTATAGAAACTCACCAATTTTTCAAATTTGTTGTTGAATTCTATAACATCTGCCAAGTTTCGCACTGGAGAAACCACTAGTCCTTCAAGGTACTTGTTCAAATCCAGTTTCAGGTCCGCATCCATTGCTTTTCCTTCGCCACTAATGAAGGGATTCATAATGGCATCTATGCCAAGTATTTTCAGGTTGTCCACTAACACTGCACCTTGTTGTCTGAATCATAACATGTTTAATTCATTGTGATTATCAAGTTAATGCTGACAAATTATTTGGAAAAACCTGGTTATGTGTTGTTGCCCACCTCAGTGTCTGGAAATGGTGCTCAAATGCTCTGATAATTTCAGGTTCTTTAATGTCTGTGAAAAAAGGATCCCTCACTATCCCCAATCTCTTCCCTTTGAGCCCAGAAGGCTTCAAGAATTGTATATAGCCACCAAGTGGGATGTATCTTGATGCTTCACTTGTCGCTTCATCGTTGTGATCAAAGCCTACGATGGCATCAAGAACGTAAACAGCATCTGCTACAGTCCTGCAAATCGGCCTGTTTCAATCCAAACAGTGCAGAGGCTCTTTGTTAATTCATGTTTATATGTGTCAGTGGATTTCACAGAATGTTATGATCTACTCTACACTATTGATAAATTCAAGATCATGACAAACTCAATTACCCAATAGTGTCCTGTCTATGAGTGATTGGGACGACACCATCTCGGCTGGTGAGACCGACGGTTGGTTTGATTCCAACAACTGAGTTAGAACTAGATGGACATAAAATGGAGCCATCAGTCTCCGTCCCAAGTGACACTGCTACCATGTTTGCTGCTACTGATATTGCTGATCCACTGCTCGACCCAGAAGGATCAGCTGACAGAACATAAGGATTCTGCAATCAAATTTTACAACTTCGATCATTGATAGTGAGCCTTCAAGTAAGTAATAGAGACACTAAAATGAACTGAAAAATGATGCAGTTGTAGTAATGTGCACTTACTCTTCCTTGGCCACTTCTAGCGCACCAACCATTTGGTATGTGCCTTGCATTGGCCCATTCACTCAAGCTAGCCTTTCCGACAATTATAGCTCCAGCTTCGATCAACTTGGTGACCACAAATGAATTTCTTGGCACAATAGATCCTAGAAGAGCGAATGAGCCAGCTGTTGTGTTCATTTTATCTTTGGTAGCTATGTTGTCCTTGACCAGAATTGGAATTCCATGTAAACCAAGCAGTGACCTTGGTGCTTTCGCTTTTCGCTCTTGGTCAACCTTATCAGCTAAATGTAGTGCATCTGGGTTCACCTCTATGACCCCTCTGAGGACTGAGTTGAGTCTGCTGATTTCTCCAAGGTAGAACTCAACCAGTTGTCTTGATGTGAGGCGGTTTTGCTTGAATGCGAGCTGGAGTTCAGCTACAGTTGCTTCTCTTACTGGGAAATCCATGGCTTGAAATGGTCAGTGACCCGGATGATGATGATGATAATAGAGCTAGATGCATCAGACACAGTGATGGTCAGATGTTGGAATTGACCGATTATGGTTGATAGAATGCGTTTAGGGAACACTTGAAGTGTATGTAGGCTGTGATGAAGAATTGCGAGTACTAAATCGAGATCCTGGTGGCATCTATAACCGAAAAATCATCCAAATAAATATGAAACAAGCGTAAATTAAAATTAAAAACTAAAAAGCTGAAAATTATAGAATCATATGGAATTTATCCCTAGTTAGAAAGGTGAAAGGGACTTAAACAAGAAGAGTTAAGCTATTGTATAACACACAATACATACATAGATGTGATTGCAAGCAAGGTAAAATTTTAAACTTTTTTCCAAAATCAATGGAAGCTTTAAGGCCCTTACAAACTAAGATACCAAGAATGTATAGTGAATCTTAATAACTGGAAATTACATTGGTGGTTCTAAATTTTTCACCATACAATTTCAGCTTGCTCTTCTAGATAACAACAATCATAAGTTAATGCAGCATTTAATACAAAATTTAGCATAATTGTCACTCATACCAAATCAAAAGCAATTTCACATGACGATAAACAAGCAATAAAAAATAAGCAAAACAAACAAAAAAACATGAACATTTCACATTAGAGGAACAGATTGAAAAACCGAAAAAGTAAAACAAACCCATCAACAACACCACTACAACTTCAAGCAAGGCATAATTTTTACAAATACCCACTTCTCATTTCAAGCAAAAGATCACATAAACATCAATTCTTTTATGATTATTATTATTATTATATTAAACTAAAAACTAATCAATCACATGAAATCAGTATCTATTGTGTATTAAAAAGAAAATTTGAATCAACTAACGAAAACAAACTTCAAAGAGACAACAAAAGAAAAAAGAAAAAAACTTACCTTCGAGATGAAGAACTTTGGCTTGAACCGAAGCATCAACCTCGTCAACCTTTGGAGGAAGGAGACAAGTCACAAAAATGAAGAAGAGAAGGTACAATTTAGTCACAATAATGAATTTACATTTTAGTCAATAAGTTTTGGCTGAATATCTTAATTTTAAATATGTTGACTTTTATAGTACGGTGTCCCAATAAATCCTTCTCAACCTAATTTTAATGGTTAAACGTGACAGAAAATATAAATAAATCATTTTACAATTTTGTATAAAATTATGGAATTAAAATGACACAATTACCCTCCAACCTTTTTACAAACTAACAGCTTTAACTATTTATATTATTCAAAAATTTTAATTTTTTAACCCCAAGGGGTGGTGCCACTCGTTACGGGGGTAAGTCGTAAACACGGATGTCTTGGGTTTGATCCCTAGCAGCCACGTTTCTTTTGGAGCCATTGAAGGTTTATCCGGATGCTAATTTCAGGATCTCGTAGGATTAGTCGAGGTGCATGCAAGATGACCCGGACACCCATGGATACCAAAAAAAAAAAAAAAAAATATTTTTAAGTAATGCTAGGATGTCCGAAAAAAAATATACCCTAATCCACACTCAAATAACGTGGCATGTGTTGTTCAAAAAAAAAAATGATGTAGCATATGAGTTAAAACACTAACATTACTCAAAATTAAAACGTCTGATCACATACAATAAATAAATCATAAATAACCATACAATTATTAAGAGTAACGTCGTTAATAATAATCCCGTAAACCAAATAACTAATCATGATAATTAATAAAAATTGTTCAAATGTTCAATACTACATTCACTATAGCATATACTCAATGTCAGGATCAAAATAAGTAAATAGCATAGTATACAAATACTATAACCAAATAACTATAAGATAATGCTAACAAAGTCGATAGAGAGAACAATTTTATGGATAAAAACTGAAAAGCTTGATCACTTGCAAGGAGTGAATTTGCAGGAGACTTTGTTGGTTGAACCAGAATTTGCTCTCATGAATCTCAAAGCAGTGAGGAGTACACTTCTATTTGATCCCATCAAGGCCTGGTTCATGTGTGTGACAACAGCTACTGTGTTGTAAGGGAATTGAAGACTGTTGTAGGAGTTTAGTAGAGCTGTTGTTGCTTCTCTTAGCAGAGTCCTGTGTGGATCTCCTCTCCCTTGTAGCCCTTGCCATAGTGTCATATTTGTCCCGTATCGCCTCGAAGCTATTGGTCCGAAAATAAGTGCCACTTTAGTATCCGGGTTGAGTACCCTCCAGTAGCATTTGTACTCTGGCATTGTCCAGTTTCTGAAAACATATATATAGTGTCAGTAACCGCTAGACTCAAAAGTTTAACCTGTCTGGTAAAGATCTAAACAATGATATAAAACACTCTAACATACTCATTCATGTGCCATGCCAGACATACGAGGTTAACACGTATGCAGATTACATAATAAATACAGAAACATAATAACTTACTGGTGTGGACATGCCGAAGCCTCCACAAAGGGCATTGGTGGCATTGGGGGCAATGGAGGCAGTGGAGGTAGTGGTGGAAATCTAGGCATTGGTGGAAGCCTGAAAGTAGGAGGAGACCTTGGCGGTGATTCTTGCGTTGGAGGATTCACGGGTGTGCTCGGAGAAGATACCGGATTAGTAGGTGGCGTTGGAAGAGGATTAACAGGCTTGCTTGGTGGAGATACCGGGGTAGCTGACTTGGGGCAATATGACATGGGATGATCAGGTTGAGTGAGCAAAGAATCCACAGAATAAATTTCCATACCAAACCAATTAAATGACAGTTTGAGATTTTGGGCAGGACCAGCAGCTGCAGCACAACCTGTTGTAGCATCACTGCTACATGAAGCCTGAGCATGACAATTTCTCAAGTTCGGGCTGCCATCTATACTCATCGAATAGCTTCCAAACCAATTTGTAGTCACTTCCTTGGACATTGTAGTCTGTCCATTATTATCGGCACAGGTGATCGTAACCCTAATTCCTGTAAAAGGAAAGATGCTGATAATGTTATTACATTGACAGGTTTAATGTAATGAAAATGAAAAAGGAGTTCTTCAAGCCACAGCACAGAAACTACGAAGAAAAAAAAAATCGATCTTTAGACCTCTTGTTTCCACCGTAAAAACTCTTAACTAACCGGTAGCTTGAAAAGACAATTTAGATTATGCAACAACAAACATAAACAATCAAGCCACAAAATTGTCCCAAGTCATAAATCAACAAAACAAACAGCTAGGTATGCTTATAGTTCCACTTAGTTTTCAAAATGTCGAAAGACTACAAAATCAAGACTAATAAAATGCAGTGTCATATTAACTAGAACATTATGGATCTCTTACCAGAAATGGGATAATCAAAGAGGGATATCTGTCCATCCTTGCATTGGTCACAGAAGACAGTACCAGTGACCATAGCATCAGCTCGAGCCCCATCGATGGCTGCTGCAAGAATGAGAAAGACACTGAAGGAGAGCCTGAGTGACCAATCCATGGAAACTTGAAGAACTGTTAGTAAAATCAAAATCAGAGACCACCAACACCAAGAAGCATATGAAATATTGAAATGAAAGCAAAGAAATAATGAGAAATGTTTTTATTAATGAGATTTGTCAGTAGAAGTAAATAAGCAGTAGTACTAGTAGTGTGATCAGTACTTTTTTTACAACTCTCAACTGTCCATATTTATGAGTGTTGAAAAACTGTTCATTGCAAATATGAAAAGAACATGAAAAATCAGGACATGACAAGTTCAAACTTAAAAGAATGTCACGGGAGGAGATCTTGTTCTTGCAAGATTGATTGTGTATGGAGGAATTTAATGGCACTAACCTCTTTGTGGGTTATTTAAGAACTACATATGGAAGTTTTTCTATGGCCATTGATGAGGCAGTTGATTGTATTGGTGGTGAGAAGCTTCTAGTAGCTGTAATGCAGTGTTTTTTTTTACTTTCATTTCTTACAACTTATATGATGATAATGTGAAAGATTTAATGTCTCTCTACAACCATGTAGGTTTGTTAAAGCAACAAAAACACTTTTGTGTGTAAATAGAAATTAATGCTTGCATGTTATTTCCATTGAAGACCAAACCGTCCTGTATCTCCCCAACCAACTAACCCCAAAAGAAAGCTTGTATGTATGTATTCAATCTGAAAACAATTTATTGTTTTTGAAAACGAGTGAATACGGTATAGTTCTTAGATCATCCGAGGATTCAAGTTCGTTCTGGAAAGTTGTCTTTTAATCAAGAACTAGCCTTTGAAAACACAGTTTTGTGACCACCGCCCAATGTAGATTGGCAGTGAAAGGTGCTCATTCAGTCTGGAAATGTTCCGAGTTCGGTTTAATTAAATGGTCCTGATAATTCCAGCAAAGAACATAAACAAAAACAGGGTTTGAGTTCATTTTTAGATCAGCATAGGATTCGAGTTCGTTCTGGAAAGTTGTCTTTAATGAAGAACTAGCCTTTGAAAACATAGTTTTGTGACTACCGCCCAATGTAGCTTGGTTGTGAAAGGTATGCATTCAGTCTGGCAATGTTCCAAGTCCGGTTTAATTAAATGGTCCTGAAAATTCCAACAAAGAACATTAACAAAAACAGTGTCTATACATAACTAAGAAATTAATTAATTAATTAATTCTTTTTGTAGCTGTTCAATTATTCAGTCTTAAATTATAGAATTATAGTACAAATAATCCATCAAAAATTGAAAAGATAATTAATCAATTCATTATGTTTAATTAAATGAAAGCCAACCCATTACAGTTCTATACTCACCTAACAGAATTAAAGAGTGAAAGAGCTTGAAACTGAAAAATATTGTAGTAGCCGTTGGGCGTTGAAGTAGGTGTTAGTTGAGATTATTATTACCTCATGTTGCAAAGATTCAAGAACCAGATGCAACCATGTTCAATGTAGGAATTCTAGCATTTTCATTGTCATTAATTGTTTGTATACGCACACACGTCTACTCATTTCCGAGATAAGCGTTGAGTTTCGTTTTTAGAATTACTCTCCAAACCGTGCTTGTAATAATTGATCTTATTAGGTCCCCGATAAACAGATCGAAGTGAACATCTCATAAAGTGATAAACAGATCGAAGTTACAAACAGATCCGTTCCCTAGTAACCAAAACTGAACACCCATCAAGAACAAAGACAATATACAATACAATAATATTGGAATTGCTACGTCATTCTAATTGGCAGTCTAAATCTCAGACTAAAATTATGTAACTTCAAACTAAAATGATCAGAAAAAGGAGTCGCAGAAACCGCGAAAAACAATCTTATATACAACAATGGTGATATGATTACAACATATGAACTGCAAAGCAAACTGCGAACATACGACTATCATGGTCGTAAAACCAAAGAAGCCAGAAGCCAGAGTAGAAAGATCTTGAGCGATGGCAATAATCGTAAATGAAAATCAAAGAACAGATAATATACCTTAAATTTATTTCTTTGATAATCAGTTCAGAAGAATCAAGGATCCACACAGGCATGGACGTAATAAGTAAAACATAATCGCTCAACCAAAAACAGGACAGAGTTCAGAGATTTGTAATAACAAAGTAACATGAACAAATCTAAAATGCAACGTATAAAACAAGGCAAATTGGCCAAAACAAAACAACAGTGTAAACTACATTAAAGCCCTACCAAAATTGTCTAATTACTGCATATCTCGCTAGTAACGTCACGGGGAATTAAAAAAAAAAAAGATAAATAAAATATTGTCTCATCGAAATCAAACACATTAGACTTCTATCAATTTCAATGTTTCATTCCCTCAATATGTCAAGCTCTACTTTCAATTCTCTTCTTCAACATGTCCGTTTTCAGAGTTCTCTTCAGCATCCCCATTCTCGGTTTTCCTTTCAGCATGTCCATTCACAGTCTTCCAAGCATTTCCATTCTCAGTCTTCCAGGCACTGGACCCAAAAGAAATTATATTAGACAAGCAGAGTTTTGTAGGAAAGTTGATAACAGCAAAAGAGAAGCAAATTCCCAAACATATACTTCAATGGAAGCACTTTCATGAACATATGATTAGAGTTTATGCTGATTTGAAAAGAGGGACGGTATACTGATCAACAATTGGTGTGCAATGCAGCTACAAAAGGTTCAGACCACCAGAAAACTTTAATGACAAGAAAGTTACACAACCAGATTTTTCAGTGAGTTCTCAAATAAACATGAGGACAAAAAAAATGACACCACTAAATTGAATCTACTGAAGTAAAGCAGGTTGTCTCTTTCTTTTCTGCATTAGAAAACTGCGGCAACCATATCACACTTTTTGAAAATCATGGTAGGTATGAACTTGTGATATACTAAAGGTTGAGAAATTTAAGTAAAAATAAAAGTTGTTAGGCTACTTTGTATTTGCACGGAAATCTCAAATAGGTCTATAGAAAAATCACTAAAACTTAAGTAGGTAGTACAAATCCCCACAAAGTCACACCCCTCATCAACACCACCACCTTTGATGTGAAATTCACACACAACCCTCAACAACACCACCGCCTCGGATGTGTCATCAAAGATAAAGGAAAATAAAAATCTGATCTGCCGTGTAGCAGAAAATTTCAAGATTGCAAAGGGCCTAATTTTATGCCAAGCCATTACAAATTCTACATACAATTACAGAAAATCCCCCATTATCTTTAGAGCAATCTTGTATGTCTAAAAAAGTTGTTACATATAGCATCAACAAACAGAAATCAACCACAGCAAACATAATCATATAAAAAATACAAGAGCATAACCCAGATTTAGAAATATGAGCTTTTGAGTTATACAAATTGTTTCACCAGGTGTTACATTCAACCTAAATGCATATTTAACATGGCAAGCCACATCTATAGAAGTATATCAATGATTACTGATCCCACCATAGAAATTAAGTTGTGTTTCGAATAGCCACATTGAGACCGACAAATCCACTCAAGAATTCCCACAATACTACAGATTTCAAGCAAATGACCTTATGCGTTGTCACATACTCACATGGATATATAAAACATGCAAGCATCATATTCAAACAATCAAACAATCCACAAAATCTACCATCCACGAATTCAAACAATCATACACCAATTGAACAGTGAAAAAAATAAAACCTTTGTGGGGTAGCCGCCTCAGAAGAGTCAGAGTCACTCTTCCTCCAACTCCTAATCTCCACAGCTCCCCGGTTTCCATCTCCAAATCCCCTACGCCCGAACGAGGAGGCTCGTTCAGGCGCCTCAGGCCTGTCCTCTTTAAACTTCGCGGCCTCCAGCTTCTCATCAATCTCCTTCCAGTCCTTCCCTTTCTCCGCCAACACTTCCTCTCTCGGCCTGGCAGCTCCAAACGGATTTGACGCCTTCGGTTTGGCCACCGGGATGTCGGACACATCGCCGCTCAAGGGAGTGGGGACGCTCACGGGAGCTGTCACAGGAGCGGGGACGCTCACAGGCACCGTTCGCGGCTGCAGAACCAGCCGTGGCCTCGGCTTCTCGCTCTCACCACCAAGGCCACTCTCCTCCCTCTTCCTCCCCCAATTATCTCTATCTCTCTCCTTATCTCTAGACAATGAATCAAAACTGCTCTTCCTTTCAAAACCCCCAAAACCAAATTTACTCCGCGACTCCGTTGTCTTATTCGAAACCCAGCTATTGCTCTCATCAGCCTTCGAATGCGACTCAAAGAACCCACCTTTCTCTTTAAGAGACGAAACAGGCTTCTTCCCAGCAGCCCAATTATCGGTCTCATCAGCACGCGATGGCTGCGATTCTCTGCTGCTTCCATCCCTACCCGAAACCCTAGAAGAACCCCACCTCGAATTCGACGATTCGTCGCCGTTTTGACCATTCGAACCATACCTACTATTCGAACCATAGCTCTTGAACCCACCACCAAGCCTGGTCCTGTCAAGTTCCTCCGCGGAGCGCTCACGTGGGCCGGTGGGGAGATTGATGAGATCCTCATGAGTCAGACCCTTAGGCTGACTCGGCTGAATCTGCTTTCCCGAGTTGAACTCAGCCAACGACAAGGTCTGACCTTTCTTCTTCTTTGTTTTGGTTGAAGCAGCGGCAGCCAAAGACGGAAAATCAGCGATTTCAGAGGTCTTTTGTTTCTCTTCTTGTTGTTGGAGCTCAGCTTCATGTTCTTCAGCGTCTAAAGCCCAAGCACCAGGCTTCGACCATGGAGATGAAACAGTCGCCGCCATAGTTGCCGTTTTTTCTTTTTTCTCTTCTCTCTCGCTAGCTCGCTCGAAATTCTTTGTTTTTTTTTTATTTTTGTGTTGGCGTTTGTTGAAAGCCAAGAGGCGGTGGTGGTGTTGTTTATATAGTAGGTAAGAATTAGAAGTAGATCGGACGGTGGAGGATGCGCGTGGGAGATTCCCTTGATAAGAAACGAATGAAAATGTTTTCGGATTTGAATTTCGATGGTGATTCGGATTTCAGATTTTTTTGACCTTTTCATTAAAGGTTTCTTATTTAGGTAGATTCTTATTTAGGTTTATTTTCTACGTTTCTTTTACTAATCAGGAATTCTAACCGATAAAAAACAATTTGTTTAACTTGGGGTATTATCACTAAAGTCCCTACTTTTTCATGAATTGTCACCTATTTAAACGTCTTTACCATATTAGTCACTTTAGTCCCTTGTTTTTTTCAAAATATATCAATTTAGTCCATTTGACCAAAAAACTAGTGGTCAATTATAATAGAATGTATAAAAATACAATTTTACCCTCTATTGTTATTTTTAAATTTTTAATTTTAGTCCCTCTAATTTCAATAATAGTTTGTCAACCCCTGAAAAAATTAAAATGTTTCCATCAAGGATCGAACCTTCAACCTTAAGGTTAAAAGTCACAAACTTCAACCAACTAAGCTACTCTAGCTCAATGTTGAAGGTTTGTTGATTTAAATGTATATATAGTTATATAATTTGTTTAAACTAATTTAAATCTGTTTATATAATTTAAAATAAACTCATATTTAAAAATAATATGTAAAAACATATTTATGAAAATGAAAAAGAAAATAACAAAACAAAAGGAAACCTAGAAAATCCAGAAAATCAAAACCTGTAATTTTTTTTGCTTTCTTTTTTTGGATTTTTTTCTTTTCAAAAAATATATTATTTCAATTTGATAAAATAATAAATAAAAAAAACCCCGAAAATCAAATCCCATAAATTGAAAATTTCTTTTTTTTTTTCCCTTTTTTTCCTTTTGTTTTGTTATTTTCTTTTTCATTCTCATAAATATGTTTTTATATATCATTATTATATATTAGTAAAAAAATCCAAAAAAAGAAAGAAAAAAAAATTACAGGCTTTGATTTTAAATTATATAAGCATATTTAAATTTGTTTAAACAAATTATATAACTATATATATACATTTAAATCAACAAACCTTCAACAATGAGTTAGAGTAGGCTAGTTGGTTAAAGCTTGGTTGAAGGTTCGATCCTTGATGGAAACATTTTAAATTTTTCAAGGGTTGACCAACTATTATTGAAATTAGAGGGACTAAAATTAAAAATTTAAAAATTACAATAGAGGGTAAAATTGTATTTTTACACATTCTATTATAGTTGACCATTAGTTTTTTGGTAAAATGGACTAAAGTGATGTATTTTGAAAAAACAAGGGACTAAAGTGATTAATATGGTAAAGATATTTAAATAGGTGACAATTCATGAAAAAGTAGGGACTTTAGTGATAATACCCCGTTTAACTTTAATATTTCATTTCAATATTTCATAAAACACTACAATAAATGAATGGAATTCTACATTTCAATATTTCATAAAACACTACAATAAATGAATGGTTAGTATACAATTGTTTCCCATATTTAGCACGGAAACTAACTTTATCCGATAGTGGCTGAGGTGTCTATTTCCCCAATCATTTTCACAGTAAAGAAGAATTTATGGACAATTATGGAGAAATTTATCCCTATACTGTAAAAGTATATATCTTACAATCTCAATAGATCTCAAACAATCGTGACTCGGCTTTAGATATTTATGAATCATTTGAATATTAGAAAGAAAAAAGAATAAAAATTAAAAAAAAAAAAAAAAAATCAAACTTGACAAATAAGATTGCATAAACGTTAAACTAATCCCATGCAAAAACGACATCTTGGATATGCGTTGCGAGTTGCGAGGACAATTGTGTGGTCAATGGTAAATTACGTGTAGAATTTAAATTTGGGTATGTCGAAACGACAAACTTTGCCACCTCAGCAACAGTAGAGATGCCACCGAGCTTCAACTTCTAGCCACTGCTTTTGGTTTCCAAAGTTGCTTCCCTCTTAGAGCATCCCCAAAAGACTCTTCTATTTCTACTCTTCAAATGTCTATTTGCTTACCCATGTGGCAATTTGAGGAGTGAAAAAAGCAAAGCTCTTCCAAAAGACTCTTCAATTAGAAATAAGTTTATATTATTTTAATGAAAGTGCTCAAATTCCCCTCTCCCCACCAAAAAATCTAATTGCCCTAAGAACTTTTCATGTTATTTATATGTTATTATTAAATATTCAATATTAGTCTTGTTTTAAAGATCTACATGAGACCTTTCTAATGGTATAATTTTTATGATGATATAATTTATAAATTAAAACTTATTATATATTAATTGAATTTAATTAAAAAGATAAAAGATATAAATATTAATGATGATGTGATATAAGAAATAATATAATAATAATTGAAGAGGGAGAAGTTGCTCTTCAATATTGAAGAGTGAGAAGCAAAATCTCATTTGAAGAATCTCATTTGAAGAGTCTGTTGGAGGCATATATGCTGACGTGGCTCGTTTAATTTTTTGATATATCTTATTTGAAGAATCTCATTTGAAGAGTCTGTTGGAGGCATATATGCTGACGTGGCTCGTTTAATTTTTTGATATATCTTATTTGAAGAGTCTTTTGGGGATGCTCTTAAAGTGATTCTCGAAGAATCTGTAGTTTAGAATCCTCCTGCTTTTCTTTTTTTTCAGTGGGATGCGATTCGACTCTTCTGTAACATTACAAGGCACGTGCCTTGTAATGTTACAATTACAAAGTCAAGATCCAAACTTTTTAACTTTACAGAGTCGGTTTGATACTTCTGATCGAAAAATAAATCCAATTTGTTTCAAACCTTGGAGATTACAAGTTTGGTTGAAGTTCCAACAACTTTTTTATTTTTTCATGTGATAAGATTCGACCCTACAACATTACAAAATGCACCTTGTAATATTACAATTACAAAGTCAAGATCCAAACTTTGTAGCCTTATCGAAAAATAAATCCGATCTGTTTCAAAGCTTGGAGATTAATAGTTTGGTTGAAGTTCTAACAATCTAAACATAAACAGAGATACATAAATGCTTTTATGTGATGGATTTTGATACCATGTTAAGTAATTACACATGAAAAAATCAAACTTAACAATTAAGATTACAAGTATGCAGACTTCCAGAGGCAAATAACAGTGTCGAAGTTCTAACAACAATTTTAATTTGAAGATTAGTCAAAGACTCAAGGTATGGAAATCAATCACTTGAATCACAGACAAAATTATCAAGTGATTAAAGAAAAGAATCAAAGAAATTTCATATTGACAAAGACAAAACCCTCAACTGAAATTATTTGATGAAAAAGAAAAGACAAATATCAAATCTAAAATCTATGTACAGATAAAAAAAAAAGAAAACTATAAAAGGACCTGCAATGAGATTGATCATAACTCTACACGGGTGTTGAATGTTGATACCGCATTGTAGTCCTCGTTTCGATGCAGGTAGGCATCCAGCAATCCAGCAATCCATTTCGATTCCAGATTCCAGTATTTGCCATATAGCTCACAGAGGAAAGGTATACATACACAAAAATTACCTTTCCGGAAACTGGGAGCTGCTCATGATTCTCAACGCTTGCTTGTTTGCTTAAAGTGTTGCTTTCTAGGGTGAGAATGATGCTCTAATCCATCTAATAAAATTATCTCATTGCACATAGTAATCTGAATTGTTTAGTGAGATTAAGAGTTCTTCGTCAACACCTTTTACTGAATCCCCGCTTACATACCACGTTACTGTTCCAACTGAGTAATAAAAGCACTGTCATCAGCTCAAGCTGATAGTAAAGTCACAAGAACAAGAATAAAAGAAGCTAATACGATCTTAATTATCAAAAGAAGCATTTGCAAGGTGTCAGCTATAGACAACGCAAAACAACACTTTTGTTCACAAGTAGATGCAACTTATAAGGGCATGGAGTTGTTTCTGCTTAACCTTGTTCGCTACTCAAGGTCAGACCATAAACAATATTGATGTTCAGGCAGAGATTTTTTCACAAAAATGGCCTAGAGCCAAAAAGCTATGAGACCAGTAGATAAAAAGCCAAGGTTCATTTGCTATTAATCCGAATTCACATAAGATATGTATCGATAAATCAAAAATACCTGGTGCGGGCGCCTGTTCTCTTGTTGCATGAAGTATGGTTGTTCCTGAAAGCACGGTGATAAAACCACATATCTCGGACACTATGCTGCTGGCATTCTGACCTGACCAATCCTGTATAAGATACAATAGAAGATACCACTTTACCATGGATTCCTGATAATTGCAAGAGGAAATAGGACCCTATTGCGGTATCAAGAATAATTGCAGAGGACGGATCAATAATTTTACCTTAAACATTATTATACTGGCAATAATAGTCAGAGTTGTGAACATCACATAATAAACTGGAGAAACAATTGCCGCATTGAATGTATCCAATGCCTAGAAAATTTAAAAGATATCATAAATATATTAGTCCACGTGCAAATGGTAATCAACTCTTCGGATTAGAAATGTAATACTAAACATTATACGAAGATGAAAGAGATTGACAGCAGCAGGCAAACCTACAAACCGACTCAGACTAATGGTACCATAAGATGGCTGCCATCTCTAAGCATGTGAGCACCTAAGCTTTTTGACTAAAAAAAATTAAAAATTTTGTATAAAGCATTGTTCATTATAGAGGGTCCAATCTTCTAAGCACAGACCCAGCAGTCTTGACAAGGCATACTAGACCCATGGGATGGTTATTTCTTGAAAGAATAAACAGGGAAATTTCAATCCAGTACTCTTATGATGAGTGCTGCCATATCTAATTCGCTTGTTTGCCACAAAAACCTGAACTGTGTGTATGAGACGGTTATTTTTTGAAACCGCAAGCAGGGAAATTTCAGAAAATATTAATAGAAAATAGGACATCGTCTTGATGCTAAGTAGCCTACCCACTCATCATAACCATCCAAATAGTCTATACATGTTTCATAGTATAGCCGAGGGAAGAAGAAACCCCACCATTTTAAGTTTTTCAGTAACAAATACAAAGCAAGGCGATCTAAGTCATCACATTAAATTTATTTTCTAAAAGCAGCAATATGTTTCAGATACCCGCACAAGCCAATTTAGACACCATTTACACGTGCACTGGTGCCCACACGCACATGATCCTATTTTGCACACTGTAAGAGATTCAGATTTTCAGTTGCTATGCTATGCCAAAAAAGTAGTAGTATGCAAACACAAAAAGAAAAGAAAATTCTAAAGAAAATTTTCACAATATAGATGTATTTACAGCAAAGATAGGAGATTTGATATGATGAAAAAGTTGTTAAAATGATATGCAGTATCTAACACATCATACAAAAAAACATGCAAGGCAGTTAGAGGACTGATTTCTCAATGATTAGTACCACCAAATCGCTGCACATGACTCACCTTGTTTAAATAATTTAACTGCGTAATGACACAGATTGTCGCAACTGTTATAAAAAACCAAGTTTGAGGATATGCCATTTGACTTATTCCTTCCAGTGTAAGTTTTATAGCAATTCCAATGGCCTTTATGCTTACAACCTGAATAACATAACTAAGTGTGTTAAGCATCTAACATAGAATTAAACGGCACACTGACAAGAAATGTCATAACGCCTTCAGAATGGATTTTCCATAGACAGTAGAAAACTCGGGGTAAACATAGTTACCGTAAGTGAGCCCATTAAAGAGCAAATTCCCAAGTAGACCAGTATGTTTGTCTGCCCATAGCGAGGTTCAAAGTGCAAAACAAGAGCCAACACTACTGAAAGTGTAGCTGCTCCGTAAACCAGAAACGCTGTTGAAGGAAACAAGAAAACAGATTAATAATTGCTTAACATAAAGAATTCGCTACAACAATGATCAAAATTAATTTATTTTTTTAAGAAAAAAGACTTAAAACCAAGAAACCTGGTTGAGTTGCTAGAGTCCAGATTTCTTGTACTGAATTCGGAGTATGTTCTTGCGGTGCATGGATTACGATCACCACAGATCCCACGATGCAGGTGACACATCCTAGGACACCCATTTTCTGTAGTCGTTCCTTCAACATGAAGTGCGCCAAAACAGCACTATTCAGATCCACCAAACAAGTCAACCATAAAAATATTTTCAGAGATTGGTGACATTTTTTTTTTTCATCAGAAATTACTAGAAAACCAGAGCTCGGACATTGCATTACCTGACAATTATACTTAATGCACCAAGTGGGGTCACCAGAACAGCAGGAGCATAAGCATAAGCTACAAAATTCGCAACTTCTCCAACAATCACTACAGAAAGTTACAATAACCACAGTCATTAACCCATTCGACTACATTTATTACTTCATACAAGTAAGATTGGGGGACACAGGAACATTGAGAACGTAATTTGAATTGGTATTCATGTGCTTACTTGTCACCATGCCTACCCACCAAAGTGGTTCTAGTAAGTAGGTGTAACCCCCAACTCCTGTATTGTTTGGAAAGGAAAAAAAAATCAATTAGATGCAAAGATACACTCAAAAACAACTTCTTGGATTGATAACTCATTCATGTGTAATTTGCAACACGAAGAGATATAAAACAACTAGAATATAAACATTCACGAGAAAAATCACGCCTCATTCTGTTTAGTGCTTATCCGGAGCACAATTCATATTCAATCTTAAGCAAAAACTAACTTCACACCATCCACATGTTAAAAGCGCAAACGAAAAATCTTCTTCCACAAACCACCAAACTCAAATCTACACCAAATCAATCATTTTTTTTCCTTCAAAATTCATGGTTTCATATCTACGCTATCTTTATTGATAAATTAGCACTTGCATTAGTTCTTGAGATTATATCAAAGCAATTTCATTTGTTTCTCAAACAAACTAATCGAAAAAAGGTACAAATTTGAATGCAAATCAACTGCTCTAGATTTTCAATTTAACCTTCAAAGTCATTAATCTTCAATCTCTGGATGAAACCGAATTTTAGGTTTCAGACTTTGAAACCTGCACAATTTTTCATTGTCATTTAATTATAATATAGTTATCAATAATGATAACTTCACTAGAGAAACCAATACCCGAACAAATAAGAGCATTTAATTCAACCCCTACAAAAAAAAAAAAAAAAATTGAAACTTTCAACACAAATATTACATATACACTATAACAAAATTGATGCTTTGAATTGAATCTGAAGTTTCAAGAACAGACAGACCTGCGCGTGTACCGGACGCTCCGGCGCGTTTGAGTCCTTTCTTCTTGAGAATGAAACTGGCACCTATGAACGCACTCGACGACATTGCCAATATCAGCCCCATCGAATTGTCCGAAATCGCCATTCTTTTTTTCTCTCTCTATCTCTCTCTCACTCAACAGGTTCGAAATTCGAATGAACTCTTTCGTGGTCTTGTCGCTAATCACATGAATCTCGATCACGCGTTTCGAATTCCCGCCAAAAATGAAGCTTTTGTGTGTGTTTTTTCTTTTTCTTTTTTGATTTCGCTCTTCGAGAACCAATCAAACAAGAGTGACACGCAGCTTGGTTGTTTGTCAATTGTCTCTCTGCAACAAAAAAGCCGTGTTTTTTTGAAACTTTCGAACTCGGCTGTTAGCCTGTTAGAGAAAGAGAGAGAGGGAGAGAGGGATCTACAAACGAAACCAAAAACTAAAAACAAATAAATAAAATGGTTGCTGACGAAACTCAACTGAGTTTTCGTCGTATTGTCGGAAATTTCCGGTTTTCAGTAACCAAGCATAAAAAATTTAAAATAATTAAAAATAAAAAATAAAAAAAGAGTGATCGCCTGCTTCGCAGCCACGCTCATTTATCTTGCATTCGAGAATCGAGTGTCACGTTGTTGATGGATGGATCAACGTGGTTTATTTATTATTTTTTTTTTTTTATCACGAGTCAAAGATCTGAAAATTGGTCAACTTTCCTATAGGTACAAATTATATCCAAGCCATCCAAGTTTGAACAAGTTATTCGAAAACTCACAATGGCCTCCTTCGCTATTAAACTTGTCGATGACAATTGATGGTAAAAAACAATAATATAAAAATAATCTCAATTAAAAATAAGAATCAGATATTACAAAATTATGATATATATATATAATAATAAATAAAATAAAAACTTTAATCTAAGAGGTCGTTTGGTATGGGATAATCTTTGCATGAGAATTAGAATCTAATAGTATTCTCATGTTTGGTGGTAGGCTTGGGATTTTTTTTTAAACCAGGGAAAGTGAATCCGTGATTCCAATAAATGGGTTTCATATTAGCCTCCGGACTAGTTTGATATTGCTTTTAAAAAGTTAAAATCTATTTATTTAATAATTTTGACTTAAAATAATGTTTAGTAAAACTTCCAAAAATAATTAATTGATAATCTAACAAGTTTTGACAATGATTTAGAGAAGTATGTGATGTGTTACTTTTTAAAAGTGATTATGGAATAATCTATTTCAACATTTAATAAATTCTTTAAAATATCATTATCAATCTTACGAAATCAAAATAAAATCATTTATACCTTATTTCATCTTAAAATTAAATATCATACTCAAATATTTATTTGATTTATAAAATCTTTTCAAATATCATTATTGTTCTTATGGAATTTTTTTTTCTAATTTAAATATTATACTTAAATATTAATTTTATTTATATAATTAATGAAAAAAATATATATGGTTTTAAAATCATGTCTATTTTAGTCATTATAACTAATCTCAATGCTTTTACAATAAAATTACTAAACATATGTATGCTGTTTTTGAGATATACAGTAGTTTTAAAACTACAAGTAACCAAATATTTGCTGATTAACTTCACAGCTAACATCAATTATTCTATAAGTTATAGCAATACCAAACTGGGTCAGCCATCTGATTCCCACCATGGGACCCACCCTCATTTTAAAAAACAAATTATTACTATTCTTTCTTCAATTCTTTTCTTCTTCTTTTTAGTTCTTCAATTTTTTTTTTTCTTCCTCTTCTATTTTTTTTTCCTTCTATATTTTCCTCTTATTCTATTTTCTTCTCCTTATTCTCTTTCTATTTTTTTTTTTTTTTTCTGGTTGTGACCTCCATTGGAGGTTTGAGAAGACCTCCAATAAAGGTATGCGTGACCTCCAATGGAGGTTGCGACCTCCATCATAGATCCGTGTGACTTCCATTTTGGCACTTTCTCGAGAATTAAAGAAGATGGAAAAAAAAAAGGGGAAAAAATGAAAATCAAAAGCTTACCATCACGAGGATCACACCTGCACAAAACAGCGCAGCTAAAGTGACCACCACCACCACCGACCCAACAAATGTCCCACAAATTGTAGAGTCCATTTTCACTCTACCCAACAAACCGGTTGCCAAAGAAAAAAAAAACTTTTTGAGAAGCAAAACAGAGAAGACAGAGAAGAACACTACAAGAAGCAAAGTTTAAGCTTTTTTGTTTTATGGCTTAAAAACTATAGGTAGCTAGAGGAAGAAGTTTTTGAAAAAAAAAAAAAGGAGATTTGAGAGAAGGGAATGATGAAAAGGGAAAGTGAATCAAATGAATTCAAATATTAAGCTAATAGCAATAGAAAATCTACTTTTTCAAAAATTTGATTTTGAAGAATGTGTCAGTAGCATCAGGTTTTATTTTTGAATGGACAAAATAGAACACAAATTGATTCAAAGATAAAAAATAAATTCTCATGTACAACCAAACACTGTTATTCGATATTCTCATGAATCTGACATAATATTCTCATACACAACCAAACACATGTATACATGTTTCTTAGAAATCACATTACTGTGTTTAACTTTCTCGTGAATCACATTATTTTGATTTCCTCATACCAAACGGCCCCTAAGGGTTAGAGTCATGCTACCAATCATGGTTACTAGTCATTATATTTTAATCTAAGGGTCCATAAATATATATATATATATGCTAGTATACAGGAACACTAACTACCTAAATAACTCAAAATCATTAGATTGAAATTCAATAGTTTAATAAATGAGGAGTTTTAAAACCTACAAATATTGAAAATGGATAAAGTCTCCCTTGCAACTACCCTGCATAGTTATAGATCCAGTATACTAGCTAAACCAAAAATAAAATATCACACTAATAACCGCTTCTATAACTATATTGTTTTAAGGGCTCGTTTAGTATGCTGTATTGTATTGGATTGCATTTAATTGAATTAGACTGTATTATTTTTATACAATCTTATGTTTGATGATATTTTATATTATACTGTATTAAACTGTATTAAACTGTATTAACTAACACAACTTCATTAACTGATATAATAAAGTGAATAATGCAAAACAAACCAAATGATGTATTGTATATTTATATTATTCTAATACATTTTAAACTACAAACACAATACAATGTGGCGTACCAAACGAGCCCCAAGTATAATAGCAAAATCCTTGACTGTCGATGCTAACAGAAGAGGGGAGATTTGTGCGAGTTTTTCAATAAATTGTTTCTGATCGTAAAAGCCTAAACTTCAGGCCGTTGAATTTAATTTGTTCTTTCTCTTATTTTTTTTATTTGTCTTTATATGTCTGTAAACAGTTGATGAGGGCACGTGGAAGTTGTTCATTGGTATGATGACTCTGGTCGTAGCTGTTGTTCAATTAAAATGACGAATGAGCTCTTTCAAGAGGACGCCGTCACGTGGGCGGCGAGATGGGTAAACTGGTAAATTGTGGGGTATGTTACAGTTAATAAGACATGACAAGCTGGATGACACATTGGATTGGATCCATGGTTCTTTTGTCTTTACTTTCAACTTTCTTCACATGTTCACCTGTTTGGTTTCTAAGAAATTTTTAAAAAAATTGAGTAACAAAATTAAAATATATATATATATATAGAAGATTAAAAAACAATCACTTGCTTGGAGTATGGTATTTTTTATTTTTTATGTGATTTTGAGGTTAAAATCCTCTTCTTCTTTGCTTCTTTTACTTTTTTACATTTTGAAGGATTTTCTTAATATTGTAAATTTTACTCAAAATATTGGTTTTACATAGTTTAATTAGGGATGACAATTTTTGTCATCCACTCGAACCCGAAATGCGTAGGTCCGGTAAGATTTTTCTTATTGCTTGAGATTGAAAAGATAAAAAAAAAAACTAATAGAACATTTAAAAAATTCAAATTTAAAATATTTTGAATAAACTAAAATTCTAACTCAAAATAACGTTATGTTGGGTTCGGGTCAGGTTCGTATAGGAAAAATATTATGTGGGTTCGGGTTTGATAAACCCGACCCAACCCAAGACCTTGTCATTCCTAGTCTTAACTACTCTTATAATTGTTAGTATTTTTGAATACATAAATTTGAGATGCAAGAAAAGAAATATAATTGAAATCAACAATTTTATTGATGCGAATCGAGTGACAAATTGTTTTCATAAAATGGGCCCTAATAATAAAAACATCCAACACTAGACTTTGTCTCCACCATATAATATTCACACGATCCAAAGTTCAAACAAATGTCACCTCATAGAATTCTAACCATTTAAATATGAACGTGATTATTTATCAACCTTGTATACCCAACAAAATACTAATAATTTATATAAAGAAGTATCATAAACTTTATTGTTTTTTTTTTTTTTTTTGTTTAATTTTTATTTCATTATTGGCCATTATAGTTGAGTGTAGTTTTGACGGAAATTTCCCTACTAATACATGTATGTATTTTTGGCTACCATTAAAACAAATACTTTGGTCAAGGAAGCTTCCTCATACCCAAGAATTCTATTATATAATAATAATAAATAAAAAAAATTAAAGAAATAATAATTATTATTAGATAACGAGGATCTCATGTGTTTTTATGTGGGATCAACTTTGTAACGTATAATTCACCGTGTAAAGTGACAAAGTTAATCCCTTTAAAACAAAAAAAAAAATCAAAAAAAACAACAACGTGCATGATTCTTGTACTTGAAGTTACAATACAGGAATGCCATAATATCAGCTAATTTTTTCCAATATACACTTTTCTAATATAAAATTTTACTAAACCCTCGAAGGCTCAAAGCATATCCTAGAAACTTCACTTTTAAATACCATACCACCAACTACTATATGACACACACACTCTCTGACTCTCTCTCTCTCTTAGAGATAAAAAACATGAAATCAGAAGTATTGGTGTTGTTTTCAAAAAAAAAATATGTTGGTGTTTGCAAATTACAATATACAAGGTCAAAGTTACACAAGTCTAATCTTTGTAACCAGTCATCTAAGAACATTGATTTATGTCCCAAATTCGAATCTCATGAGGTTAGTGACACCTACCGCAATGAGATCCAAGGGTGAAGCCAGGACTTTGCCGCTGACGGAAGACGAATGCTATACTAATATTTTAAAAAATCAAATGTAATAATATATAGTTTCATATGTAAATTGCAATAGTATAACAAATAAATTAATAAATAAAATAGACACAGCTTTATGAATCAAAATAGAACCTGATGCTCTTTTAAATTTATAAATTCGTCTATAATCGAATATATACTAAGTTGCCATGTGATTTCCCTTTCAATATATATGATCAAAAAGTTTGTAAGAAATTCATCTTCGATCTTGTTACGAAACCTAATCTTGACACTGCGTAGAGCTAGAAACAACATTTAAGTAATTGCAGTTAAAAACGTTTAAATAACAAACTATATAATATAATAAATGTAGCAAAATCATATTGATGACCTAAAATATTTATTATTTTGTAATCTAGTACCAGAAATTATTCGGATAGAGAATAAGAAGAATTTAGTTACAACTGTAGGAATAAAATTACTCCAATGAAAAACATGAAATTTTTATTAATTTACAATTCTCAACGTAAAATAAGAGTGATAAAGATAATGTGAAAGTTTAAATTGAATAATTACTAATAAATAAATTATTTAGAGTAAAGAATATTGTCAACATAAGATCAGTATTTTAATGAATTTTTTTTTTAATGCATTGCAAATTAAAATTAAGGTATCTCCTAATTTCATGGACAATAAAATAGGAAAGATATTTATTAATTAATTTATACTAATAATATCATAATTTATTGCTCGCATACTATAATATAATAATTTATGTATAATAAATGGGAGCTTCTTTTGGCAATTCAATTTTTTCTTTTTACACTTCTTTTCTAAAAATACTCCATTCTAGAAATTTAAATTTTAAAAAGTTTTAAAGACACTTCATTTTGTTACAAGATTATCATTTTTATCTTTTTTGAATTAAATTATTAAAAAAAAAATCATCTCTCGTAAATCATTAGATTAATTGTTACATATTAAATACTATCTCATAAATTTTTAATTACCATATTAAACACTCTTTCCTCCAATACATATCTCTAATTTTCTACTTCCATTCTTTCTCAAGCAAGACTAACAGTTAAGAAAAAAAAAAAAAAAAAACTTACTAATAAGCTTGATTTTTAGAAATCATATATATATATATATATTAAAAAACAAAAAATCCAAATTCAAAACGATGTTGTTTTGAGCAAACTAGAACTATAACTCAAAACAACGTTGTTTTGGATTTGCGGTTTCGTTGTGGAAAAATATTATGTGGGTTGGGGTTTGGCAAACCCGACCCAATCTAACACGTTGTCATCCCTTCTCTTAGAGCATCTCCAATGCAAAAGTAGCTTGCATACCAATAATTGTTGACATGACAACAATGTCAAGAGACTTGCTTCCTATGTGGCATAAAAATAGACTTGATAGACGATCAACTCAAAATTTGGTCTCCAATGCTTCCGTCTAAAACACAATGTTTTTAATGACATGTCCATATTTTTTTTCCTATTTTATTTTTTATTTTATTTTCTTACCAAAAATATATGAAAAATTAATGTCAGTTTTAAATGTTTGCTGAGTCAATCTAAAAAATAGCTGTGCAACAGACCGTCTGAAAGTGGACGGTCATGTTGACAATGTCTAATACTTTTTTTGCCACGTCAGCTTGAGGTTGAATATGCACGGTTGCATTAGAGACACAATTGTTAACATAACGTCTATTTATCCTACGTGGCATCTCTTTTTTTCACAAGCCACGCTTGCATTGGAGATGCTCTTAACTACTCTTATAATTGTTAGTTTTTTTTTTTTTTTTTTTTTTTTTTTTTTTTTTTTTTTTTTGCATATATATATATCAAATTTTCTATTGTTAATTCGTCCTGACAATAAATATATCAGGACGAAGAATGTGGACCACTAGATTTACATACTTTAATTCAAAGTGTATATACTTGTCAAAATTTTTCCATAATCTATAGTCCACATTTTTCGTCTTGATATATTTATTGTCAAGACGAACTGATAATAGAAATATATATATATATATATTTGAGATGCAGGAAAAGAAATACAATTGAAATCAACAATTTTATTGATGCGAATCGAGTGACAAATTGCTTTCAACAAATGGGGCCTAATAATAAAACATTCAACACTAGACTTTGTCTCCACCATATCATATTCACACAATCCAAACTAAAACAAATGTCACCTCATAGAATTCTAACCATTTAAACATGAAAGTGATTAGCTATCAACCTTGTATAGCCAACAAAACACCAATAATGTCTATCAAGAAGTATCATAAACTTTATTGCTTTATGTTTGGTTTTTATTTCATTTTTGGCCATGAGAGTTCATTGCACATTTGAAGGAAAGTTCCCTACTAATACATGTATGCATTTTTTTACTACCATTGAAACAAGTACTTTGGTCAAGGAAGTTTCCTTGTATTCTTGAATTTGAAGTTACCATACAGAAATGGCCATAGCATCAGCTAAAATTTTCATGGGCCTAGGTTGTTTTCTCTGCCCAATAACTTGGACCTTCTTTTTTGTATAGTGTATTAATATGCAATAAATTATAAAAGGCTCTACTCTACCCAATGAGAAATTGGGCCAAATTAAAGCCTCAATCTGCTAGTAATGCAACTTGTTTGCTATGTGGTCCATTCATTTTGTGGTGTTTCAACTTTTTTTTTATTTTTTTTATTTTTTTTATTTTTTAACACTGGATGGCCCAGCCCAGAACATAAAGAAACTAAAAGGCAATGGAAGCAAACCCCTGTCTAAAACTGGTTAAGCTTCTGGCATCAGCATCTAGGATGACGGTAAACTCCAGAGAAGGGTCTTCAAAATAAGAAATACCAAAATCCATACTATGCCCCATACGAGCAAGACCATCCGCAAGGTTGTTGCCTTCTCTGTAGATGTGGTTGATAGAACAGTTCCAATCAGCTTTCACAAGGTTTTTGTAATTCTGAATGAGTCTGAGAATACTTTTGCTCACCCCCCTTCAAGGGAGGTAACCATTACCCCCCCTCTTAAATGAATGACATGTGTCATAGAGGAGTAAATTTTTAAACAATTTTACCCCTCCATAGACACATGTCATGTGTATGGGAGGGGGGTAATGCTTACACCCCTTGAAAGGGGGTGAGCAAAAATGGACTCAACTTTACAGAGGGTGATTAGACCTGGTGGCTGGTATCAGAGTAGATCAAATTCAAATGGATAGTGATGAGGGAATCAGACTCAACGATAACTTTCTTAAAACTAGAATTCCAAGCTAGCTTCAGACCTTCGTACAAACCCAAAAGCTCAGCTTCAATAACACTTCCCACACCTTTCTTCAACACAAAACCTTTCAGCACTAGTAGGATTTGAACCGTTGATTTATGAGTCATTTACCTAACCCCCAAATTCGTCCATCTACCAATTGAATTACGCTTCTGTTGATAGGGTGTTTCAACTTTCAATATGTACCACAATTACAAACCAATTGCTTAATCAACATATTTAATGATCAGTTGACTATCCTTAGTTTGCATTTTTTTTCTTCCACTCTACACTTTTCTAACGTTAAACTTTACTAAATTATCAAAACATGTTCTAGAAACTCCACTTTTAAATACCATGCCAACTACTATATCCACCTTTTCCATCAAAACATGTTCTAGTAAAACTCCACTTTGAAATACCATGCCAACTACTCTCTCTCTCTCTCTCTCTCTCTCTCTCATAGAGAAAAATACGAAATCAAAAGTGTTGGTGTTTCGATTAGGGAAAATTGCACAAACTTACCCTAACGTTCCCTATTATAGTATAATATTCAACAAATACATTTAATTACATAAACAACCCCTCATGTTAGTCAAATATGGTTAAAAATAACCATTGACCATTATTTTTTTTTGAAAGCCCCAAATTGCCCCTGCACTTTATTACAAAAAAAATCTTAATTGTCCTTTATTTAAAATATTATCTACTTTAAATTATTAGAATATAAAAAATATATACTAAATATAATCCTTTTTAAATCAAAAAAGTTAAAAAATAATATATTAAAATCAAAACAATTTAGGAAAACTTTATTTTTAGAAAATACAATTTAATAATATTTAAAAAACAAAACCAAAAAAAAATGTTATTTTGAGAAAATATATTTTAAAATTATGCAAGTCCAATATGAATAGTGACAATGTGCTATATATTTTTGAATTTTTTTTGTTTTTATTATATTATTTTTGAATTTTTTTTTTATTTAAAAAGGATTGTGTTTAGTATTTTAAACACAAATATAAATAAAATCATCAAAAATTTGAAATAAAAATATAATCATTAAAACCGAAAATTTGTTCAATGTTCATCTCTATAAGACAAAATAATTTGACTCAATATAAATTACGCATTATATTTTGATTCAAAAATAAAAAAATAAATATTAAATATAATCCTTTTTAAATAAAATAAAAATATGTTTTAAATTTCAAAAAGATATAGCACATTACCACTATTTATATTGGACTTGCATAATTTTAAATTATATTTTCTCAAAATAACATTTTTTTTTTGTTTTGTTTTTAAATAATATTAAATTGTATTTTCTCAAAATAAAGTTTTCCTAAATTGTTTTGTTTTTAATATATTATTTTTTATTTTTTTTTTATTTAAAAATGATTATGTTTAGTATTTATTTTTTATATTCTAATAATTTAAAGTAGATAATATTTTAAATAAAGGGCAATTAAGATTTTTTTGTACTAAAATGCAGGGGCAATTTGGGGCTTTTAAAAAAAAATAATGGTCAATGGTTATTTTTAACCAAATTTGACTAATAAAAGGGGTTGTTTGTGCAATTAAATGTATTTATTGAATATTATACTATAATAGGGAACGTTAGGGTAAGTTCGTGTAATTTTCCCTTTCGATTATTGGTATATTCTTCACACCTACGGCACTTAGACAAATCCCATTACAACGGATTCGAGTCATATCACTTCCTATCGTGAATTCAAAGTCAAGTCATTAAGTCGGTGATTTCAAATCAGATTTAATTGTCGGTCATCATGCAAAGCTAATCTCCCAAAATAATAGGATGAGAGTGTACCAAGTCTTAACCATATCCCTAAACAACTGGACAACATCTGTGGTGGTGGGCCTCCACATGTCACCAACCATACAACAAAATCATATCCCTAAAATACCCCCATCTGTTTTGAATCTTCAAAAGCACGAAACACATGTTATTATGGTCCACCACACATTTACTGGATATATCGAATTATCTTAGCAAATAAATCAACATGGTGATATTTATTTGTCTTTTTCCTCCTTCATGCGGCGACCAAATGCTGCAACAAAATCCAATTCCAGATCCATTTTTTTATCCATTAATTATTAAATATAAAATATAAATCCAAAAGATTAGAGGCTGAAATTATCATAACAATAAACCCTAATTTAATCTTATTTAGAAGGGCAGCTCATACAAAAAAACAAAAACAAACTATTGTTTTTTTTTTCCAGAACCATCCACTAGACGACCCAGACCCGAAACTCAGACACATGAACACGACCCGAATTAAAACCATAGACTAAAAATTAAACAAAAAAAAAACACTCCAAATTAAAACCTAAAAGCACCATCACCACCACCACATGATATCATAGATCTAGATCACGATCATCAATCTATAATTGACCGCAATCGGCGACCACGACAGGCTTGGAGGTCCTGCCGGAGCTGGAACCGACCTTCTCGACGTTCTTGATGACGTCCAATCCCTCAACGACCTTGCCAAAGACGACGTGCTTGCCGTCGAGCCACTCAGTCTTAGCGGTACAGATAAAAAACTGCGATCCGTTGGTTCCGGGGCCAGCATTGGCCATGGACAGGATCCCGGCTTCGGTGTGCTTCTTGGTAAAGTTCTCGTCGGCGAACTTAGCTCCGTAGATGGATTCGCCTCCGGTTCCGTTTCCGTTGGTGAAGTCGCCTCCTTGGCACATGAATCCAGGGATCACACGGTGGAAGGTGGATCCCTTGTAGTGAAGTGGCTTGCCGGTCTTGCCGGTTCCCTTCTCGCCGGTGCAGAGAGCACGGAAGTTCTCAGCCGTCTTGGGAGTGGTGTCAGCGTAGAGCTCCATCACGACTCTACCGGCCGGCGTACCGCCGATGGTGAGGTCAAAGAACACTTTAGGGTTTGCCATTTCCTTCTTCTGATTTGTTGGAAGATTTTTTTCTGATTTGTGGTTTGTTTTTTTCTGATACGGTGAGTGATTTGTTAGGGTTTAGAGGTGTTTATATAGTGGATTAAGCGGTGGTTGTGTTGGGGATTTGAAAGTCTGGACCGTTGAAATAGTACACGTGGACTGGATGGATCGTGGGGTGGGTTTGGAATTAACCGTGGTTGGGTTAAGGTTTTGATTAGGGTTAGTTAATGCGTGGGATCCGAGGAGCGTAGTCGTTTTTGTGGATTTTGTCATATTATCAGATTTGTTGTTATAACTTATACGTGGAGTTTTACTTTGAAACGGCGTCGTTTGCTGTCGTACGAAAGAAAGTAATTTATAGATGTTGACTGATGGTCTCGCGGTACGAGTATTTATTGCTGATTTTAATTTTTCCTGACAAAATCTGAATCGGACGGTGGAGAGTGAAAAGAAAAATGTTACATTTTTTTGAAATAAATTTATTTCTTTATATATACTGCTAAGATGCCGATGAGATATTATTTATTCCCGAGGTCATTCTTTAAAAATAATTAGTCAACAATCAACATAGCAACTTTAGATTAAAAAAAAAAAGGAAATAATTTTATTATATTATATTGTTCAAAACAACACAAATATCGCTAATTTCTATAATAATAATAAAAAAAATATTCTATAGATATAGCAGAATCTGATTCTTGGCTATGGGCTTTTTTGATTGTATTAAACAAATTTGATAATTTTTTTTTTTTAAAAAAATACAAAGTATAAAGGTTTATAGGCCCCACTACAAGCCCATGCAATTACTAGGCAGTCTAGGCTCTTCTTATTTGAATCAGAAGTGAAAACCCTTCATTACATCAGATTTTTTTTTTTTTAATATATAAAAGTCTAACAGAATCCAAGAAAAGATTTTGATAAATGATAAGAAAGGTTACACTTGCTTTTTGTCGAGAGTAAAGTGAGACTCGAATCCTTATAATGAAATGGAATTGTACAACTAAACTACGGTTTTTTGTTCATGTCCATATCAAACACAAGTAGTAACAATGAAATTATCTAATTTTTCCCCCTTTATTTCATTTTGTTTTTCTTCTCTGAAGATATCATTTCACTTTTGAGTTTTGAGGTACAAGCAGAATTTCCAGCCTTTTCAAGGCAGAATCATGTACAATCTGTGGACCGACCAACAAAGGGCCAAATGTTCACGGAGAAAAACTTGTATAAAATAGTCTCATTGCCATGTGCTGAGACCGTCCAATGAAAATGTTTAAAAACATAAAAATACATTTTTAAAATACCACGACTCACTTTCATTGGACGGACTCATTTCCGTCCCCTATAAGTTTTTGTAGAGGTTCATGAACCCTAATCATTCATTTTATCAAAATTGTCTCACTAATTAAAAACATGTCATTTTATGTCACAAAAGTACAGGGCCCACCACCACCCACCTAAAAAATATCAAGCCCTTTACAAAGACAAAATCATATCTCACTTGATGCATCGACAACTTCTACATAATGCAACAAAATTGATTGAATTTTGAAATTTCTCTTTGCTAGGGATATATCAATATATCATCATATATACTAGTAGAGGTGGCCACGGTTTTGGTTAAACCGAAGCCATATGGCCCAAAACCGCCCCAAAACCGAAACCGAAACCATAACCGGCGATTTGAAAACCAGTTGAAGACCGATTCCCACAGTTACGGTTATGGTTTGGACTTGCCAAAAACTGACTAAAACTGGCGGTTTTAACTGCGGTTAAACCGTCGTTTTTTTGTTTTAAATTTTTTTTTAAAAAAATTAGACGAATCAGAAGCTGCCACATGACACTTTTTTTGAAAAACCGCCTAAAGCCGAACTGAAACCGTGCCCAAAACCGACTGTTTCTTAACCAAAACCGAAACTGTAATCGTAAAATCGCCGGTTAGAAACCGTGTACCAAACCAGTTTTCCGGTTACGGTTTCGGTTTTGGGTGGCTAAGGAACCGAAACCGAACCATGGCCACCTCTATATACTAGTCACAACAAGACTCGTCCTTTTTTGGAACCACAAAAAGAATGAACCAGAAAATGCATCAATTATATGGGGAAAGTGAAATATCTGCACAAATATTATATTTACAGTTTTCAGTTTTCCAGTTTTCGACCTAGCCACAAAGAACATTTACAAAATTTTCATATTCTACTGTTTTCGGTATACAGAGTTTTACCTATTATGTTTGCAAGAGCGTATTCTGGTCTCGGTTTATAGCAATCCAGGATAGACGATTGATATTATCTGTTTCAAAGACTTCATTGATACTTTGAGAAAAGCATGCCCTTCCGTTGCTATAGATGGCCAAAACCAAAACAACATCGTTAATTGTTAAAGTTAATACATGAAACCAAACATTAAGTCTCGTGATTGTTTGTTAGAATAATGAAAGGGTAAGTAATTACCTTTTATCAACAATTTGACTCCCTTTGAGAAGTCTTCCACACGGCCTAAGACAGGCCTTATTCCGCAAATCTGCAGAACACATAGTTCCAAGTTTAAGGCCATTTCCATGATTTGCAGCAATAAAAGACAGATGCCCTGGATTCCGGGATTAGTCTGCTTCAATTTGTTAGTCTCGCACAGTTCGATAACAATAGCAAGAGCTTGATCCTGCACGTTTCAAGAATAAATCAAAAAAGGCACTAAAACATAGAGTCCATAGAATGTACAAATCAATGGTGACTGGTATGTAACAAAGCATTGGTTGCATGTAAATGCTGGTAAACGAACCCATGTTAGATACTATACCTGTAGACCATGTAAAATCTCAGGCATTGGAAGCTCCGGAAAATGAGCAAGATCGACAAATCCCACCTCCTCTGCCCTTTTGGCAGCACCCTCTGCTTGTGAGCAGAGAAACTTCAGAAGAAGAAATGCTATTCTGTAGAGTTGCATCGCAACAGCATCTGAGAAGTGTGTTTGAGAAATAGGACGACCTTTTTCAGTTGCTTGATCCCTAATTATAAGAGCAGTTGTGGTTGACACAGCGGATAACTTTGTTTTTGACTCGCAACCAAGAGGTGAAAGGGCAAACCATCCATTTTTGCTGTTGACATCTGATGGTTTCTTGCACCAGTCTAACTCTTCTTTGAGGATAGGGGGACATAATAGAGGGGCAACCCTACTGGATGATTCGCCAAGGCGTTGAGTTCCTCGGCTAATAAAGGCTAAAAGGTGGATACTCGTCTCCCTCAGTTGCGAATCCATTTCTTTCGTGGCCTTCTCCCATGAATTCCAATGTTTCACTAGCACACACATCAGCATGAGAGTATGCTCCGTTTCTTTAAGAGAAGTCAAAGACGTTTGCGTTTTTTGTGCGCGAGGTCTTTTCTTGTCATGACTGTCGGATGGAAATTCCGGTGCATTGAGGTAATAAGAAATCAGGTAAGCTTTCTCTGAAAAGAAGTAAGGTATCACATTGTCCACTATATCTTTGCAATAATTTTCTCCCAAGGAATGAACCATAGCTGCAACCACAGCCAAGCCAAGTCCCCAAATGTGTTGAAGCTTTTCGGTTTTGTCCAGTACATTGACAGACTTATCATTACTAACCACTGAGGAATGCCTACCATCCAATAAGTCGGCAAACAAAACTCTAAGAGATGAGAAAAAACCAGCATTACGTAGCATCTCAGCACCTCCTCTAACAAGTGCAAGTGTTAAAAAGAACTTCAATATTATAGGAACGGATGCAAAAGAATTTTTATCTTGAAGCTTCCGAATGACAAGCTGCAACTGTAGATGCTGTTGTACAATGGGGAACCAAGTGTCAGGTGTCAGTAAACTTCTCAGAATTAAGTCTACAGTAGTCAGGGAGAGTGTACAATGCTCGTCGCTAGTGATGCAGTGGCAGAGAATAGGCAATAACCCTAAGACCAAATTAGAAACCTCAGCAAAGTCTTCAACAGACTTCATATCTGTCACCCCACAAGTAAACTCCACCACCAAAAGAAGCAACATGAGCAAATGCTTCCTTGTTATTTTCACCCCAGTGACTGATGACCTCAAGTCACTCAGCATTTTAAGGCCAGATCTGGAGGTCTTTAAGACATGTACACAAATAGGTATAGATAGGCTTTTGCGCACCGATCTGACAAGATGGAGAAGTAATTCTGTCTGTGCTGCAAGGAAATCAAGAATATCTTCAGATGCATCCAAAGCTGGAGCTAAATATTCTACCGTGGTGTTGATACTTTGGCATGTGAGATCAATGCAAGGAAAAGTGAGTTCATCAGGGATTTTCCCTCCAATCGTGTTCCTCTTCTCCAGTACCTGCACCGGCAGGAAAACATGAATTAGTAATTTTTGGTACTTGCAAATGCAAAAGCATACAAAAATACACCTTTTCTATATTCATATTATGTATTTAAATCTGCAAACATACGAAAATCACCTTTAGTGTTCATGTGAATCCTAATAAAGGCCGACACTAATTTTTTTGTTAGTCATGCGAACCTTCTAACAGCTATCCCACTCTAGTCTGAATATTAATTTAGACATTAATATGAGGGGAACAAAAAACACTTAATGATTTAAAGTGTAGACTGATGACGTTCTAAAATTATAATCTCATTCAGCTTTAGTAAAAAATGCTGTAGAAACTTAAATAAGTTTGCTGATGAAACAGTTTTGGACCTCAATATTGTAGACTTACAGATTGGAACACAAGGTGTCCAGAGTCTAGAGAACTCGCATCATCCTCATACACAGTCAAGACAGTTACTAATGCTTTCAGTGCAGAAAGTTTTGAAGTTCCAAGCAACACCATCGAGTTTACATCTTGCATGCTATGCAACATTATGTCAGCAGTTGCTTTAGATGCTTTCCACTCTGAATAATCCCACACGTCCAAACCTAAATCTGCTTCTATGCATACAGGATCAAACAAGTACACATTTTTGGCAGTTGTAAACAGATCACCATCATGCTTATGTTCATAGGACTGTAAAAACTTAGATTCAATCAGATATTGTGAGAGTTCTTTGAATGGTCCTGGACTGATTTGACGACCTTCAAGTTCTCCTCGTAGATGACAGTAGAGATCGTTGAGTATTAAAGTCTTTACTTCTTTTCCTTCACTGAAAGGAAATCAAAAAACATAAAAATAAGATAACAGTAATCAGAATGAAATTAGAACAAGGGAGTGTTATACATGACATATGTATAGAAACCTTAATTCGCAGAGACAAAGAACAAAGCAGCAAAACATATTAAATAGACAAATGTGCATTATGTATTGAAGCATTGCAGTGACAGCAAATCCATTCACACAGAGAAACTTTGATGCACATCTGGATGGTACATAATTTCTTTTTCAGTTAACATATAAAATTCGTGGACAATTGAAGGCTGTTTGATATTTCTGAACAATTTAAAAGAAAAATCTTCAAATGGTCTTCATTAAAACTTTTTATTGAATAACAATTACTAGAACTTATATCATATCAGGTTTGGACACAGGATAGCCATCCCCACTTCTACACATTATGCAGTACACAAATAATTTAACACATTTTATATAATAAGGTTATGGACAGTTAAATGTCTTTTCAGCAATTAACATTTTTGATTAGATAAACATGCCTTGCTTAAAAGTTAAAAGTGACAACAAAAATTCAAAGAAACTTAACAGGTGTGGACTGCACCTGTAACCGTGCTGGGAGTACTGCACCGATAATTGAGCGAAGGCAGCCTGAGAGGTCAACTATCAACACAAAAAAATACAATCATGGAAATAGTTATTAAGTCATCTCAAAAGAGATAAAAAAGAAGAAAAATGAAGAGAATAGGCCGGTATTGTGTGTTAGTAACCGCTCGACTCAAAAGCTTAAGCTATTAAGAAAAGGTCTAACAATAGTATTTAAACACTCCCAACACATTCTCTCACATGCATTACTAACAAAATTGCCATGTGTCTCAAGTCCAAACATAAATACATAAAAAATTCAAATAATAGATAACAATAATCATGTGGGGGTACTCAACCCACACTCCTAGTAAAACAAGGCTCTAATACCATGTCAGTAGCCAGCACTCTTAACATAGTGAAAGGCACATATATGGGCTAACAGTGGGCTCACTTAATTTAGGAAAGTTTAACCTGCTCAGAGTAGACAGGTTCATACCTTTTTATACATAATGCGGATCTTCTCAAGTAATGAAATAGACAGACATCCCTCATCACCCGTCGCTAATTTCTCGATCATATGTACAGTGAATAAACTGACAGCAACCTGCCAAAGTAGCATGTGAATTGTGAACTATAAAGAAAGAATAACAGAAAGAACGAAATAACACATCAAAGGATCATCAAGTATAGAATTCTTATTCAGACAATTTATGCATTTAGAGATTAAATGAAAAGTAGTTAAGTTACGTATCACTAGTTCACTACTAATAACATCAGCAAGAAAATAAAGGAAAACTAAGAGAAAAGTCACCTTTGCATGAAAGTGTATCTCATTGTCATATACACAAGAAGTATATGACTTGATCAGGCTGCTCAAAACGGAGCTCTCACACCAACTTGACAAAATTTCTTTAAGATCACTATCTTTTGCTGATTTTGATTGTTCAGCACTTACTGCATTTTCAATCCTCCCCTTTGATTCAGTGGCTTGTTTTACGAGTAACTCAGCATGTAATAGTTTTTTCTGCAGGAACATGTCATGTGCCATTATCTCCAATATAGTAGATTGACATTGACATTTGTATGCCAAACTCAGAGCCTCCTTTTCCGTCATATTTTCAAATGGGGGAGACCGCAAGCTAGTTGTTAGTGAAAATGAGTTGGACAATTGTTTCCAGAATTTTCCCAAGCTTTTCAGCCACTCCAAAATATTAGTGTACTGACCAGCCCTTTGCCATATCGCCTTGAAGAAGTCAAGTACATTCAGCAGTATGCGAGGATTGCTGGAGATAAAGAAAATTATAAGAAAAAAAAATTATAGCATGTGAAGTCATGTTTACCTAACAAAATCAAGCATGCCAAACTACAAACCACAAAAATCCAACAGTTACATCAACGATGAAAGGATTGACATAAGAAACCGATTTTAAAGCCTTTGAGACAATACCTATTGATAAGATCATCAGATCTTTCAACATATAGCAGAAGTGCATCTAGCAGACTTGATTGTTTGGACTCTTGTGGCACTAAGGAAGCTTCTTTTGTAGGATGCTTCATGTCAGTTCCATTAATTGGTTGGACATCCTTACTCTCTTTTATAGCAAATAAAGCAATAAGAAAGGCAGGCTGCACAAAAATACCACCCATAAGGAAAGAATATGTAGGAAAGCTAACATCATGGAGGTGACTGAATGATGTGAAGAAATGAGTGACAATCTGCTACGTTCCCAAAGTAACATAAATGGGACACAGAAACTGCAGGAGGTTGCGTACGACAGGAAAAAACACATTGATCCATGGTTGACAACAGGCTTGGTTGCCCTGCCCCAGTACGGAGAGCAAATGTTGATTAAGTAGATCAAAGCAGATCCCTTTTGGTCCAAGGATGCCAATACAATACAATGGAAAGTTGCCCTACCCCATCCCTCAACACCCCCTATTCCAAGTGAAGGTGGCAACTAATTCCAAATCTTGGAACTAAACAAAAAGACTTCACCAGCTAAGCCAAATGGCACTGTGATCATAATATTCCATACAAAAATGTCAAGGTATTTTGGGCAGGCAACTTTTGGTTCAACAATGGTTGAGACCCCAATAAAACTATAAACACAGTACAAATGGTTAATACCAAAAAACCTGTATGCTATCCATTTATCACTCACACTAATACAATAATAAACACCAAACTCACAGTATTATAGTATAGAAGCATAGTTTAGGAGAAACAGAATCAACACAATTACATGAAAGATGAATGTGATAATGTTAAACTTAGAGCAAACCAACTTGTATGTTAAACATTAATGACGCGTGCAGGTGCAAACAGGTCGTCAAATCTTACAAATAACATCACACTGTAACTGACAGACCTGATATTGTGCAGCAGATGTCAGCAGATTCACTGAAGCAACAAACAGATCTTCATCCTCTACAGACCGCAGCATGCATTCAACAGAATTTCTTAAATCTGCAATCTAAAAAACCAAGCAGTCACCCATTTCAGACAGAAACAACTGATGCAGCTGGTTGCAATAGCAGCTGAGTAAGGGGAAGTAAAAGGAAAAGCACAAACATAAATTGTGAACCTGCTTATCCTCCAAACCAAAGCATGCATTGGCAGACAAATATGATTGTGCATAGTCTGATATAGTCAGCAACATTGATAGTACTCTAGTAGCACCAACCTGAATAGCCTGCACGTACAACTCAAAAATCATTCATTAGATCCTCAACAATTAAGTACCTGGTATGATCAGTAAAACAAGGAATTATAAATAGATGATTAAATTGGATTGTCAACACAAACAACTCCATTTAGATGATACAACTACTAAAAAAATCAACATGTAATCACAAATACACCGATACACAAGTACACAACAAGGGGATGGTGCCATACTCCTGCAGCAAGAGCATGCCAGTCTAGAGATGGACATGTCCAAGACCACGTTTTAAAATTCATAATCCTACTTATAATAAGCATATAATATTCGGTACGCCAGTGGAAAAATAATAATTCAACTCTGGGTTAACTGAGTTCTTATCTGTTGGTCGCCCTTAGGAGATTGCTTATATTTCCAAAGAGACAAAGTAGGATCTAAATGTCATGGCTCATTTTTTTCCATGCCAAGCCCAAGCAAAAGACTTCACAGCTTCCCAGCTGAGCTGGGCATGAAGACATAAACCATAATGCAACTTCATCAGATATTTTAGGTATTTATCCTATGCAGACTTGTCATTTTGCATTTGGCAGACTTATCCTATGCAACTGAATGGTAGTAACAAAAATGCTTATAAATATGAGGGGGGATTGTCATTTGGCATTCTCAATAGAAGTGTGAACTTATCCACCAACCCTCCAACTGTAAACAACAATCCATATCACCTTGTGTAATGATTATACAATTATAAAACAGTTCACAACCTTAAACATTGGAAGAATGGTATAAAAATTCAAGCATTGTTATATTTCCAATTTGAGAGTGGACAGAAGCCCATACACTATTGTTGAAATATGATGTCAAGGATGTAACAGCTCCAACAACAGAAATTGGCGTCGTTGTTGATGACAGCACAGCCTGGTGAAAGATGGGAAGACCAGAAGATAGCTCCTGCAAATCAACACAATTATGATTAAGAAGAGAATAAAAAGAGATGTAGTGATGTACTACATAAATGTGGAATCCATGCGTATAAATCCAAATGTCATCAGAGGAGATTGGATTAGGTGGATTGAAATTATTAAATGGAAGGAATACAGGCTGTCTGGCCCTAATCTTGTTTACTTGCTTTGCAGCAAACAAAAAGATTCATAGCAAACTAAAACTTGCGGAAATTCATGACAGTCATAAGAACCTGGAAGGCATGCACACAAACAGATACACAACAGTACATCTGACAATGTATGATATGTTAATTCAAACTATATTGCAAACCTCAATAATTTCAAGCGTACCTTTGAGAATTTTGAGAGCATGATGTACAATATATCCAGAACAGAGCTTATAGCAAGCTGTAATCCTTCAATCTCCATCAGTTCAACGTTGCGGAGTAGATAAAGTTTCTATTGAAAATTATACTCATATTAGTAAGGACAACGGCTGCAAAATAAATCTGTACAAACTGAAGAAACGAAACATGACTGACCTCTAAGGCATCTGTATTTGTACAAATAATTCGAAACAGTGTGTTATGGATGGACGGATCACAAAGTAGAATACCCTGAATGACCTGATTTCCAGAACTTGAAGTTGAAATAATGCACGTTTTCATCACTTCTAGGACCTGGAAAAGAAAACAAGAATTTATAGACTGACCTTTGCAAAATTCAAAAATTTCCTTGTTTTTTTATACTAAAAAATCTCAACCTTTGTTCACTGGGCTCTAAACTGGGCACTACCACCGAATAAGGACAAATTGTAGTAGCCAACAGGCGAACAGGGACAAATTGTAGCAGCCAAATAGAAAGACATACCTTCAATGTTACTTTCCAACGAACATGCTTCACCTTGTATTTCCAGTATTCATGATTAACTAGAATATACTGTAGTGAGAAAACAACTAAAGCCAAAACAATATTATTCTCTAGTCCCGTCTTCACAAGCTCCAAGGTAAAGTCCAGCACTGCGAATTCATAATTTGAGGTCAGAATACAGAATATATCATAAACATCAATGCATGACTGAGTAGAGAAAAATCTAACAAATCAATCATAGACACAATAGAACAAAAAGCATAAATATAAGTATATAACCAATGAGTATGCATGTACTTATTATGAAGAAAATGATATCAACAATAACATGTAACAAGAAAAAGTGCCAAATAGAAACATATCACAATGCCTAAAAAAGATTGAGCTAAGAGGAAGAAAAGCATACTAATCATAAATGCAAAAAGCAACAGCTATATGTACCTGATATAACTAAAGGGCAGTCATAATCATTTTGCTCACAATCAACCAGAAGCATCTTTGCCAGCTTTCCAGAAAGAAACCATCCACTAGAGAGAAGAAGAGATAGAAAGAAATAGAAAAATAAGAATTTAATGTAAGCAATGGAACCATCTAAATAAAGAAAAGCAGCCCCTACATGTACACAAAAATATCAATTACCAGAAAAAAGAAAGGGGGGAAGGGGGTGGAGGTTTGGGAGCCAAAGATTAAATATCTAATCAATTATAAAAATAAAAAATAGATTGGATAAATGAAAACAGGTGCGGAACATAACGAGAGCAAAAAACCATTCCGACAGTAACTATTAATAAAACATTTCCATATTCAATCATCAAAAAAATATACTAATCCATTTTTGATAAGCATGCAAATATTCAACCCCACATAATCTCAAACATGCAAAAAAAAAGTGAATGTTTGGATCCATGAGATTCACCTTGATGAACCATTACCGTCAAATATACCATCCATTGAAGCCACGTCAAAAATGTTTGCCTTTAAAGCTACTGCAGAAACACAAGAAGGGGAACTGCTCCACAGATAAAAAGGAAAAGAAAATATCAAAAACAAAGTGCTTTAGTGTTCAGAAGTTACAGTTAACAACAATAAACAATTCCAAAAGAATATACATAATACATTAAAGGGCAGCAAGTAAAGCAAGAGATTAATAATTTTAAAAGTTCTGTCCTCACTATGGCCAATTTTTTTTTTTTTTTTTCAATAAGAATTTATGAAAAGAAAAAGCACATTAATCCACAAATCAGAAGCTGACATGCATTTCTGTCATGTAGAACTACACAACAGGAAGGACTGAATTACCATTTCAACATCTTTGCTAAAATATTGACACCCATGGACATTGCTGCAGCACTACTTGAATTAGGAGACAAATTCCTAATTAAGGTGCAAATGATCTCAACCATCCTGCAGTAAAGAGACAAAACAACTTTTTTTCAAGTTAAAAAGACAATGTACAGTGAATATCATAAAATAAAAAGAAAAGCAATAAAACGGAGTTCAAATTAACTAAATACCACACATTCTTTTCCATATGCCCATTTAAGCTAGTTGCTTGAACATAGAATGAGTTGCCAACACCCATCAATGCAAAACGTGTGGCCTACAAATGATACATTAATAGAAGCATTGTTAAAAGAGAATAAAGCTTCAAGTTAGTGCTTGACACAGTGTAACTTTTACAGAAATTAAAGCTGAATTGCATAGACAATAACAAAAGATGTCTTGATTTAATCAGTCTTACAGCATAAAAAAAAATAAAAGAAAGTGATCTATATTGAAGATTAACAAACATCTAATGCACACAATCAAAAACTTCACTGAAAGCACCTTGAAGACTGCTGACGTTCTCTGGAAAGAAACTTTTTGATAAAGTATCACAATGACTTTTAAACTTTTCACTAAATATAAGATAAGTTAATTTGTTCCAGAAATATCAGTATATTTAACAATTATAACCGCTGAGAAGAATTACCATGCTAGAGGACACCATTCTACTAAGCAAATCAAGAGTAAGAAGAGCTTCCCCACTACTGTCTGGATATCGCTCTTGGGCCAAACGCAGGAGCAACACAAGCACCGCAGATTGTGTATACTACACAAAAATGCATGTCAGGGAAAAAAGAGGAAAGCTCTACTAATAAAATTGTACAGCAGAAATAAAAGGGTATCAAGTTTGCTCTGAATGAGTATAGAGTTTCATAAATTATTAGAATATGACATCATGTCAATCAAACCATACTACGATACAGTAAAAAGCCAAATTTGAACTGACATAATCCGGTATAAATAACAGCTTCAACCACAGGTTCACAACAGTTAAGAACTTTTGATGCAACATTCATAAGCATCAAATATAAATGTAAGTAAGCAAAGCTGGTCAAAGATGAAAAAAAAATATATATTAACCACGTGCCTTGACCAAAAATGTTCACAGACCATTAATTACAATCAAGACATTTACCTGCACTGATGCTGCACAAAATCAAGTGATTAATAAATAAAATATCATGCTCCTTGCAAATGACCATAATTACATGCAAGTAAGAAGCAGACCAAAAGTTGCCACATGAGTGTTGTTATCAAATGCTGATTCAAACTTACAAAGAGACAGTGACACAACCATAAACATCAAGGAAGAAATAAATATCTTTAACATTATTTTCAATAAAACCAAACAATAAAAAAATACTTAGTAAAAGAAATAGTTCCCAGAAAAATCCAATTGACTCTGAACACAAGACAACTAACAAACACTTGTAGAACATTTAGAGGCTAGACCATTTACCTCCCAACGTACAAGAGCAGTATTTCCACCAAGTACTTTTAAAACATGACCTCGAGTTTTACTAGGAATGAGCAAACCATCAACCCCAGGAACATGCAATGGGTGTAGAGTTTCAACAATCTGAGATATGCCATCTACCACGGAGTCACTAGTGATCTCAAACAAGGTTGATATACCGACAGATCTATCTAAAAAATTATACCTGTTGACAGGAAGACATAACATAGATTATAGTTATTCAATGAACAATTTACCTTCAAAACGATAGATTAGAATTTAAAAGCGCAATTAAAAAGTTGCAGGGAATATGACAAAGGGGAGGATATCAACATAAATCATAATTCTTATACAAACTAGGTTCAGTAACACCAAAAATCCTATACCTATTCTAAAGACTAAAGAATTGTCATTACTAAAAATTTGCATATGGTCTTAGGATTCTTAGCTATGGAACATAAGATTTAATATCAAACAATCAAATTAATTACTCAAGATCAGGTAGTGATAAAAAAAAAATTAGCATTTAATTTAGGTATTACATTGATACAACAGCAAATCAGGTGTCACTATTCCATTAGATGAATGCATACAGATTACCTTTCTGGAAGCTAACCATGCAGATGTTGTCACTTGTCATGAAAGAAAAACCATGCAAAAGACATACTATGCTTCTTGTATGAATAGAAAAATCTACAACTAATATACATAAAATAAAATAAAAAGACTGTCACAAGTGGCACAAAAGTGGAAGCTGATGCACATATGACATGTAAAGGTGCAAAGCATAATGAGCAGCATTTTAATGGAAATTTGCTTATTCTTTTTCCTTTGCAAGCACAGGTATGATATGTGTTGTATAACAATTCCAATTCGGATTCAAATAGCTTTGATCAAGCAAAAAATGATAACTCAGGCTAGAGGCTTTTGGTCATCAAAGGGGGTAAATAATTTGAATATTTGATCATTAATAAACTGAACATCATTGTATCCATAAAACAAAAACCAGCACTATACCCATACAATCAATAAGAGGTTTCATGCTCTGCAGTGTAAGGTGATCAACTGAATCCATGTGATCACCTAGAAAAGAAATGAATTCTACTTACACGCATTCTGCAGGCCAACTTCCCTCGCAAAGAGATGCTAAAAGGCGAACAAGTTCCACTGTCCTGGTAGGAAATTCACCTTCCAAGTTGCAAAGAAAACACCGTATAGGACCATCAACAAAACTTTCCTTGTCCCAAAACTGAATACAAAGTGACTCCTACAATATTGAGAAAGAGAATCTCCAATTTATCAAATATGGAAATCAATAACTAAAAAGGAATCAAATTGAAACCCTGAAGGGTAATCAGCTAATTGCTATAAATGCAAACCTCTCCATGGTAAATTTTGCAAAGAATATCCAGTATCAAATTTAGAGTACCATCCTCTAACTGCATCATTAAAAGAGGAGAATCGATATGAAAGCATTCAATAAATCCCTTATAAGCAACTTCCACAATTGAAGTGTACTGTACCTGAAGATTGATCTCATAAGCCGCAATAAATGCAGAAATGAAGGTTCGCAAGACACTTCGATAACCAGCAACTGGTCCCTGCAACATATTTTAAAAAGTAAAAGACATATTCTTCATTATGCAATGGACAAGACAGGAAGAGTCACTGTTAGGAACAAGAAATCTTAATTCTTAAACTGAGAATAACTTACATCAGATTCCTCCAATAAGTCACTATGAAGGATTTCAAGAAAATAACTCAAAGATGCAGCCTCAAAGGCTTGACGAACATAGCCAACATGATCAATCTCCTAATTTAATTGAAAACAGAAAACATAGTCAAGATTGACACAAGCAAACACAATTGTGTAGTAAACAGCATTTTGACAAATCCATACCATTAGCACTCTATTTTCCTCTCTACCAGGAAGTGAAGAGATTAAACAAAGAAACACCGCCCATGCAAGAATTAGGGGGCCGGCTTCTTTCATTTCAAAAGCATCAAAAGTAGATAATATTGCATCCATCTCTTGGACATAAATTGAGGAAAAAGCCAAAGCACCCGTCCTAAGAAATGGCAAAACAGGTATCTTTTAATAGTTGAACAGGCTTGAAATTTAAAAAGAAAAAAGAGAAACAACAGAGAAGGCAAAGCATTTCTAGAAAGAATCATAATTTAGTCTTATTAAAAAAAAAATAGAAATAATAATAGTAATAAATTATGTACAATCATTACTACTGGTACTAACCTCCCTATCCCACCCCCACCAAGTAAAAAACAAGAAAATAAATCTTCTATTGAAACTCAATAAATGATAGATATGCTACAATGATTATTTCAATTATACATAAACAATATTAACAAGGTTTCAATAGCATTGTTCTGCTTCTGCCGTCAAAAAGGTTCTATCCAAGATAGAAAGAGATATTCAAGAGTTCCTAGATGATGCCTAAATATATATGAGGGAACTAACAACTAGCTAAAAACCTGAAAGGTGTGTCATCATGAACCATTTGAAGAAGATTCTCCAGGTCCAGCGTTTCTATAAGGATAAGTAGCAGCTGATTTTTGGCATCATAAGAAGATTTTAGTGCATCATTTGAGACTGCCAGCTTCCCAAAATTATAAGACCCAGATACGATTCCCTGTGGCATGAATGTTTTTGAACAAGGATTAACATTATAACTAAAAAAATGTGTAACAATCATACAACTTATAGAGCAAGAAGAATAACAATATACCTTATAGAGTGAGCATAACTTCTTCCATTTTTCACCATTACATATAGAAAACGACTCATAATAAACAAGGAAAAGAATGTCCAAAACCAAATTGTCTTCAATTAGTGTCTCCTCAGCCCACAAAGTGAAAAGATCAATATCCTTCAAGGCATTACCACAGATAATCAAATATTAGAACTAAAATATATTATAGCTGATTGAAATAAGATAAGCAAGCACCGTTATATCAAAGTTGATGCAGTTATATAGCAGAAGGAAACATAGAACTCTACCATAATTATAGGAACGTCATAACTTACAAGAAAATAATACCCACTCTATTATTAAATTAGCTTCATACAAGAGAAGAGAGTAAGCATTCCTTATCAAAAAAGGAGGAAACAAATAGATATGCAAAAGTTTTTAATAAACTAAAATTGATGATTATATACATGTATGAAACTATGAATATGTCAATACACATGTTTACATAAATATCAAAGATCCATGTCTCTAATCAACAAACCTTAAGACTGATCCGCTATACACCTATACCAGATGAATGATGACAACTTTACATATACCTAGATATTACCCGCATTAATCAATCAACAGACTTTAGATAGTGACATTATAAGTGTATTTGAGCACCCAATCCATGCATCATTCACTTCCTATCCTATACAATCATATAGGTGTTATAAAGTAGATGACATGATATCAAGCATACCATATCCTTGGGATGAGTAGCAGATAAAAGGTCGTGCAGGACAGAAATAAATTTGCTTTCCAGTCCATCCGAAATCAGCTTTAGTGCCTCCTCCATAACAACATTCTTTTCTTCCAAGCTCTTTCCAACATATACTGGAGAAAAATCAGTGGTATTAGCAACAAGGAACTAAAAATAACAACTTAGTACGTCAACTGAATGCATGTCATAAAAGTTTCCAGGTTAAAAGACCAAACGACACCATAAGAAAAGAAGCAAAATAAATCTCAAAATTAGAGAATGGGAAAAACTGAGAATTAGGATATTCTCCCTAGGAACTTACAAGCATGCATGAGAATGCGTCTGGTACACTTCAACAAGCATTGTCGCTCAATGTAATATTGAAGCAGTATCTTCATACAAACAGCAAGGATAAATGAGAATAGATCAAACATAAGATTAGCAGCAAATAAGTGCTTCGTGACAGTTACATCATTACTATAGCATCTTTCAAAAGCATTTCAATTCTATAATTCAACTCAACCAAGCAACTATTGTACTCGAAATTGGCTATAATGCAATATCTATAAAATAAAAAACAAGGATTAATAAAATGGTAAGGAAACAACTAACCGCATGCAGAGATTCTTGAACAATTGAATCAAAAGCTACATTATGCTGATCCCGTTGCCTTTCAACAAGAATGTAGGATTGCACCTCATCTAAACACTGAAAAATGACGAATTAGCATAATAAATGGAAGCACCAATTATGTACAGACCATGTTAATTTTGCATTACAAAGTATAGTATAACCAATAGCTCAAAATTCACATTTAGGTTACCCTTGATAACAAATAATATCATAATACTGTAACACATTTCCAAATAACCAGTCACATGAAATCGGACTAATACTCATGTACATAAGCAGCACTAATAACAATAACTAACAACAAAATGCATTCCACATACAAGCGGACACTCAAGGAAGGCATTTCTAGTCAATTAATCACTAAATTCGCATTTAAACTCCTCGGTTTTCACTTTTCACAAGCAAGAATAATATAGAATACAAAATTAAAACTGAGACAGGCGAAAAAACAAGAATACTGATAAATTTTTTTTTTAAAAAATAAAAAATAAATAAAAAAACTCACTAAATAGGAGCTGATTTTCAAAGCTACGTCTTTGAATTCGGAATTTATCAACAACTGATGAGAGCCGACTTTCACTATCTGCGAATTCAACGCCGCCTTCGACTTCTCGTTTGGTGGCTTGAAACGCGACACTGTTTCGACAAACCACGCGCGATTCTCCTCCAACTTCTTTACCTGAATAAAACAACAACACGAAATTCAATCGCGAATAAACCTACACACTTACACATATACGTACGTACGTATACGAGTACAAAATACAGAAATGTAGATAGAGATAGAGAGAGTGTGTGTGGCGGTGTTTTACTAGATTTGGAGAGAGGTCGGAGGAGAGAGAGGCGGTCTCAAGCTCGGAGAGAAAGTCGGCGAAGGGATGCCACCAGAGAGAGGAGTCGACGGTGGTGGTGTTCGCCATTGGAAGAGATTTTGGTGAGCTAAAACCCTAGAACGAAGAAGAGAGAGTCTGTGTTTTATGTGTTTTTGATTTTTCGCGCTTTATCAAACTTGTGCGTTTTTTGTTTCGGTTGTTTTTTTTCGTTAGCGTTTTTTCTTGGTTTGGTTTCTGATACGTCGAAAATGCTTTTTCGAAAAAAAATCGATTGATTTTTTTTTTTATTATTATTAAATAAAATTAAAATTTGGGTTTCATGAAGGGAGATATTACACCAAACCAATTTTATCTAGTCAATTTTTTTTTTACATTTAATTTATTAGATTTTAAAATAATATAAAGGCCCTTTCTAAAAAAAGACGGTGTCGCAACTTAAATTTACAATTTATCAATATTTTCTTGTTATTCGAAATTGACTCAAACATGAGACATTTGAAGTGGGTTGGATCGTTCACAGTTAACTTTTCAATACAAATGAAATAAAATCCCGGCCCAACCGATCCTAAACCAACCTTACCTGAACTTAACCGACTACAACTGAAACTAACGGTAATGTATAGCTAAATTTGTTTGAAAAATGAGTGAAACTCATTTAATCAATTTTTTTTTTTTTGATTGTTTATGCAGAATATTCAATAATGTTACACTATTATTTGCATTTGAAGTTTTTGAATTTTTGATGGTAGCATCTCACTGATTTCAAAATTCATCAAAACAACAATTAAAAAAAAAAAATACTGAAATCTTGAAAATTAAAACATTCTGGATTATGTAAACAAGACAACTTGATTTCATGTAATATATTTAAGCAACGAAAACTGATTCACACTTTTTGTTTTCACTTTACAATAATAATGGTCTATAATCGCCTTCCTCTGTATATTTTGAAGACCTTATTGTGCAGTAGCGATCAGAGACTTCACTGGAACATTTGATTAAATAATTATTATATTAATAATAATATATTAATTAATTAATTAATTGATGGTTTTGAGGTTGAGGAGAAATTGGTGGCAGTGGAGGGAGCTTTGGCAATGGTGGGAGTTGCTTCTTGGGGAACGGCGGAGGAAGTGGTTTGTGAGGTGGAGGAACTTTTGGGAATGGAGGCTTCAAGAGTGGTAGCTTTGGTGGAAGAACTTTTGGGAAGGGAGGAGGAGGGGTTTTAGGGACTGGGGGAGGAGGGGTTTTAGGGACAGGGGGTTTTGGTTTGTAGATAGGAGTTGGCGGTGGAATCACTTTTGGGACTGGGGGAGGAGGGGTTTTAGGGACAGGGGGTTTTGGTTTGTAGATAGGAGTTGGTGGTAGAATCACTTTTGGGACAGGGGGAGGAGGGGTTTTAGTGACAGGGGGAGGAGGGGTTTTAGGGACAGGGGGTTTTGGTTTGTAGATTGGAGTTGGTGGTGGAATCACTTTTGGGACAGGGGGAGGAGGGGTTTTAGGGACAGGGGGTTTTGGTTTGTAGATAGGAGTTGGTGGTGGAATCACTTTTGGGACTGGGGGAGGAGGGGTTTTAGGGCCAGGGGGTTTTGGTTTGTAGATAGGAGTTGGTGGTGGAATCACTTTTGGGACTGGGGGAGGAGGGGTTTTTGGGGGTGGAAGCACTTTTGGGACTGAGGGAGGAGGGGGTTTTGGTTTGTAAATAGGAGCTGGTGGTGGAAGCACTTTTGGGATTGGAGGAGGCTTGACCAGTGGGGGTTTTGGTGGAAATCTTGTTGGAGCTGGAGGAGGAGGAAGTGGCTTTTCGAACACTGGCGGTTTAGGTGGAAGCGGCTTAATTGGCAGCGGTGGTGGAAGAGGGAGGAGAGGCTTCTTGAAATTAGGATGGCCAACAAAAGGTGGAAATTTTGGAAGAAAAAATTTAGGCAATGGTGGTTGCTGGAAATGAGGCCAAAAAAAGGCTGATGCGCAAGTTACCAGCGAAAACTTGAGTTTTCCGGGCAAGCTGAAGGTGTGTTTTTCATCGGTTTTTGTCTTGAAAACAATCTTGGTGGACTCCAAGCCACCATGAGCAGGACAAGGTGTGCCTGCTGCTGATGATGCTGATGCACTACTGTGTAACTGTGCATAGCATTCTTCCTTCAATTTTCCATCTTCAACCATCTCGTCAGGAAGTGATACGGTGAATTTACCGTCTTCATCAAGCTCTCCGATCCCTCGTGTTTTGAATTCTCTGTTTTCCGGCTGGCAGTCTATGGTCACTTTAAGTCCTGCATAGAAGAGAAATGTAGGTAAAATATGCTTCATTAATATAACTTTACTATGCAACATTACAATAATTATAATCAGATACAAGATTCCTACATGTTTTATTCATGAGGGATCGACTCTGTAACAACCCGCACATGAAAGTAACACAATACACATACCTGAAAAGGCCTGGCTGGTTTTGAAGTTATTTTGTTCACAATCTACACATTCTCCATTTCCAACAACTTCAACTTTCTGATGATCATAACCATGGCAGAAACCTGAAGCCAATAGAAAGGAAACCAGGAAGCACAAAAGCGCTTCCTGAGAAACGGGACGTATCCACATTGGGAACCGTGCTCCCGGCACCCAAAAACAAACTAGCTAAAATAAAACCAAACACCAGATTATGATCTCAGATGATGCTATGCTACAATAAGCTTCTGTTGCTTGATTGATACAAAACATAATAAGGCCTTCATTATATATAGTGATTTCAAAGAGAATTTAAACCTCCTCTCACTAACGGCCTCAAATGATTTTTATTAGAATTCGTCATTGTGTACTTGTGTAGTCATTCTCACTATTTAACGTGTAACTTTAATTTTTGAAGATTGTTTGTTGAAGATATGTAGATATGAAGTAACAGATAGGTTTGTTGAAGATTGTTTTAGTATTATCAAAAGTACGGCCAATGTGTTAGAGTGGTAACGGTGGCTCGTTTGCCTAACAATATCTTGGGTTGGGTTCGAGTTTTACCCGCTCTTGTGACATATATATGTGTATATATATATATAAAATTGTACTTTCAAAATATTTAAAATACTTTTTTTTTAATCTATTCTATAATATTTCTCTAATGCTTTCATTGAAATTATTTTTCAAGTGTTTCTATATAAAAAAAAAATGCATTCAATTAATCGGTTTCATTTTTATTTTTTTTAACTCCAAACTTTGATTAATTTCAATCGATTTGGGATTTGGGAGAAGATGAGAAGTGGACACGGTCAATCTCATCGTGCCATTGGAATAAAAATTTAAAGGCCGCATTTTCAGATGAACAGAACTTTTATGGACCAGCATGTGCTTCAATGGAAACCTGCAATGCAGAACTCTAAAGTCCCCACCATGTACACATATTTGGTGGGCTTTAAATTAGATCCTCTAAAATAGTAAAATTGACAGCAAATTGGCATCTTAGGTGATGACAAGCAATTACTATTGTTGGTTTTTCTAGTCCATTTTTGTTTACTGTCACAACAAAATCCCGGACTTCTGCATAAGATCCATATAGGTGCAATAGATTGTCCAACTTTTTTTCTTAAAAATTGAAATAAAAATTTAAAGTTAAAGTTTTTGTTCTCTTTTGAATCATTAGGTTTTTCAATCATATAAATTAACTTAATTAATATTACCTTGATCTATAATAATTAGTTTCAAAGATGTTATCCTGCATGCACATAATTCTCATGTAGAATCAATCAATGATCACTATATATTTGACAACCAGTTTTATATAACTAGACATTCTAGTGAGGATTGATTGGAAAACTATTTCATGTCAACAACAAACTTGAAGAAAAGTTGTTTTTAAAGTTTTGAATTAAAATTTAGATGGTTAAGTTTGGAGTTATAATAATAATAATAATAACAACATTTTTTTTCTTGAACTATCAAGTTCTTAGTTTTTAACTGTTTATTTTTTTCTTAAATAAATATGCCATGAGATATTATTTTGATTTTTGAGCTTAGACTTAATGGTTGGATGTCTCTTTCCATGAAATAATATGCATGTTAGATGATTAATAAAAATTAACCGTATGAGAAATATATAGGGGTGGGCACTCAAACCGCCAAACCGATCAACCCGGCCAAACCAAACCAATTTAAGCGGGTTGGTTTGGTTTCGTTAAATAAAATAAACCAATTGGGTTGTTTTTGAGCAACCCAATTGGTTTGGGTTGGTTTATGGGTTGCGTTTTATTAAACCGTATAACCCAATCCAAACCATTACATACTTAAATATATATATATATATTATTAATTAAATTATCGGAGAAAACAAATAAAAACCGAAGTTAACCTAATGCAACAAGGAGTGAACTTCGAAACTTCAAAGTGGTTGCTTCGACGGTGATATATATTATTAATTTAGAAGCTTAAACAATTTAGTTTTATTTTATAAGTTTTAGGCGTTCCACACTTGAATTTTTTTTTTTTTTTTTTTAACGATTATCATTCTGCACTTGAGTTAAATTTAGTATTATAAATTAGTATTATTATTTATGTTATTGATAATTGGTTTAACTACTTATATTGATAATTTTATATTATTATATTTATTCAAATAAAAAAATAATGTAATTATTTTCTTAAACCGTTAAACCAAACCGAACCAAACCGATTTTTATTGGTTTGGATTGGTTTGGTTTTATCTTATAAATGGTTTGGTTTGGGTTGTAAAAAAATAAACCGATTTTATAATGGTTTGGTTTGGGTATAGTCAAACCCAACCCAAACCAACCCATGCCCACCCCTAGAAATATATATATATATATATATATAGGAGAACTTTAAAAGTAACCATAAAATTAGTGGGTTTATTGTTTTACCTGACATTAGCATTTTTATTGTTTTTGTTACGATACTACATCAGTCTTCCTAGATTCTAGTTTATAGTCTCCTACATTCTTGTATATGATATTATCTTTGTTTATATGATAATTATCTCTAGTAGGGTTTTTAGGACTTTCTCTTATGCTATATAAATAACTGTGTAATGTAATACAATTCTTATTCAGAAATACAAATTCTACATGGTATCAAAGCTTTCCTATTTCTAACGAAACTTTTTTTTTTTTTTGATCCTCATTCTGCATACCACCATGGCCACCGTTGCTTCCTCCACATCCTCCTCTGCTCCTTCTTCCTCCTCCACGCCATTTCTACCTGGTCCTACAATTGCCAATTTCCTTAAACTTACGGAGTCAAACTATCTTATTTGGACTGCTCAACTGAGGCCGTTTCTAATTGGTCATGGCTTATATCAGTTTGTTGATGGCACTTCGCTTGCCCCTTCCTCTACAATTTCTGCAGTTGACAATGCTACCGTTGATCCCAACCCTGCCTATCTCCAATGGTTTCAGCGTGATCAGCTGGTGGTCAGCTATTTGGTGGCTACTATGACAGAGCCCATGCTCTCCCTGATTGTCGGCAAGTCCAGGGCTTTAGAGATGTGGATGTGCCTAAAGGATAACTTCTCCCAGCAGTCAGTTGCCAATGCTGCCAACATCTGTTTTCAGCTTATGGACATGTCAAAGGGTTCCAAATCGATCTTCGCTTACCTCCAACATGCTAAGTCTCTCTCTGACTCTCTTGCCGCAATCTATGAACCAGTTTCCTCTACTGATTTTGTTACCACTGTCCTTCGTGGTCTTGGTTCAGACTATGCCATGATTGTCACCGCCATATTGAACTTTCCTCCTCTACCACGATTTGAAGATCTTCGAGCATGTCTCCTCTCTTTTGAATCGCAACTACAGCGTCCCAAACCTACCGATTCTGGCAGTACCACGACTCTAATCTCCACCCAATCTCCTTCTCCCACAGCCAACATAGCTCACGGTTTCTCTCATGGTCGTGGGCAGTTCCGTGGTGGTCGCAATGGTCGTCGTGGCAACTCTCGTGGTCGTGGTCATGGTAGTGCCCCTTGGCATTCCACTTCGGATTACTCCATTTTTGGTTTCGGTCGGGGTCATGTTTGGCCGCAGCAACTTGGTAGTCGTGGTCTCCTTAGTGCTCATCCATCTCAGGCTCATTCCCCTCAATGGTGCTTAACGTGCTCTACTCATCAACACTCGATTTTGAGTTGTCCTCATCGATATCATGGCCCCGAATCTCTCACTGTTCCATTTGCGGGTATGCATGTCGCTCAGAATTCGCCTCCTCCTGACTTTACTTGGTATCCTAACACCGGTGCTACTCATCATATGTCAAACACTGCCCCTCCTGATTTTGTCCCTTTTACCAGTAATACTTCTGTTCTACTTGGTAATAGGGCCTCCCTTCCCATTACCAACACTGGTAATGTTCCTGTGTCTCTAGGCTCTCATAAATTATCTCTCAATAATGTTTTTCATGTTCCTTCATTGAATAAAAACTTATTGTCTGTTGCACGTTTCACAAAGGATAATTCTGTCAGTTTCACTTTTACTCCCTCTGGTTATATTATTTCTGATCTCACTTCTGGTGTTCCACTATTTCAGGCCCCCTGTAAAGATGGTCTTTATCCATTCTTGCAGCCACAACCTTGTGCTTTGGCAACGACCACTACGTCAAACCTTTGGCATCTTCGTCTTGGTCACCCGTCATCCACCGTCCTCCGTCACTTAGGTTCCAGTTCTTTAGGTTCAGATTTTTCAAGTAATTTTCCCTTTTGTAATGACTGTGCAACTTGCAAGTCTCACAAACTCCCATTTATTTCCAATAAAATTCATGAAATTTTTCCATTTTCTATTGTTCATTCTGATGTTTGGATGTCTCATCTTTCCTTTGTGTCTGGTTTTAAATACTATGTGTTATTTACTGATGAATTTTCGCGTTACTCATGGATTTATCCAATGTGCCAAAAATCTGAGGTTTTTACACATTTTTGCACTTTTGTTGCAATGGTTAAAAATCTTTTTAATTCTACAATTCAAAATTTTCAATGTGATGGTGGTACTGAATATGTCAATTCTAAATTTACAGATTTGTGTCATACTTTAGGTATTCACCAACGTCATTCGTGTCCTCACACACCTCAACAAAACGGTCTTGCCGAACGCAAACACCGTCACATTGCAGACATGACTCGTACTCTATTGTCTACATCTCATGTGCCACTTCATTTATGGGTTGAGGCCGCTCTAACCTCTGTTTACCTTATCAATCTCCTCCTTACCCCAACTCTTGGGTGGTCCTCTCCATACTACATGCTCTTTCGTAAAATTTCTAGCTAAAGTCATCTTCGCACTTTCGGGTGTGCCTGTTATCCTCATCTTGGGTCATATGTCTCCAACAAACTTCAGCCTCGTTCCACTGAGTGTGTCTTTCTAGGGTACAATCCACATCATAAAGGGTATCGGTGTCTTGATCAGGTAACTCAACGGGTATATGTCTCGCGTCATCTTATTTTTAACGAGCATAAATTTCCTTTTGAGAACATACAGGTACTGCGAGATCCGTCTCAATTGGCCACATTGGAGCTCCACCCTATTCATTCACCACCTGCAACAGTTGCAACTACTCCTTCGCCCAATACTGTGCTGGTCGAATTGCCTATTTCTCCTCGACAACACCTGGCTCCAGCTGCGTTGGAGTTTGTTGCAGCACTAGCTCCGCCAGAAACTGCACCGGTATTGCCGAATTCTGCTACACCAGCACCGCCTACCTCAGCACCACCAGATTCCGCTGCTGCAACACACCTCTGCCGAGCCTCCCACAAGCTGTACATACTGCTCCAATTTTGCCCGGTCACTACATGACCACTCGGCTCCGTGATGGCATCCGACAGCCCAAAGTTTGCACCGATGGCACTATCCGGTATCCTCTTTCTGAAGCCCATACCTCAGTTCTATCTCAACCGATTGAACCTACTTGCTTTACTCAAGTTGTCAAAAATTCCGAATGGCGGAATGCTATGGCCGAAGAATTTAATGCACTTGTCAAAAATGACACTTGGACTCTAGTTCTGCAATCTCCTCCTCACAATACGGTCGACTGCAAATGGGTTTTTCGAATCAAGCGTCACTCCGATGGCTCTATCGAACGGTACAAAGCCCGACTAGTTACAAAGGGTTTTCATCAACAACCTGGCCTTGATTATGATGAGACTTTCAGTCCCGTTGTCAAACCTGCCATAATCCGTACAGTTCTTTGTCTCGCTGTCAAGAATTCTTGGTCTCTTCGTCAGTTGGATGATAACTCTTATTTTTACACGTTGTGTAACCCCTTACTTTTATCTTTTATGCTTGTTTCCCGAGTAAAACCGGGTATTTAACGGATTTAATAAGCGTTTCAGGATTCCTTCCAGAAGAGGGGTTTTTGTGCAAAGATGCAGGAATTTTGGGGCAAATGTGCAATTTCTGGAAGTTGGTTCTGCGCCCTTAGTGGTTTTGCGTTTAGGGGCCGCAGAAAAGGGACCAGAAGATCCCATTTTTGTCACGAATTCTGCGCCCCTGATTATGCTCCCTTGGGCGCAGAACAGGGTGCATTTTAGTTTCTTATAGGAACAACTTTTGAAATTCTGCTCCCTTGGCCGCAGAACAGGGCGCATAACAGGGAGCATAATTTGCCCGATGCTGTCAACTTCAGTTGCCAATTTCAAGTTCCTTGGGCCCCCAAATTTCGGCAAACCAGGATCTTGTCTCTGACCATTGCCTTGGCTGAGAGAGGGGAGGTAATGATGAGGAAAATATTGGTGGGCCCTCTTCATTTATGAAGCATGATGGTGTTGGTTGTCATGGGGAGAAGAGAGAAAGACTTTGGATACCCATTTCTTCTTCTTTCAAAAGGGAGGACGACCACACACAACCCTCTCGGCATCCCAACTTCTCCTCTCTCTCTCTTCCGCCCCACTCTCTCTCTCTTCCATCTTCTTCCATCTTCTCCACCAAATAAGGAGAGATCCAAGCTCCCATGGAGGTTTTTCCTCCATGGGAGCTCACCATACACCTCCACCACCCTTTTTACACTACATCCACCCATCTAGGAGTAGATTACAAGAAGAATGGAGTGGTCTTTGGACCAAAAACGAGCTAGGAAATCAAGGAGAGCTTGGAGGAGTTGTCTTCAAGGGTTGTCTCCTTTACACTCATTTCTTTTTGTATTTCTTGTTTTCCTAGATGTAATCACCAATTTGGGAATTTTGTAAACCTACACTTATTGCAATATATGTATGATTGTTCTTAATTTTCTTTGAGTTTTGTTCTACTCTTTGCTTATTCATGATTAAATCTCTTATTGTGATATTCATGTGTGTGATGGGTCTAAATTAATGTGTCCATGAATGGGATTAGGAGTAGTGTAATTTAATTTAGGAGTAGAGTAATTTAGCATCCCATAATTGTTGATTGATTGATGGATGATCCAAAATACCATGTTTAGAATGATTTGAGTGTTGAGTATTAGCTCTAAAGAGTGGGAGAAGTTTGATTGATGCATGTACTTGCTAAATTAGACTTTGGTTCAATATTCTTGTACTTAATGGGTCTTTGTTTTCAAAGGCAAAATTGCTCACCCATGGTTTGGGTTGGGTGATGGATTGATTTAGGGATAATTCCCAAATCAAAAGAATGAACCCCTAGCTTAAATTGAATGGTCTTAATGAATAACAATCAACTTGTTGCATGTAGTTGTTTGGTAAGCTTGTTTCCATTTTTAGCCATCCTAGGGAGATTGATAAAACCGAATCCGTATCTAGAGCAAAGACAAACTAAATTCCTCTTATGCTTGTGTAGTTATAGGGGTATTTCATTGCTTAATGCTTTCACTCGGTTGGCCACCTTGTGGATGATATTTAGGCTGTGTGTTATATATTGCGTGGTTCACATTAACATGTCCAGCGTGATATCCTCTACATTTGACCAGTAAGTTGAGAGATCACTAGGCTGGCGTGTAGAGCTCGTGTGTGTGTCCCACAGTCCTTAATGAATCCAAGCATTTATGCATGGATGTAATCTCTAAAACATCGAGAGAGATTAGAGATTAATTAAGGGGACACGAGCATATAACATACGTGTTGTATGGGTATCTCGTATTCTTAATGCTTTCACTTGGTTGCCATCCCGTATTTGGTTAGCCATTGTGAATGAATTATTGGCTGTAGTATGGCCCACGCGGTTGCGCATTACATGCCCAACGAAATAACCACTGTATATGACCAGACAGTTGAGAGATCACTAGGCTGGCGTACAGAGCTCGTGTGTGTGTGTCCCAAAGTACTTAATGAATCCATGCATTGTGTGGATGTGATTTCTAAGACTCGACAGAGATTAGAGATCAATTAAGGGGACACGAGCCTATGATATACTTGCACATTGAGGGACTAAGTGAGTCTAGAGCTTAATTATGATGATTGTCACGGTTGAATCATTTCCTTAGTGTAACCACATTTCATGCCATCTCTCCATTCCATCCTATCCATGTATATATTATGTTAGTTAGTTTATTTATTTATATTATTTACTACTTTTCCGCAAACGCAACACACGAGTTCTCTCGGAGTGTTGTAATAATAGCTAGAACCGGTGACGGTCGGCGAATCCCACCTCCCTGCGGAACGATACCCTCACTTGCCGCTGTGCTAGTCCCTGTGACTCGCGCGCTAGCGAGGTAGAACTTAAATGTTCATCTTTTGACCGACATCGCAACGACGTGTCGTCATTGGATATTAAAAATGCCTTTATGAATGGTATTCTTCGTGAGGATGTTTTCATGACTCAACCATCTGGCTTTGTCGATCCGTATCGACCACATCATATTTGCAAGTTACAGAAGGCGCTATATGGCCTGAAACAGGCGCCCAGAGCATGGTTCGGCCGTTTTAGCATTTTCTTACTTCGTTTTGGTTTCCTGCAGAGCAAAGCTAATACCTCACTCTTCATCTATCGTCATGATTCTCACACTCTTTATTTATTATTGTATGTTGATGATATTATTCTGATCAGCGGCCATGTAAATTTTATATCCCTTTTTGTAGGTTACCTTGGCCGAGAATTTGATGTGAAAGATTTGGGGTCTTTGCGGTACTTCTTGGGTCTTGAAGTTAATCCTCATCCAGAAGGCCTACATGTCTCTCAAGTGAAATATACATTAGACCTCCTTCATCGTAATTCCATGACTGAATGCAAGCCGTGTTCCACACCACTTGTTGCCAAAGTGAAGCTCTCTGCCACTGACGGTGATCTCCTCATCAATGCCACTGAATTTCGTCACCTGGTTAGCTCTCTCCAGTACCTGACATTGACTCGTCCCGACATTGCCTTTGCTGTTAGTTCCGTGGCTCAATTCCTTAGCTCCCCACGCCAACCCCACTTAATGGCTGTCAAACGCATTCTTCGTTATCTCAAAGGCTTCATTGATCACGGTATTCTTATCAGCTCTTCTCTTACACCACTGACCATACGAGCTTTCTCTGATGTTGATTGGGCTGGCTATCCTACAACTCGTCGCTCCACTACTGGTTATCTTATCTTCTTGGGTTCAACTCTTGTCTCATGGTGTTCTAAAAAGCAACCGACAGTTGCTCGATCTAGTACTGAATCAGAATATCGTTCCCTTGCTCACGCGTGTGCTGAAACTGTTTGGGTTAGCTTTCTCCTTCATGAACTTGGCTACCTCGTTTCTTTTCCTACATTGCTCTACTGTGACAATATCAGTACTACCTACCTTGCTGCCAAACTAGTCCACCATGCGCGCACTCGCCATATTGAGTTGGACTATCACTTTGTCCGTGAGAAAATGGCTCTTAGTAGTCATCGGGTTACTTTCGTCCGCTCTGCTGATCAACTTGCGGACCTTCTTACCAAGGGCCTTCCCAAATGACAACACACACGTCTAACAACCAAACTGATTCGTCCACGGTAGCCCAGTTTGAGGGGGGGTGTTACGATACTATATCAGTCTTCCTAGATTCTAGTTTATAGTCTCCTACATTCTTGTATATGATATTATCTTTGTTTATGTGATAATTATCTCTAGTAGGGTTTCTAGGACTTTCTCTTGTGCTATATAAATAGCTATGTAATGTAATACAATTCTTATTCAGAAATACAAATTCTACAGTTTTTAATAAAATATCAATTTTTTTGGATAAAATTGCCCTTCTTTATAATAATAATAATAATAATAATAAAAATCTCTATTTTTTTTTTCTTTTTCTTCTTCTTCCCAGAAAAAAGCACTTTTTTTCTCTATTTTTTTTCATTTTCTTCTTCCCAGACCTCTATCTTCTTCTTCTTCTTCTTCTTCTTCTTCTCAGATGTGTTTAATTGTGTTAGACTTGGTGTGTTTAATTTAGTCTTGTTCTAAGGTGTTTAATTGAGTTGTCCTGGTGTGTTTAATTGAGTTATTGTAGTATGTTTAATTGGGTTGCCATAGTGTGTTTAATTGATTTACACATGGTGTGTTTAATTAGTCTGCATTTGTGTGTTTAATTGATCTGCTCTGGTGTGTTTAATTGGTTTACAATTTGTGTGTTTAATTGGTATGCCATGGTGTATGTAATTGGGTTGCCATGACGTGTTTAATTGGTTACCTAATGTGTTTAAAGAAATCTAAAAAAAAATTCAGATTTGAATATATTTGAAAATTTTCCATATTTCCTCATTACCAAAAAAAAAAATAAATAAATAAAAATCTTTGAAACAATGGAAATTTTGTTTGAAAAAAACGAAATCTAAATTTTTTTAAAAATATAATAAAATCTGAAAATTTTGTTTAATAAAACCAAATCCAAACACAACTCCCACCAATCATAAAAACAACAACCACCGTCAAATTTGGAAATTTTGTTTGAAAAAAACGAAATCTAAATTTTTTTTTTTATAAATAAAATTTGAAATTTTTGTTTAACAAAACCCAAACCCAAACACAACTCCCACCATTCATAAACACAACAACCACCCTCAAATCTGAAAATTTTGTTTGAAAAAATGAAATCTGATTATTTTTTTTTAAAAAATAAAATCTAAAAATTTTGTTTAACAAAATCCAAACCCAAACACAACTACCACCATTCATAAACACAACAACCACCCTCAAATCTGCAAATTTTGTTTCAAAAAAACGAAATCTGAAATTTTAAAAAATAAAATAAAATCTGAAAATTTTGTTTAACAAAACCCAAACCCAAACCCAAACCCAAACCCAAACACAACTCCCACTGTTTATAAAAACAACAACCACCCTCAAATTTGGAAATTTGGTTTCAAAAAAATGAAATATGAATTTTTTTTTAAAAAAATAAAATTTGAAATTTTATTTTGGAGATAAGACATGAGAGAGAAGAGAGAGAAAGAGAGAAGACGGAGGAGAGAGAGATAGAGGAAAGAAAAATAATCTGATGAGAGGAGAGAGAGGAGAGGAATTAAAAATGGGAAAATGAGGGGCATTTAGGTCTTCACGGCCAATCAATGGCTAAAAACAATAAAAATACTAATGTTAGGTAAAGACAATAAACCTCCTAATTTTTTGATTAAAAAGGGGTATTTCCTCTATATTATATATATATATATAATTTTTACCTTATAATTGACCGTGGAAACTGAAATGCCTCTCATTTATTCATTTTTCATTTTTTTTTTTTTTTTTTTTTTTGTCGTCTCAAATCTTATCTCTTGTCTCTCTTCTTCCAAGGTCAGAATCCAAAAACCCATTCTCTTTGTTCTCTCTCTTCATTTTATCTGATTTTTGAACACCGTCATTTTCTCTCATTTTTGAACACCATCTTATTAGAAACTAAAAAAAAAAAAAAAAACCCTTTTTTTTTTTCTTTGTAATGCACACAAAACTCATGTAGGCACATTGTCACGTAATTAACTCAAGTCAACTCTATGATTCCTCAACCAACTCAAGTCAACTCTATGATTCCTCAACCAACTCAAGTCAACTCTATGATTCCGTAATTAACTCAAGTCAACTCAGATATCAATTTGGTCCACCCAAAATATTTTAGACTGATGAATTTGTTTTTAGAAAAAAGTACGGATTTTTTATTATTTAAAAAATAAAATGATTATAAAAATTAATAAATGGACAATAAGAGCACTAAATAGAGTTATTAATAGTACAAATTTTACAATTAGGTTGCACCGAAGAAGTTGTTGAAGTTATATTGACAATTAACTGACGTTATGAGGAATCGAATTTACAACCTCATATCAAAGTGGTAAGCCTTTACCGCTGGACTGCAACACTTGATCCGTAACATTTGCATTATATTTATATATAACCTATATGAGTTGTTAGAATTTTTTTTTAATTTTTTTTTTAAAGAAAACTTGTTAAATAAATTTAAATTTATTCAACTAATCAAAAATCGAACTTGAATGACAAACATATATTGAATAATATTTATTGGATTGCAAATCGGGTTCGGTCGTCACGCTGTCGCCGCTCGCCTCTCGTCGGGTTGGGTTGATTGGTGAAATCTCTCTCTCCCTCTCTCTCTCTCTCTGAATTCAAAATCAAAAGTTTATCTCTTATCTCTCTTCTTTCACAGATCCCTTTTCTTTTTCTTTTGTTTTTTTATAAATTTTTTTTGTTCTTTTAATTCTTTTAGAATGAAGGGCAGTTTGGTACGAATAGTGGATTTTTTTATATTTTTTTTAGAAACAATAGAAATACTAATTCTATGTAAAAACAATAAACTCGCTAATTTTATGGTTACTTTTAAATTTTACCCATATATAATAATAATAATAATAATAATTTTCCAATGAAGATTTTTTACAATGCACACTTTAAGCACTTTTGATAAAATTGTATGGAATATATTGAATAGTGATTTAATTTTTTGTATGGACGGTGAAAACATTGAAATACATTTATGAAAAAAAATAAAAAAAATTCGGGTGCAAGAACAAATTTTTCCTATTTTTTGGAAAATTAAACATTTAAAAATAGGGTAATATAAGAAAAAATAGTTTTCATATCCAAAAAATTTCCAAATTCTTACGAAATGTGTATTTTAATTTTCTTTGAATGAATACAAAAAATCAAATCAAGATTCAATATATTCCATACAATTTCATCAAAGGTGCTTAAAGTGTGCATTGTAAAAGTCCCCATTGGAAAATTACCTTTATTTGAAAAAATAGTTCTCAAATCCAAAAAATTTCCAAATTCTTACCAAATGTTTATTTTAATTTTCTTAGAATGAATACAAAAAATCAAATCAAGATTCAATATATTCCATGCAATTTCATCAAAGGTGCTTAAAGTGTGCATTGTAAAAGTCCTTATTGGAAAATCTCTCTCTCTCTAATCACCCTTATAAATTAATTTGTTACTAGAATGACCGACTTGAATTATGGTTTTTACTCACAAAATGAACTACAACGAAATGGAAAAAGGTCATGATACAAATAAGTAAATAACTAGCAAATTTATGTAAATTTGTATATGTAAAGAAAGTTTGTATACGTAAATTTAGATGTACCAAAGTTTTTTTGGTTCGTGGTCAAGATTTGTTGTTCCAGTGTTGTCAAATTTGGCTAAGCCTGGGGAAGTGGTGGATCATTGGTGTCCCTTCTGTCACAATTGCTTGGAATCAACTCTCCATGCTCTTTAGAGCTGTCCCTCGCTAAAGCTAGTTAGAAACCGATTTGTGAATCTAAAGGGTTTGAATATCTCTGATAATATACCATTCGTGGACTTTATGGTGTCTTTTAAAAACCAAATTATGCTTGAAGAGATGGACCTCTTGAGTTTGGTGTTACGGCGTGTCTGGTTTCGTCATAATTCTCATATTCATGCCTCTGCTGCTGTTAACGTAAAGGATATAGTGCCATGGGCAGAAGGCTTCTTGGAGGAGATTCGAATGGTGAATGCTAAAGTGGAAGATGATGCAGGTGTGACTGATTTAGTGGTACCATCTTAGCAGCCACCTTATATTGGTTTCTTCAAAGTAAATACGGATGCTGCCTTAGATGGGATGAATGGAAGAGTTGGTACTGGAGCTATTGTTAGAGACAGCAATGGGGCAATTATGGCTCCTGTGCGATTTGAACTGACATATACCTTATAGAGTGAGCATAACTTCTTCCATTTTTCACCATTACAAATAGAAAACGACTCATAATAAACAAGGAAAAGAATATCCAAAACCAAATTGTCTTCAATTAGTGTCTCCTCAGCCCACAAAGTGAAAAGATCAATATCCTTCAAAGCATTACCACAGATAATCAAATATTAGAACTGATGAATGATAGCTGATGGAAATAAGATAAGCAAGCACCATTATATCAAAGTTGATGCAGTTATTGTAGGAACGTCATCATGACTTACAAGAAAATATAACCCACTGTAGTATTACATATACCTAGATATTTTTTTTTATAGAACGGCAAATTTTATTAACAACCATCAAGAGCAAACAGGCCAAGAAACAGAACAACAACAAACAACAAAGCTAGCACAACAAGTGGGAGATGTGAGTCCTCCTATCCCCGAAGTTTTCACCTTTAAGCAAACCAATCTCACTTGCCTAGATATTACCCGCATTAATCAATCAACAGACTTGAGATAGTGACATGCATTATAAGTGTATTTGAGCACCCAATCCATGCATCATTCACTTCCTATCCTATACAATCAGATAGGTATTATAAAGTAGATGACATGATATCGAGCATACCATAACATTTAATATTTATTAGATTTCAAAATAATATAAGGGAGATTTCGTAAAAACGACGGTTGCACGACTCGAATTTACAATCTACTGATATTTTCTTGTCATTCGAAAGTGACTTAAACATGAGACATTTGAAATAGGTTGGATTGTTCGTAGTTAACTTTTCAAGACAATTGAAATAAAATCCTGTCCCAACCGATCCTAAACCAATCTTACCTGAACTTAACCGACTATAACTGAAACTAACGGTAATGTATAGCTAAATTTGTTTGAAAAATGAGTGAAACTCATTTAATTATTATTATTTTTTTATATTGTTTATACAGAATTTTCAATAATGTTACACTATTATTTGCATTTGAAGTTTTTGAATTTTTGATGGTAGCATCTCACTGATTTCAAAATTCATCAAAACAATAATAAATAAAAATAATAATACTGAAATCATGAAAATTAAAACATTCTGGATTATGTAAACAAGAATCCACGCAATTACAATTTATTTAAGCAATGCAAACTGATTCACACTTTACAATAATAATCGCCTTTCTCTGTATATGTTGAAGACCTTATTGTGCAGTAGCAATCAGAGACTTCACTGGAACATTTAATTAAATAATTATTAATATGATTATTATATTAATAATAACATATTAATTAATTAATGGTTTTAAGGGTGAGGAACAATTGGTGGCAGTGGAGGGAGTTGCTTCTTGGGGAATGGTGGAGGAGGTGGTTTGTGATGTGGAAGAACTTTTGGGAATGGAGGCTTCAAGAGTGGTGGTTTTGGTGGAAGCACTTTTGGGAATGGAGGCTTCAAGAGTGGTGGCTTTGGTGGAAGAACTTTTGGGACGTGTGGTTTTGGTTTGTAGATAGGAGCTGGTGGTGGAAGCACTTTTGGGACAGGAGGAGGAGGGGTTTTAGGGACAGGGGGTTTTGGTTTGTAGATAGGAGTTGGTGGTGGAATCACTTTTGGGACTGGGGGAGGAGGGGTTTTAGGGACAGGGGGTTTTGGTTTGTAGATAGGAGTTGGTGGTGGAATCACTTTTGGGACTGGGGGAGGAGAGGTTTTTGGGGGTGGAAGCACTTTTGGGAATGGAGGCTTCAAGAGTGGTGGCTTTGGTGGAAGAACTTTTGGGACGTGTGGTTTTGGTTTGTAGATAGGAGCTGGTGGTGGAAGCACTTTTGGGACAGGAGGAGGAGGGGTTTTAGGGACAGGGGGTTTTGGTTTGTAGATAGGAGTTGGTGGTGGAATCACTTTTGGGACTGGGGGAGGAGGGGTTTTAGGGACAGGGGGTTTTGGTTTGTAGATAGGAGTTGGTGGTGGAATCACTTTTGGGACTGGGGGAGGAGTGGTTTTTGGGGGTGGAAGCACTTTTGGGAATGGAGGCTTCAAGAGTGGTGGCTTTGGTGGAAGCACTTTTGGGCATGGATGCTTCACGAGTGGTGGCTTTGGTGGAAGAACTTTTGGGCATGGAGGCTTCAAGAGTGGTGATTTTGGTGGATGATCTTTTGGGCATGGTGGCTTTGGTGGATGATCTTTTGGGCATGGTGGCTTTGGTAGATGGCATGGAGGCTTTGGTGGATGATCTTTTGGGCATTGTGGCTTTGGTGGATGGCATGGAGGCTTTGGTGGATGATCTTTCGGGCATGGTGGCTTTGGTGGATGATCTTTTGGGCATGGAGGCTTTGGTGGTACTGGTGGTGGAAGAGGTTTCTTGAATATTGGTACCTGTGGTGGCTTTGGTGGATGATCTTTTGGGCATGGAGGCTTTGGTGGTACCGGTGGTGGAAGAGGTTTCTTGAATATTGGTACTGGTACTGGTGGAGGTGGAGGCTTTGGCAGGTGCTTGAAATGAGGCCAAAACATGGCTGATGTGCAAGTTACCAGTGAAAACTTGAGTTTTCCAGGCAAGCCGAAGGTGTGCTTTTCATCAGTTTTCGTCTTGAAAACAATCTTGGAGGACTCCAAGCCACCATGTGCAGGACAAGGTGTGCCTCCTGCTGCTGATGCTGATGCACTACTGTGAAGCTGTGCATAGCATTCTTCCTTCAATTTTCCATCTTCAACCATCTCGTCAGGAAGTGATACAGTAAATTTACCATCTTCATCGAGCTCTCCGGTCCCTCGTGTTTTGAATTCTCCGTTTTCCCGCCGGCAGTCTATGGTCACTTTAAGTCCTGCATACATATAACTTTATTATGCAACATTACAATAATTATAATCAGATATAGGATTCCTACACGTTTTTTTTCATGCGGGATCAACTCTGTAATGTTACAAAGCCAAACCAGCACATGAAAGTAACACAATACACATACCTGAAAAGGCCTGGCTGGTTTTGAAGTTATTTTGTTCACAATCTACACATTCTCCATTTCCAACAACTTCAACTTTCTGATGATCATAACCATGGCAGAAACCTGAAGCAAATAGTAAGGAAACCAGGAAGCACAAAAGCACTTCCCAAGAAACGGGACGTATCCACATTTGGAACAGTGCTCCCGGCACCAAAAAAGAAAAAAAAAAAACTAGCTAAAATAAAACCAAACACCAGATTATGATCTCAGATGATGCTATGCTACACTAAGCTTCTGTTGCGATACAAAACATAATAAGGCCTTCAATATATATAGTGATTTCAAAGAGAATTTAAACCTCCTCTCACTAACGGCCTCAAATGATTTTTATTAGAATTCGTCATTGTGTAGTAGGGTTGCACATTTTCCCCCGGATCCCCGTTTCCCCGATTCCCCATCCCCATTTGGAGGAAAATTTTTGGGGAAAAATGGGAAAATGGGGAGGGATGGGGATGAAAATCATCCCCAAATTAAAATGGGAATGGGGATGGGGATGGGGATGGGGAGACCTCCCCCCATCCCCATTTCTCCATTTTCCCCACTAATATAGTGAAATGGGGATGGGGATGGGGGGAACCTCCCCCCATCCCCATTTCCCCATTTCCCCATTTCCTCCACAATATTATAAAAATAATTATATATATATATATATATTTATATATATTTTGTAATGTATTTTCTTTGATATTATTTTGTAATATATATATATATATAACATTATTTTGTAATGTATTTTCTTTTACATTTGTAATGGAATGTTTTTTTTTTTTTTTTTTAGTTTAATTTGTAATTTTCAATCAAATGGGGAAATTGGGGAATGGGGTAAACGGGGAAAATGGGGAAATGGGGATGGTGATGGGGGGACCTCCCCCCAAAACTCCCCCATCCCCATTTTCCCCAAATGGGGAAATGGGGAGGGATGGGGAAGAGTTTGAGAAGTGGGGATGGGGATGGGGATGGGGGGACCTATATCCATCCCCATTTCCCCAATGTGCATCCCTATTGTGTAGTCATTCTCACTATTTAACGTGTAACTTTAATTTTTGAAGATTGTTTGTTGAGGATATGTAGATATGAAGTAACAGATAGGTTTGTTGAAGATTGTTTTAGTATTATCAAAAGTACGGCCAATGTGTTAGAGTGGTAACGGGTGCTCGTTTGCCTAACAATATCTTGGGTTGGGTTCGAGTTTTACCCGCTCTTGTGACATATATATGTGTATATATATATATATATAAAATTGTACTTTCAAAATATTTAAAATACTTTTTTTTTAATCTATTCTATAATATTTCTCTAATGCTTTCATTGAAATTATTTTTCAAGTGTTTCTATATAAAAAGGTGCATTCAATTAATTGGTTTCATTTTTTTTTTAAACTAGAAATAGGCTTTAAGACATCTGTTTTCTATAGTACAAGCTTTCTTTTTGCAACTTTAAACTTTGATTAATTTCAATTGATTCGGGATTTGGGAGAGGGGATGTGGACTAGGACGCGGGCAATCTCGTCGTGTCATTGGAATCAAAATTTAAAGGTCGCATTTTTCGATGAACAGAACTTTTATGGACCAGTATGTGCTGCAATGGAAACCTACAATGCAGAAATCAAAAGTCCCCACCACATGCACATAATTGGTGGGCTTTAAATTAGATCCTCTAAAATTCACAGAAAATTGGCATCTTAGGTAATGACAAGCAATTAACATTGCTGGTTTTTCTAGTCTATTGGACCATTTTTGTGAACTGTCACAACAAAATCCCAGACTTCTGCATAAGATCCATATATGTGCAATAGATGGTCCAACTTTTTTTCCTAAAAATAAAAATAAAAATAATGTTAAAGTTTTTGATCTCTTTTGAATCATTAGATTTTTCAATCATATTCATATATATACAATAACTTAATTAATATTACCTTGATCTATAATAATTAGTTTTAAAGATGTTCAAGTGCGGGATCCTGCACATAATTCTCATGTAGAATCTATCAATGATCAACTATATATTTATATTTGACAACCAGTTTTATATAACTAGACAATCCAGTGAGGATTGATTGGAAAACAATTTCACGTAAACAAAAAACTTGAAGAAAAGTTGTTTTTAAAGTTTAGAATTAAAATTTAGATGGTTAAGTTTAGAGTTATAATAGTAATAATAATAATAATAATAATATAATTTTTCTTGAACTATCAAGTTCTTAGTTTTTAACTGTTTATTTTTTTCTAAAATAAATATGACATGAGATATTATTTTGATTTTTGAGCTTAGACTTAATGGTTGGATGTCTCTTTCCATGAAATAATATGCATGTTAGATGATTGATAAAAATTAACTGTATGAGAAATATATATATATATATAGTTTTACTATTGTCAGTTCGTCCTGACAATAAATATATCAGGATGTGGACCACTAAATTTACATGTTTTGACTCAAAGTGTATGCATTTGTCAAAACTTCTCCATAATCTGTGGTCCACATTCTTCGTCCTGATATATTTATTGTTAGGATGAACTGACAATAGAAAAACTATATATATATAAGGGAGAACTTTAAAAGTAACCATAAAATTAGTGGATTTATTGTTTTTACCCAAGATTAATTGATGTGTTTAATTGGTGACCTAGTGTGTTTAAAGAAATTTGGAAAAATTTCCAAATTTGAATAAATCAATTTGGAAAATTTTCAGATTTCCTCATACCCAAAAAAAAAAAAAAAAAAAAAAAAAAAAAAAAAATCTTTGAAACAATTTTTTTTTTTTTTTTTAAATCTAAAAATTTTGTTTAACAAAACCCAAACCCAAACACAACTCCCACCATTCATAAAAACAACAACCACCCTCAAATCTAGAAATTTTGTTTGAAAAAAAATGAAATCTGATTTTTTTTTTTTTTTTAAAAATAGAACCTAAAATTTTTGTTTAACAAAACCCAAACCCAAACACAACTCCCACCATTCATAAACACAACAACCACCCTCAAATCTGTAAATTTTGTTTGAAAAAAAAAACGAAATCTGAATTATTTAAAAAATATATATATATAATATGAAAATTTTGTTTTACAAAACTCAAACCCAAACCCAAACACAACTCCCACCATTTATAAACACAACAACCACCCTCAAATCTAGAAATTTTGTTCTAAAAAAAATGAAATCTGAAATTTTAAAAAATAAAATAAAATTTGAAAATTTTGTTTAACAAAACCTAAAACTCAAACACAACTCCGATTATTCATAAAAACAACAACCACCCTCAAATCTGGAAATTTTGTTTGAAAAAAACGAAATCTGGAAATTTTAAAAATATATATGAAATCTGATTTTGGAGAGAAGACATGAGAGAGAAGAGAGGAAAGAAAGAGAGGAGATGAGAGGGAGGAGAGAAAGAGAGGAGACGGAGGAGAAAGAGAGGAAAGAAAAAGAATCTGATGAGAGGAGAGGAATTAAAAATGGGAAAGTGAGGGGTATTCAGGTCTTCACAGCCAATTAATGGCTAAAAAACAATAACAATACTAATGTTAGGTAAAAACAATAATCCTCCTAATTTTTTTTTTTTTTTTTTTTTTTTGTGACTAAAAATGGGTATTTCCTATATATATAAAATATAGAGGAAATACCCCCTTTTAGTCAAAAAATTATAAGGTTTATTGTTTTTACCCAAGATTAGTATTTTTATTGTTTTTACGCTATAATTGACTGTGGAGACTGAAATTGACACGGAAGTGTCTATTTACATGACTTATGATCAAGGTGCAAAAAGGTTCAAAATTCTTGCTTTAATTTGTAGAGCAGCAGATCATGTCCGAGGGGCAGTTTCAAGACTTCATAACTTTTGATTCTGGAAGAATTAGCTGACGTGCCTTATGTCATTGGAAAGATCAGCGTATTAACTACAATTTCCTCTTTTGAATTACATCGTTTGAGGCTTCTAAGAAGGAGTTATCACTATTTTTAATTTCAAGGGTCAGCAGACAACAATTATGAGATTTGAAGAGTTTTTACTTGTTATTTGCATTAGCTTTATTATTTTATTGTAATTTGCTTTTGTCAATTAAATCTCTTGTGTTTCCCATGCTTAGAGGGTTGTTCCAAGACTAGGTTTTAATTTTCTTGTGTTTCCCATGCTTGGAGGTTTGTTCCAAGGCTTGGCTTTATATTTGGTTCTTCTGCTTTGAAAACTACAGCTTATGATATTTATTTGAATGAAATATACTCTCTTTGAGTTTTATCTTAACTCCGTATCTCATTGATGGATTTCCATTGAGTGGTGAGTTTCCCTTTGGTTCTGTATCCTTGGTTAGTTCTATAGGTTGGTGATATTCTGTATCCCTCTTGACTTAACTTTGGTGGTGAGCTTTTACCTATCTTGCTAAATTTTCATAGGGTGGTGATCTTTGTATCCCTTTGGAAGTAAAGCTATTTTTCTTTTGTGTGTGTTTGGGTTATTTCTTGTTTGTCACGCCACCTCCCGACATCAGTTTGGTATCAGAGATTTTGGTTTTCAATGGCGAGTCATCATTATCGTGCATCAACTAGTGGGGAACAATTTGCTCCTCAAGAGAATCAAAGAAAAGTTGTTATTGAAAATAAATAAATAAAAAAAAAACAAATCCATCAACTCCAGCAGCGTTTGGATCAATTCGTGATTGGTGATTTAAAACAACAATTACAACAACTACAACGTTTGCAACTCATCAAGAACCTATCGATTCATTTGATGGATCAAAAAAATGGTATGGATGTCTATCGTTTTACATTAGAGATTCCTACTTTTGATAATGATGATTCTTATGGAGATTCATATGATGATTTATTTGACAAACTTGAGCCTATTTGGGATGAATACAAATGTGGTGACTTGAGTGATTCTCTTGATGAAACTGAAAATATAAATGGTTTTCAGCATATTGAAAAATCACATTATTTGGTTTATCATGATGATACCAGATTTATTCCACCTCACATAAATTTTGATAAACCACCGATCTTTGATGATGATGATGAGTTTGAAGGACCAAATCAAAAGGTTTCAAATTTTGAACACTGTTTTTATGAATCTCATGTCTATTTCTCCAAGAGGATCTTTCCAACATTTCTGTTCCTATATAAATTGATTATCGGTTTATATATTTCATCTTATTGGTGTGATTGGATGAACATAATTACAAAGGTTGGAAAGTTTAGGGTGCATCATCTTCCTTTTCGAGTTCCATCGCAAGGAAAGTTTTTTAACCGATATCAAAAAACAAATCCATAGAAACTCGAGGACGAGTTCTTTTTCAACAAGGGGAGTTTGACCCAGGAGTGTCTATTTACATGACTCATGATCAAGGTGCAAAAAGGTTCCAAATTCTTACTTTAATTTGTTGAGTAACAGATCATGTCCGATGGGCAGTTTCGAGACTTCATAACTTTTGATTCCGAAAGAATTGGCTAACGTGCCTTATGTCATTGGAAAGATCAACGTCTTAACTGCAATTTCCTCTTTTGAATTGCATCCTTTGAGGCTTCCAAGAAGGAGTTATCACTATTTTTAATTTCAAGGGTCAGCAAATAACAATTACGGGATTTGAAGAGTTTTTACTTTTTATTTGCATTAGCTTTATTATTTTCTTGTAATTTGCCTTTGTCAATTAAATCTCTTGTGTTTCCCATGCTTGGAGGGTTGTTCCAAGACTAGGTTTTAATTTTCTTGTGTTTCCCATGCTTGGAGGTTTGTTCCAAGGCTTCGCTTTATATTTGGTTCTTCTCCTTTGAAAACAGAAGCTTATGATATTTATTTGAATGAAATATACTCTCTTTGAGTGTTATCCTAACTATGTATCTCTTCGGTGGATTTCCATTGAGTGGTGAGTTTCCTTTCGGTTTTGTATCCTTGGTTAGTGTAAGGACCCCTATTTTGTGATTGACTTATTTCATGACATACCACATTGGAGATGATTGTGTAATGGGTAGCTTAGGTCATCTTGATGATTATCAAGGCAAGCTTCCAAGCATCCCAGTGACTTCAAGATCAAGAGCTTCAAAATGTATATCACTTAACCTTGATTCTTGAAGAGATTAGGTGCATACACACACACTTGCATGCATCTTTATCTATCTTGCATTTGTTACCATGCATGTGTGTTTCATTGATTCGTGCATTTATGTCTTTTAGCACACACTCACTTTCATTGCATTTGTGTTTCTCTTAATTGTGTGCTTATATTCTTTATCATCACACTTATGCATTTTTATATATTGCATATCTTTTGTGTGTCACATGCTTGGTGATTTTTCATGATGTTATCATTTCCCATGCATGTTATTTATTCACAACCACACTTGCACTTCATGTTAGTTTTAAGTGTGGTGTAATTCGTTTCCGTTTGTGTGATCGGAAACGTCCATGCTTGCACGATGGTGTGCATGTCTTAGCACGACGAATCTGACCATTGGTTACTCAATTGACCATAACTTTTTCTACAAACATTGAAATGTCATTCCATAAATTTTAGTAGAAAGTAGACTTCCATACCTTTCCAATGATATATTATATGAAAGGTTTTGATGTCGTTTGGTCATGTTTCGGAGTGCTCGAATCTTGAGCTGTTGCGCTGTCCTGCCTATGCGCTGGTGTGGCGCTACTCGACTAGCACTTTTGGTCCAGAGATGTGGCACTGGTGTGGTGCATGACGAGCAGCACAATGCTCCGCCCCTGTTTAATAATTTGGTCATATCTCACTCATTTTTAGTCCGATTTGGCTCATTTTTGGAGCAAAATTCATGATATTTGTAGGGATATTATCTAAGCACTATAAATACATCTTTTTCTCTCATTTGTATTCAAGGGAACAAAAGATACACAACCCTAGAGAGAGATTAAGAGTTTCCTAGAGAGGGAAAGCTTCAAGCTTGCTTCTTTAACTCTCCAAACCCAAACCCAAACCCATGTGCATCTAACATCTTTCATGCATCAATCTTCATAGGTCTTCTTCATTTATGACTTGGTAAGTAGAACAAACACAACATCTTCATTTATTATTCTATCTTAGTCAAGACATGTCTTTTATTGCTTAGTTTAGCAAATCTTCACTTTTATTGCATATTTAATGAAATTATGACATGATTGGGTTTTGTTTGTGATAGCTTACATGATTAGGATGATTTTTCCCAAATAGCTAACCCTAGAACATTCTTGTAAAATTGGTTGATGATTAGGTTGATAGATTAATGTTTATTTATCTAGTCAAGCTTTATTGAATGTTCTTGTGGATTTAATTGACAATTATGTTGGTAGAAATTCTCTACAACTAATTGAGTTCACATGTTTGGACATGTTGACATTGTTTGATTACTAGGATTATTTTGTGATTGATAACATCTAGCTAAGTCCTTATGTTTTGCATTTAGACATCATTGATGTGTAGGACTCATTGATTGCACTTGTTTATTGCATTTAGTGTCCTTGTCATGTTATTTGACAACTTATGTTGATCGGCCTTTTGATTGACAATTTCTTGATTGCATTAGTTAATTGCATGTTTTTAGGCCTTGTCATGATTATTGACAACATGTGTTGAATTGGCTTTGTTGTTGACAATTAGGTTGTAAGAAATCTCTACAACTAATTGACACCTCATGCATGTACATGTTGGTTTTGTTGATAACTAGTATGCTTATTTGCATTATAACATCTAGTTAAGCATCTTGTGTTTAGTCTAGCACTTGTTGCATTTGTGCATCATTATTGTCATACTCACATAGACTTTTAATTCTCTTCATAAGTCAAAGTTTTGTGGCTTCTAGGTGAAGTTACACAAGCAAGAAAAGTCTTGTGGCTACCGGTGGGTAGTGCTCAAACAATGGGTCGAGTGCAACTGTAAAAGGCCCGTCGGGTAGATTAGGAGTTGCTCACGCCAAGAGTACTGTATCAAGGGATATCACTAGGAATTGAATCAAGAGTGGCGAATGGTAGTGTCCATAGCCTGAGGTTATCTAGGGTGAGAGTCCGAGAATCACTTAAGGGTGTAAATTCCTTTTCATATAGTAGATTTCGTTGACCGTGTGTGGAGCACATATCAGCCCGTGGTTTTTCCCAGTTGGAGGGTTTCCACGTAAAAATCAAGTGTTATTTTATTTTCGCATTTTATACTTGATTTTATTATTGATTTTATTATTTGTGTGATTGGGTTATACTTGTAATATTGACTAATCCAAAAAATTTGGTGATAACGGATTAACACCCCATTCACCCCCTCTAGGTTGTTTAGACACATGTATATAAATTTTTTTTTTTCAGTTAGTTCTTTAGGGTGGTGATATTCTGTATCCCTATTGACTTAACTTTGGTGGTGAGCTTTTACCTATCTTGCTGAATTTTCGTAGGGTGGTGATCTCTGTATCCCTTTAGAAGTAAAGCTATTTTTCTTTTATGTGTGTTTGGGCTGTTTCTTATTTGTCACGCAGCCTCCTAGCATCATAAATGCCCCTCATTCATTCATTTTTCATTATTATTTTTTTATTTTTTTTCTTTTTGTCTCAAATCTTATCTCTTTCCTCTCTTCTTCCAAGGTCAGAATCTAAAAACCTATTCTTTTTGTTCTCTCTCTTCATTCCACTGTCTGAAACTTCTCTCCCTCTTCGTTCTCTCTCTTCATTCTATCTAATTTTTGAACACCATCATTCTCTCTTATTTTTGAACACCATCTTATTAGAACCTAAAAAAAACCCATTTATTTTTCTTTGTAATGCACACAAAACCCATGTAGGCGTTTCAAATTTGGTTTCGTATTTCAGGGATTTGGCTTCGTATTTCACAGATTTGACATCAGATATCATGATGAATCGAGATGGTTCTAGTCATTCTTCTCGAGGTATGTATTTGAAACCCTATTTTAATTTGTTTCATTTGCAGATTTAATGATGAATTTAGGTTGAAAAAGATGGTTTGTGGTGTGTTTAATTGATTTGCAGTAGTGTGTTTAATTATGTTATACCCGGTGTGTTTAATTTGATTTGCCCTGGTGTGAATAATTGATTTTTCATGGTGTGTTTAATTGATTTACACCTGGTCTTGCCCCGATGTGTTATTAGGTTGCCTCGTTGTGTTTAGTTGGGTTGCTCCGATGTGTTTAATTGATTTACCCTAGTGCGTTTAATTTGGTTGTCCTAATGTGTTTAATTAATTTTCCATGGTGTGTTTAATTGATTTACACCTGGTATTGCCCTAGTGTGTTTAATTGGGTTGTCATTGTGTGTTTAATTGGTTTTCCTTTGTATGTTTAATTAGGTTGCCCTGGTGTGTTTGATTTATACATGGTGCTGCCCTGGTGTGTTTGATTGGGTTGCCCTGATGTGTTTAATTGATTTGCCATTGTGTATTTAATTGAATTGGCCTGATGTGTTTAATTGATTTTCCATAGTGGCTTTAATTGATCTCCATGTTTTCAAACACGTGTTTGGCTCCATCTTCTTCTCTGACAACTTCAACTTCTTTTTCATGCTCCATGTTTTCATCCACTGGTTTGTCTCCATTTTCTTCTCCGATAACTTCAACTTCAACTTCAACTTCAACTTCTTCTCCAGTGCACTTGTTTGTTTTTAATTGATGAACTAATGTGTTTAATTGAATTGAACTAGTGTATTAAATTGTGTTCGAAATAGGTTTGTGTTTAATTGGGTTGAACTGGTGTGTTTAATTGGGTTCGAAATAGGTTTGTGTTTAATTAATGAACTGGTGTGTTTAATTTGGTTGAATTGGTGTGTTTAGTTGTGTTCAAAATAGGTTTGTGTTTACTTGTTTAACTGGTGTGTTTAATTGACGACAGCTGGTGTGTTTAATTGATATGAATAGACAAAACTATCTAAACCCGCCGGCCATTCAGCAAGGCAATCTTTCAGACCTATAAACAGACAATGGTGACTGAATAATAGTGTTCGTGTTATTAAGAATTATGTTGAAATTGTTATGGATTTAGTTGTATTTCATCTCATGAACTGTTTTACATTTTGTTGAAAGCACTTATGTTGAAATTGTGATGAAATGAATGAGTTGAAAGCACAATTTTGTTATGATTTCATTTTAGAATTATTTTGTTTAAAAACCACCAAAAATTACATCACACCACTGTTATTGATCAATTAAACAAAGCAGGCCTGTAGTCAATTAAACACACCGATTATTTATTAAACATACATGTTATTGATCAATTAAACACACCAATGCTCAATAATTAAACACACAATGACTCATCAATTAAACACATCGGTTTTTTTTTATTAAACACACTGATTATTGATCCATTAAACACACTGATATGCATCAATCCTGTTTACAGACAACTTAGGCTAAATCTTGATGAAATCAGCCTATCAATAGCTCCATCATTGAAACCAAATACAACCACACACTTTAAACTGCAGGAACACAAATCACACAAATCCAACTAAAGTCTGATACATGAAAGAAACTTCATTGCCTAAGCTTGGCGAACTTATTTTGAACCATCAAATTTCCATTCAACTTTAAGGAATGATAAGTTACTGAAAACAGCTTAGTTCTTCTCAGTGTTGTTCTCCAATTCCTTCATCAACTGCTGATCGGATGATAATTGAACCTATTTGAGGTCCCCATTTCCTATCGTTTGTTCTCGTTTTCGAGCATATTTTTGTATATAATGTGTTTGTTGAGCCTTGTGTAGGTACATATTACCTACAATAGGGTTTTGAGCTTAAAGTCAAGTTTGGGAAGCCAAAATGAGCAAAAAAGAAGTCAATAATGGAAGCCATGCAAAGTTGTCGTAGCCTCACCGTTGACCTAAACCGCGGGGTGATTCATGATCTACTGCAGCAAGCAAAACCACGTTTCCATGGTGGATCCACCATTGAGCTAGAACACAACATTGAGACTGCGACACTGGTCAACTATATTTTCCAAAAGTTAATGGGCTGACATTGCAAATGCCCATGTAGAACACACATATTTCGGGGTCCATATCTCCTTTCTCATATTGAACTGGGTTTCCTAAAATATATTTTTGGAAAGACCTAGAAGTCCACTTTCCAACGGTTTTTACGGATCATGATTCCGGGCTTTCTAGAGGGAGTTATGCACATTTCCGTAACAGTACATGAGGCTGGAAACATGACCGCGGCAGAGACTTTGTACAACACACCCAAATTTTGGGGGACATACCTCTCTCCTCAAATCAAACCACATTGATCTCTATATATATTCGGAAAGTCTCGGAAGTCTACTTTCCAGAGGTTTTTATGAAATACGATTCCAGGTTTTCTAGAGAGAGATATGTGCGTTTCTGTAACGATGCACGAGGCTAAAAAATTCCAATGAAGTTTGCCCCCTTGCTGGTCGCCCCTGCTAACAGCGACTTTGGAGGCGACCTCCTGATGCAGTAATTAGGGGCACTTAATCCTAATGGGCATTTATTTAAGTGTCTTGTAACTTGCAATTAGCTAGAAAAATGCAAGGGTCTTTGACTAGAATATGGACTGTTGTTTAGTTTAATTATATTTAGTGGTGTCAATGTGGGCCGGCCCGGCCCACATGTGCCGGGCCAAATGAGCCCGTTTATGAAAACGGGCTTGGCCCGGCACGGCACAGGAATTTGCCCCGTTTTCATGAACAGGAGGCCCGGTACGTGCTTCTGGCACGTGCCACATTAATTTTTTTTTTCATTTAGATATATTAATTGTTTAAATAATTTAAATAATGTTATTTTAATTGTAATTTGTCTATTGTATTTATTATTTTAGTGTAATTAAAAAAATAGATAGATTTATTATTAAAATAAATAAAGATAATAAAGATTAAATATTAAAGAAAATAAAAAATACATGAAAATATGAATTATGAAATGAAAAATTATTTATTTATTTCAGATTATCATTATTACATAGTTGCCTACTTGCCTCATTAAAAACCTTTCCAAGAAAAACCCAGTGGGATAAAAATTTGGTAAAGGAAAAAGAGTGCAATCTCTACTCTCTAAGTCTGTAGCATACTGCATATACGGAGTCGTAATGAGCCCGTCTTTATTCTATTGTAGCTATGTCCATGTTATAGTTATAGTTATAGTGTTGACCTGTCCGTGTCCAGTCATGCATTTGCTCATATGCCTTTTCAAATTACCGGTTCCCGCTATAGAAATACAACCGGTAAATAAGAGTTTACCAAACTTACAACGATATTTTGTTGTGACCCCACCGTCTGGGTTTGGTATTTCTTCTTTGTCAAAACACTGCCATATTTTTGAATTTGAAATGTGACTGGGATGACGTGATGTCGGTGTTACGCCGGAACCAGAAGGTCCCGCTACCGTTTCCGTCGGAAGTTGAGGATGATTATGATCCATTTCCTACAATATAGTAATATACTAAGCATTTAATTTAATCATAAATATAGTAATATACTACTTATTAATATATTACTTATTACTAAGCATTTAAATTTAATCATACATATACTAAGCATAAAAATATTAAAATTTATAACAAAGCATAAAAAATTAAAAATATTAATTCATAAATATACTAAGCATAAAGCTATAAATATTAAATATACATAAAACATAAGAATAAATATCAAAATTAATAACTAAGCATATATATATTATGTATAAATATAAAATTTAAAAACTAAAACATAAAATTAATTAATAACATTTAAAAGAAAAACATACCTTTGAGCTTTGGTGCCTTGGTGAGTTGGTGCCTTGGTGGAGAGATTAGAGAATAATTGAAAATAATATAGTATTATAAATTTAGAATGGTAGATTAGTTGATAGTAGTACTAGAACTAGTGACTAGTGTAGAGAATTGAGATTTGAGAGATTGAGAGAAAGTGAAAGTGTATGGAAATTGGAATGGGTGGGGGTATTTATAGAAAAATTTGAAATGGGGTAAAAATATAAAATAGAAGAGATGAGGGGGCAAAATGAAATTTGTAAGTTAATTTAAAAAATATGACTGTTTGCTGACGTCAGCAACGGTCAAAATTTTTAAAAAAAATAATAAAAAAATTGAAAACGGTTGGGCTGCCGGGCCGAGCCCGCCGGCTTGGCAGGCCGACTGTTTTCTTTTTAAAAAAAAAAAAAAATTTTTCCTTTTTTTTTTCCAATATTTTAAATTTTTAATTCAAAATTTCAAATAAAGTATTCAATTCATCAATTGTTAATTTGTTATTTTATTTGTTAGTTTGTTTCTTTATTACATTATAAATTTATAATATTGTTTAAATTGTTACATTATAATATTGTTTAAATATTTGTAATTGTAATTTGTCTATCTTATTTATTAGTTTAATCGGTTAAAAAAATGTACAAAATAGAAAGACTTATTATTTTAGATGAAATCAAGCTAAAAGCTTAAAGAAAATAAAAATAGATGAAATTATGAAAATATGAAATGAAGAATTATTTATTTATTTCGGAGTCTCAGTATTACATATTTACATGATTGCCTCATTAAAAACCTTATCAAGAAAAACTCAGTGGGATAAAAACTTGGTAAGGGAAAAAAAGTGCAATCGTATTACAAGTTAATATACATGTATAACCTAAAAGTCCTAGATTTGGTTACTGCCGGAACTCTTTTCGACATATAAATTACTGAAATTTTGAACAAATTGTTCGTCTACCGTTTCATTTTGCAACCTCTTTCAAGCATGCTCCCATTCCCGAATGCATGCCAATACCTCTACCATCTCTGGAGTCAAAGAACTTCTTCTTTCTTCAACAATTCTTCCAGTCGTGCTGAAAACCTGTTATGAGGAAACAGTGGAAACAGGGATAACCAGTACGTCACGTGCTAGGTGTGACAGGACCGGATATTTATAACCGTAGGTCTTCCACCATACCAACAGATCAAATCCCTTCTCTCTGTCAAATTTGTCGTCATATTGAGCTTCAAGGTAGCTTTTCAGTTCGGCACCGGAGGTTGCACCAGCTCCTGAAGAAGAACTTGATGAGCCTACTTTTTTTCGACGTTTTAGAATGTTCTAACTTGTCTGATTCGGGAGTGTGTCTGGTTCTTCTAATGGTTGCTGCGCAACGTCGCCATACCTGTGCTCATAAGAACTAATTCGAATGTCAGTAATCTGTGTAGAATAATCTATGCTCAAAACCTTACCAAGATACTCTAGCAATGCTTCAAAACCAGATAACTTAACCCTAGGATCTATTATAACACCTAAAGCATAAAGTAAAGGAATTGTAGACCAATATTTTTTAAACTTTTTTTCCATGGCAACAACTGCATGGCCTAAGATTTCATCTTCCCTATAATTGTTTAATAATTCAGACATTTCCACAATATGATGGATTGCTAGGGAAGATGTGGGGTAATAGACCCCAGAAAGAATTACAGTGGAATCATAAAAAACCTTTAAAAATTCAACAAATACCTTTGCTACATGCCAATCATCTGGGGTGAGTATTGGACTGCCAACTTAAGACATTTTCAAGTTATAAAAACCAGAAATAGGTGTATCATATTCTAAAGCATTTAAAAGCATTAAGTAAGTAGAGTTTCACCTTACCGGCATATCTGTTAGGAATCTTCAGGGTCGTAGACCGAAGGTTTTACAGTATCTACCAAATTCATTCAGTCTTGGAAGAATTGCAGATCCAAGCAAGGGCATCTCTGATGCGATCTATACGATCGCTTACTAACTTCATACCAGACTGTACAATTAAATTTATGATATGACATGCACACCGTTGATGGAAAAAATAACCCCCATGTTGCGGGATATTTTTTTTCAAAAAACAATGCAATAGAGCTAGTATTTGCAGATGCATTATCTAATGTGATAGAAATGATGCGATCGGTTATTGAATAAGTTTCTAAAACGGATGTAATGACATTAAAAATATTTAATAAGGTATGTGCATACTCCATAGGACGAAAACCAAGAACTTTTTTTTGTAAATTCCAATCAAAGTCTAAATAATGTCCCGTGACAGTTAAATAGTCCTGTTTGGAACATGCGTTCCAAATATCGGAAGTTAATGCAATAGAGACAGTTAGCTGATGTAATTCAGCCTTCAACTTATCTCGTTGGGTTTGAAAACATTTTATCAAATCGTTCCTAGTAGTGTTTCTAGAAACAGGTTGAAATTAGGGGTTGTATGCAGTTTGAATAAATTCTTCGTAAAAAACATTATCACCGAAATTAATCGGTTGATCAGTGCATGCAATGTAACGTGCCATGCACTCTCTAGCAACCATGAGGTCGTAACGCCATGTTGAAATGGACCCGTCTGGGTGCCGTTGTAATTGTGTCTGGGTTGTAGTGTCTACCTGTCCATGTGCAGACATGCATTTGTCCATATGCCTTCATAAATGACCAGTCCCTCCCGCAGAAGTGACATAGTGCTTAGGACAAAACTTACATTGAGCTCTGTCCATGACTTTACCGTCTGGCATAGTCTTCTGTACTATATCAAAACACTGCCATACGTTTGATGTGTGCCTTTTAGGTTTGGGGACACGTGATGACGTTGGTGTTGCGCCAGAACCAGAAGGTCCCGGTGTCGTACCCGCCGGCCCGGAAAGGTCATAATAATCGTCCTTCATATTAAGACCGTCCAAAAATTGAGGATGATATTCCATTTCCTACAATACAAATATTAACTCATTAGTCATTAAAAACTATTAAACTAAGCATAAGATCATAAATATACTTAATTACTAAGCATACAAATATTAAAATTAATTACTAAGCATTTTAAACATAAATATTAAAATCATCAATTTACTACCATAAACATTAAAATTAATTACTAAGCATAAATTCATAAATATAATAAGCATACAAATATTAAAATTAATTACTAAGCATTTAAACATAAATATAATAAGCATACAAATATTCAAATTAATTACTATGCATTTAATCATAAATATACTAAGCATACAAATATTCAAATTAATTGCTAAGCATTTAAACATAAATATTAAAATCATCAATTTACTACCATAAATATTAAAATTAATTACTAAGCATAAAATCATAAATATAATAAGCATACAAACATTAAAATTAATTACTAAGCATTTAAACATAAATATAATAAGCATACAAATATTCAAATTAATTACTAAGCATTTAATCATAAATATACTAAGCATACAAATATTCAAATTAATTACTAAGCATTTAAACATAAATATTAAAATCATCAATTTACTACCATAAACATTAAAATTAATTACTAAGCATAAAATCATAAATATAATAAGCATACAAATATTAAAATTAATTACTAAGCATTTAAACATAAATATAATAAGCATACAAATATTCAAATTAATTACTAAGCATTTAATCATAAATATACTAAGCCTACAAATATTCAAATTAATTACTAAGCATTTAAACATAAATATTAAAATCATCAATTTACTACCATAAACATTAAAATTAATTACTAAGCATAAATTCATAAATATAATAAACATACAAACATTAAAATTAATAACTAAGCATTTAAACATAAATATAATAAGCATACAAATATTCAAATTAATTACTAAGCATTTAATCATAAATATACTAAGCATACAAATATTCAAATTAATTACTAAGCATTTAATCATAAATATACTAAATTACTAAGCATAAAAATATTCAAATTAATTAATAAAAATAAAATCATAAATTTACTAACCATAAAGGCATAAACATTAAAATCAATTACTAAACATAAAATCATCAATTTACTAACTAAAAAAAATAATTAAAATATACAAATATTAAAATTAATTACTAGACATAAATTCATAAAATGATAAATTAACTTAAATCAAAGATTCTAAGATTTAATATTAGAATTTATAACAAAGCATACAAATATTAACTCATAAATATACTAAGTTACTAACCATAAAAACCCCATTAATATTAAATATATATAAAAGTATAAAACATAAGAATAAATATCAAAATTAATAACTAAGCATAAATATATTAAGTATAAATATAAAATTTAAAAACTAAAGAATAAAATTAATTAATAACATTTAAAGGAAAAACATACCTTTAAGCTTTGGTGGAGTGATTAGAGAATAATATTAGTAATATAGTATTATAAATTTAGAATGGTAGATTATTAGTGTAGAGAATAGAGAGAGAGTGAGAGTAGAGACTAGAGAGAGAGAGAGAGAGAGAGATAGTAAGATTGTAAGAATGAAATTATTAGAAAATAGAGATTAGAGAGAATAATGGAGAGTTGGAGAATGGAGTTATGGAGAGAATGAGAGAATGAGAGATTGAGATTTGAGAGAAAGTGGGGAAATAGGAATGGGTGGGGGTATTTATAGAAAAATTTGAAATGTGGGTAAAAATATAAAATAGAAGAGATGAGGGGGCAAAATGAAATTTTGAAGATGATTTAAAAATGTGACCGTTTGCTGACATCAGCTGACGTCAGCAACGGTCAAAATTTTAAAAAATAATAATAAAAAAATACTTCGACGGTAAAAAAAAAATAAAAAATTAAACGTTCGCCCTGGTGGGCTTGGCCCGCCAGGCCTTAAAACGTGACCCGACCTAGGCCAGTCTATAGGCCATGCCTGGCCTGGCCCAAGCTACAAGTAGGTCGTGCCAGGAACGGCCCGCCAGTCTGGGCGGGCCGGCCGTGCCGGGCACTCCAGGCCCTGCACATTTTGACACCACTAATTATATTGAAAAGTGGTGATGTAATTCCTATTTATTTATAATGGAAAATCTGTTGAGGGAGAGTAGAGTTGAGTTTAATTTGATTATGTTTTATAATCTTTTGGAGTTGAGTGATTCCTCTTGTATATCATGCAATTGGCTTGGTCACGTTGAGTGATTCCGCGATTACAACGTGAGTGATTCCGTTGCATTATATCTACAAATTTCCTAGCCTTTCATTTTATCTCCTTCCCCTGCATCAATTTTGGTATCAGAGCTTGTTGTTTTATTGTTTGGTATTTGCTGTCTTTATTGTTGCAGTTCCTTTGTTCAATATAATTTTTATTTTATTTGGAAAGACATGGCTACAAGAAGAAGAGTAAACCGTGGACCACGATCTGCTGCTGTAGATGAAGTTAGCTGCCGTGACGAAATCGAAGAACTACGACAATCAAATAGGGACTTGCGCCAGATGATGGAAGAACTTCTTCAACGTCTTCCTGACCAAAAAATTGAAAATGATGGTGAGAGTCTCATTAGGCAATTTGTCTAAAATATTGAAGAACTTCAAAGAGATTATTTTGATGATGGTTTTGACCAATTAGAGCCTGTTTGGGATGAATATGATCAAGGTGGCTCATATGAATATATTGAGAAGATTGAAACTGTGGATGGTTTTTATAGTATTGATAAATTACAGCAATTGGTATTTCGTGATGGAACCACATCAATATCAACTTTGATAAATCTAGATGAACCACCTATATTTGATGAGGAGAAGTTCGAAGAACAACAAGAAAATAATTCAATTTTTACTGATTTTTTATATGAATCTTATGTCTGTTGCAAAACCAATATATCAACAACATTTTTGTGGCTACATAAACTAATGAATGATGCATATGTATCATCGTATTGGTGTGATTGGATGGACATCAATAAGAGAGCTGGAAAATTTATGGTTCGTCATCTTTTGCACTCCTGGATCAGACTACAAGGGAATATATGTGGTAATCTTCTGATCTTCGTGGGAGAATGATGTAGTCAAGAGTAAATTATTTGTTGATTTTGACACTCATTAAATTGCAGAAGATGAATTACAAAAAACTTAATGAGGTATTATGGAAAGAGATTACAGGACAATTAAACTCGAGGACGAGTTCTTTCCGAGAAGGGGAGAATGATGCAGTAATTAGGGGCACTTAATCCTAGTGGGCATTTATTTAAGTGTCTTGTAACTTGCAATTAGATAGAAAAATGCAAGGGTCTTTGACTAGAATATGGACGGTTGTTTAGTTTAATTATCTTGAAAAGTGGTGATGTAATTCCTATTTATTTATAATGGAAAATCTGCTGAGGGAGAGTAGAGTTGAGTTTAATTTGATTATGTTTCATAATCTTTTGGAGTTAAGTGATTCCTCTTGAATATCAAGCAATCAGCTTGGTCGTGTTAAGTGATTCTGCGATTACAACGTGAGTGATTCCATTGCATTATATCTACAAATTTCCTAAGCCATTCGTTTCTTAAACTTTCCCTACATCACCTCCTCAGGGTCAAAAAGGCAGTGATGTTTGCCCCCGTAGTGGTCACCCCCTGCAACAGTGAACTTGGCAGTGACCTTCCATTGCTAGCACAGTGAAGGGTCGGTTTTCAAGCCATTTCAGAAGGGTAAACTTGTCCTTTCAAGCCCAAATTCGTCCACAAACTTATCTTAACTATAAATACACCTTTTGGCCTCTTCTTTCAAAGGATCCCCACAAATTCTTCACCTCTCAACAGCTCCGTCTTCATCTTCTCACCAAATCAAGAGAGAGAGGCTTTCAAAGCTCCCATGGAGGAATCTCCATGGGAAGCTCACCACCACCACTTTTTATATATCCTCCACCATATTCGGAGTAGATTGCAAGGAGAAAGGAGAGGTCTTGGACCAAATTCGAGCTAGCAAGCATGAAGCTCTTGGAGAATGCCACATCTTCAAGGGTTATCTTTTTTAAACTCTTCTCTTTGTATTTCTTGTTTTCTAAATATGTAACCCCACTTGGAAAATATTTGTAAACCTATATTGTGCTCATTTATGCGATGACTGTTTATAAATCCATTTGGGTTTTGATTTATTCTTGTTATTATTGTATAATCTCTTATCTTGATATGCATGTGTATGGAGAATATTGGAAATTGATATGTGTTTATGGATGGGATTATGAGTAGATTAACTTGAATGTATGAGTAGTTGTAATCAAATATCCTATTTGTGTGTGTATGTTGATGGAAGGTCGAAATGCCTTGTTTTGATGGATTTGAGTGTATGTGGGTTAGAATTGTACCTCCATGGATGACCTTCTGGGAATAATCATGACCACTTAGCTCTAAAAGAATGGATGAAACTTGTTTTATGCATGTCCGTGCTAGAATAGGTTTTGGCTACATGTTCATGAGCTTAATAGGTCTTTGGCCTTGAGACATACGCTCTTCCATGACCTTTGGGGAGTGAGAATAGATTTTGGTTTCCTTAATCAACAAATAATTCGTAATAATAGATGATTTGGTTTTGGAACTCCTTGATCGTGAGAATGAGCCCTTAACTTGAATTGGATGAACTTAATTGTCTAACAACCCACTGGGTGTGCATTTATATATGGTGAGCATAAGTACCTTGTATGACCACAATCCTACATCTCTCCAAGCCACTATTTTATTAATTGTCTCTTTAAACACCATTCTCACCCATCCATATTCTTTTTGTTTTTATTTGCATTCTTTTCTTTACATTTCCACACACACCACACCGCAATATGCATACACCTCACACACACCATTCTTGCCACATCCGCATTTCTATTTACATGCTTTCAATAAACTTTAGAACTTGATACGGTTGACGGACACCACCTCCCTACGGAATGATACCCTTACTTGCTATTCTAGTCTATAGTCACTTGCACTAACAAGATGAACTTTAAATATAAATGTTTTGACATGCAAAACAACACTTGTTAGTTGCAGAGATAAATCATCGTTGACGTCATCATCATCCTAGTCGTTTTCCCACTACTGTGCGACATCCTTTCCTTCCTCCTTTTCCTCCCACTCTGTCATATTTATAAAAATTATGCAAAAATAAACAATTCAGAATGCTAACATCACCAATGATCGAACTTTTAGTTCTCACATAAATCAACAAAAGAATTTGTCACATACTATTCAATTGATTATGAAAAGTAGAACTAGAATCAACATCAAACTAGAAAACAATGCATGGAATAAGCATCGAGCAACAACGCAATTAAAATACCAAATTATGCCATTAAAAAGAGTTTATTCAGATCACTAAAATCTTAAAATGTCAACACTGATCCATGCTTATATAGACTCTGAAAGATAGACAGAATAATTAAAAACCAAATATCATCAACCATCATCTTTACTAGCGCCACCACAAAGTAACATCAAATCCAACAATATCCATCAATACCTACCACAATATATAATCTACCAACAAATCCAATAAATTTCAATGTAAAGCTCGAATCAATTAAGCACATACTAGTTCAAATCGACTAAACACACCAATTCAATTCGATTGAACACAACAGTTCGAATCAATTAAACACAGATCCGGTTCGAATCGATTAAACACACATCCAATACACTTCCTGTTCAAACCCTAAACACATTCAACTCTATTCAAACCCTAAACACAGTTCGAAGAAGAGGGTTGAAATATGAGAGATTTTGTAACAAATTAAAGCGTGAAAATTTATAAAAATAGGATTACATACCTTTTGCAGTTGATTCTTGAAGATTTGAGCAAGAAATCATGAAGAGATTGAAAGAATTTTGAGAGAAAAAATCGTCACGCCGCCGCCGCTCGTCACAACCTTTTGTCACGCTATTCGCCGCTCTCCTCTCGTCGGGTCGGGGTCGATTGGTGAAATCTGTCTCTCTCTGAATTTAAAATCAAAGGTTTATCTCTTCTCTCTCTTCTTTCACAGATCCCTTTTCCTTTTTTTTTTTTAAAAAAAAAAAAAAAAATTGTTTTGGTTTTTTTAATTCTTTTAGAATCAAGGGCGGTTTAGTCCAAATAGTGGATTTTTTTTTTTTTTTTTTTTGTAGAAACAATAAAAATACTAATTTTGGGTAAAAACCATAAACTCACTAATTTTATGGTTACTTTTAAATTTTCCCGTATATATATATCCATGAATCATGATCACCATAATAAGTTAATTTGTTACTAGAATGACTGACTTGAATTATGGTTTTTACTCACAAAATGAACTACAATGAAATGGAAAAAGGTCATGATACAAATAAGTAACTCTCAAATTTACGTAAATTTGTATACATAAAGAAAGTTTGTATACGTAAATTTAGATGTACCAAAGTTTTTTTTTGTTTTGGGGTCATGATTTGTTGTTCCAGTGTTGTCAAATTTGGCTAAGCTTGGGGTGGTGGTGGATCATTGGTGTCCCTTATGTCACAATTGCTTGGAATCAACTCTCCATGCTCGTTGGAGCTATCCCTCACTAAAGCTGATTAGAAACCAATTTGTGAATCTAAAGGGTTTGTGTATCTCTAATAATATGACATTCGTGGACTTTATGTTGTCTTGTGTTGGGATTGTGAACCCTGAAACCAGCTGAAGATTCTTTTCTCGGCAATTACTGCGGCCCAGGCATGGTGCACAGGGGGCAGTACATGCGGTGGTCAACTCCAGGGGATTTTACGTTGTAATTACCGCGGCCCAAGCATAATGCCTAGGGGGCGGCACAAGCAGCGATCAACTCCAGAGGAGTCACACTGCACATACCTGATCGGACCATATTTACACCTATTTGAGGTCCTCATTTCCTATCGTTTGTTCTCGTTTTCGAGCATATTTTTGTATATAATGTGTTTTGTGAGCTTTGTGTAGGTTATTTGCCATAAATAAGGTATTTGAGCTAAATTGATGAGTTTTGGAAGTTAAAAGGGCTGAAACGGAAATAGCTCGTGCAGAACACCAAACTTTCGGGGGCCATATCTCTCTCCTCAAATTGAATTAGGTTTCTTTCCACCTATTTTTGGAAAGCCCCAGCTGTCCTCTTTCCAACGGTTTTTACAGAATGCGATTCCGATATCTCTAGAGGAAGTTATGCCTATTTCCGTAACGGTGCGCGAAGCTGGAAATGACTGAAATGCCAAAATAGTTGTTCACACGCTGTACGTAGGGCGGGTGTACAGCGGTTTTGGCATTTCAGTCATTTCCAGCTTCGCGCACCGTTACGGAAATAGGCATAACTTCCTCTAGAGACATCGGAATCGCGTTCTGTAAAAACCGTTGGAAAGAGGACAGCTGGGGATTTCTAAAAATAGGTGGAACGAAACCTAATTCAATTTGAAGAGAGAGATATGGCCCCCGAAAGTTTGGTATTCTGCACGAGCTATTTCCGTTTCAGCCCTTTTAACTTCCAAAACTCATCAATTTAGCTCAAATACCTTATTTATGGCAAATAACCTACACAAAGCTCACAAAACACATTATATACAAAAATATGCTTGAAAACGAGAACAAACGATAGGAAATGGGGACCTCAAATAGGTGTAAATATGGTCCGATCAATACCCCCAAACCTATCCTTTGCTCGTCCTCGAGCAAAACAAAAACGAAAAACAACAAAATATGAAAACTAAAGACTAGGCTAGTCCACTTCCGTAGGAAACACGATGGCACTTAGCATGTGCCACAAGCCTTTAAACCGCTAGGCGATCCCTAGAGGAGGAGTTATAGTCTCCTGAGGGTTTACAGCTACGACACCCACAAACGTATACTCTGCAAGATAAGTTGAGATGCAATCCAAACATACCAAATAAAGACTACATGCATGCTAGTATCTCAAATATACCAATTAATAACAATGCGTCACGCAATGCAAGCATGCCAATACTTAAGATTTTTTTGGTTTACAAAACAACTACGCTCGAATGCCCAAGATAAAATTCGCCTCGACTCTAATCCTCACCGGATTTCAGTCCTATTTTTCCACTCAGAACCTAGGCGATCACTCTCAATCAAACATATGCGAATGAGTTTATGTACTAGAATCTAATATATCGCATATGAATATTAAATGAAGCACATTTTCTGGAAATAAATCTCATGGAAGGAATTGAAATGCCATGAACGTGGAAAGAGCATGCATCGACTCATATTCCCAATATAGACTTTCTAAGAGATCAAATGGGCTTTTCCTCACTTTATATTGTGGCCAAGGTGATTTGTGAAGGTGTATGGAAGGAATATATGGTATGAGTGGGAAGGATAAAGCTATTAATCACGCCAAGGTGTTTACACATTACATTACGACAAAATTAGCTCTATTACACTTTACACTATAAGCATTTAGGCTATAAAATTTACATTGCACATCTGTGCTACATTTGTACTCATATTTAAGAGTAACTTTTCAATTGAAGAACTTGAGGGCTTAAGTGTTTATAATTCAAACTTATTCTTTTTTTTTTTTTTTTTTTTTTTTGGTCTCTTTTCTTTGTGTGTAAGCCTTTGCCTAGCACAATTTGCATACATTTGCCTAAGTACATGATTTTAATCACAAAAATTAGAGCTTTACAATTCATAACTTCTATTAAGCTATACACCTTAACATGATCAATAACTAGGGAATGGTTGGAGGTGTAGTGTTTGGCCTCAATTTGCAATGAATATAGGGGTGTGGGAGTGTTTAGGCTATTTTAGTAGTTTCGCACACACTCAAGTCTAAAATCATATCTAAAAGTCCATCTAACAAGGGAATACAAATCTCAACAAGCAGTCCACATTATTTTAGTTCTATGGCAATCAATGCAAAATGTATATACAATGAGATCACAATTAAGAACAAAATCGAAGAGTGTTTAAAGAGTAGAAACAAAATATACCCTCTGAATTTGGCGCTAATAGGCTCGAAACCTCACTAGGGTAGTCTCCACTTTGATGACACGTCGTTGAGGTGTATCAAAAGATTTGAATTTCACATTCAACCTCGCAAGTGCACGAGTCAAGAGACTAGTATAGCGTGCAAGCAAGGGCATCGTTCCGTAGGGAGGTGGAATCCGTCAACCGTCGCTAGCTTAGCTTATTTGGAAAATACAAATTGAGGTGTGTATGTGTGCATTAAATGTAAATATTTCAATGAAAAGATAAATTATGTACAAAAGTATTTACAAAGATAGAATGGATGTGAGAGATGTGGCATATAAATGGTTACACTAAGTAAGTGACTCAACCATAGCAATCACACAATTTCATACAAACATGCATTGTCAATATTGAAAGCCGTGCTCACTTAATCTTCGCCAATATTCTCTCTCGAGTAACAAAGGCTATACCCACATGCACCAGCAACCTATCAACGGATGGTTACCTAAGCTGCACATGAGTTCATTAAGAACTATGAGACACATATAGCGGCTTTACATGCAAAAGCCTCGCGTATCTCTACCTTACCCTGCATGTAGTGACCAATCTACTCATGCACGTTGCGTGCTTCACCTCTCGGTCCTTCACACAACAACCAAGGTTCATTCAAGTGGTGGCTAACCACTCAAAAGCATTAAGCACTTCAAATGACCACTCAACCATCAACAAACATATTTAATAAAAGAGGCAACAATGCTAGATTTACATCAAACCCTAATGAATGAAAGTACACATCAAAGATGAGACAAAAACACAAAGAAAGAAATACAAAATAGATAGAAAGGAGACCCCATCCGTAACCGGGAATCGAACACCGGGTTTCTCGGTTGTCAATCCGATAGGTACTCACCACTATACTATTACGGCGGTCTCCAATCTCATGAATGCTCAACTCTCTCATAGAGAAAGCTCTCTCCTTATCTCTCAAATCTCCCTAAGATGGATGGCTAAAAATGGGACAAGCACACCAAACAACAATGCGCAAATAGTTGATTGTTATCATTAAGAACATTCAATTCAAGTTAAGGGTTCATTCTCTTGATTAAGGAATTCACCAAAATCAATTCATCACCCAACCCAAGTCATGGGATGAGCAATTGTGCCTTAATAAAAAGACCCATTAAGCACAAGAATATGGAACCCAAGCCTAATCTAGCATGTGAATGAATAATCAACCAAGCTTTTCCCACTCTTTGGAGCTAATACTCAAACACTCAAATCATTCTAAACATGGAATTTTGGCTCACTCATCAACATACAAACAATCATGGGAAGTTAAATTACACTACTCCTAATCTAAATTACTCTACTCCTAATCCCATTCATGCATACATATCGATTTTTACCATCCACACACATGAATATCATAATAAGAGGGAAAATTATGGATTTGGCAAAGAGTAAAACAAAACCCAAAAGAATTTAAGAAACATTCATACATATATTGCACAAGTGTAGGTTTACTGTGATTACATCCAAGAAAACAAGAAATACAAAAAGAAATGAGTTAAAAGGAGACAACCCTTGAAGACACTCCTCCAAGCTCTCCTTGATTTCCTAGCCCGTTTTTGGTCCAAAGACCACTCCATTCTTCTTGTAATCTACTCCTAGATGGGTGGATGTAGTGTAAAAAAGGGTGGTGGAGATGTATGGTGAGCTCCCATGGAGGAAAATCCTCCATGGGAGCTTGAAGCTCTCACTTATTTGGGGAAGAAGATGGAGGAGGAAGAAGATGATGGGGATTTCGGTTTTTGGGTGTGGGAGGTGTAGAAGTTCTTGTTTCATACCCCAAATGGGGGTATTTAAAGAGTTGGAAGGTTAGGGCATGAATGGGGTGTGAAAGGACAAGATTGCCCTTCAAAATCGGCCAAAAATCGTAAAACTGGTGCCCAGTCGCCTCCAAACCGCTGTACAACCGCTGCACGTACAGCAGGTTGGAGGCGGATCAGAAGCGGACACATTCTGGAGTAAAATCGCTGTTCACCCGCTGTACGTAGGGCGGGTGTACAGAGGTTTTGGCATTTCAGTCATTTCCAGCTTCGCGCACCGTCACGGAAATAGGCATAACTTCCTCTAGAGACATCGGAATCGCGTTCTGTAAAAACCGTTGGAAAGAGGACAGCTGGGGCTTTCCAAAAATAGGTGGAACGAAACCTAATTCAATTTGAGGAGAGAGATATGACCCCCGAAAGTTTGGTGTTCTGCACGAGCTATTTCCGTTTCAGCCCTTTTAACTTCCAAAACTCATAAATTTAGCTCAAATACCTTATTTATGGTAAATAACCTATACAAAGCTCACAAAACACATTATATACAAAAATATGCTTGAAAACGAGAACAAACGATAGGAAATGGGGACCCCAAATAGGTGTAAATATGGTCCGATCAATACCGCAGCATAGACACATGCCTAGGGGGCGGTCTACACCATGGTAATGTTGGAAATTACACGAATTAGGAGTCTACGTGGAAAAGGAAAGTGACCTTATTTGGGTTGTGGCTTACCCTAGTGTTCCCATATAAATACTACATGATGTAAACCCTAAGGGGTGTGTTGAAAAAGAGTGAGAGAAATATTAAGAGCAAATTGTAGTGAGACTTGAGAGAGACAGAGAGACAGAGATTGTAATCAACTTAAGGAGTACTGGATTGAGTACGGTGCGCTCCGTGGACGTAGGCAAATTGCTGAATGATCGGTCCAAACTCACACGGTAAGACTCTCGCAAGTGTACGAGGTCGGGGTGTAATATAATGACCGAGTAGGGATCGTTCCCACGAGGACTAAGGATTGATTACCGGCTTTTATCGGCTTATATACTATTTGGACAATTGAAAATGATAGTTTTTAACATCTAACAATATAAAGATTAAATCTAAAGCAAATAAAACACTAACCACAACTAAAGTGAATGTGATGATATGATAAAAGTGTGCTAGAACATGAATCCACCTAACCCTTCAATTAACTCTTGACTCACTTAATCCCTCATTTGTGCAAGTATAGATTATAGATTCGTATTCCCTTAAATCAATCTCTAATCTCTCTCGATGTCTTAGAGATTGTATCCAAACATACAAAATATGGATGAACTCATTAAGAATGGTGGAATACATACATGAACCCTATATGCTAGCCTAGTGTATCTCTCACTTTCTAGTCATATATAGTGAATGGTTTGTTTATCTAGTGATCATTCAACAAGATGGCCAATCAAGACAAAAGCATTAAGCATACAAAACATTCATATAACTACACAAACACCTGTAGAGAAACTAAGGAATCATTAACAATAGATTAAGGGTTTGGTTTCATCATTGTTCTAGCACAAGAGTATTTAGCTCATATTACACATAGAAACCATACAAAATATCCAATAAACACAGACCATAACAATTACAAGAAGATAAAAGGTAGAGTTCAAGAGATAAACTAAGATGATGATCTCCTCCTTGCAATGCTTGATCTCCTATGGCTCCCTTCTCCAAGAATCACTCCTCCAAGCTCCAAGGTTGATGAAGAACCACCAAAACAGAGAGAAAAGAGAAGGTTTTCTGCAGAGAGAGGTGTGTGTGGTCGTGTATATTCTGCTGGAAAGAAGAAGAATGGGTATATCAAGGTCTTTCTCTCCCCTCTCCCAATGACAACCAACACCATCATGCTTCATAATTGAAGAGGGCCCACCACCAAGAATTCCTCATCATTACCTCCCCTCTCCCAATGAAGGCAATGGTCAGAGACAAGATCCTGGTTTGCTGAAATTTGGGGCCCCAAAGACCTGAAATTGGGCAACTGAAGTTGACAGCATTGGGCGAAATTTGCGCCCTGTTCTGCGCCCTGTTCTGCGGCCAAGGGCGCGGAAATAGGAAAATGTGATCCTCTGCCAAGATTTCTGCGCCCTTGTTCTGCGGCCCCTAAACGCAAAACACAAGGGCGCAGAACAAGTTTCTGAAATTGCACATTTGCCCCAGAATTCCTGCATCTTTGCACATAAGCCCCTCTTCTGGAAGGAATCCTGAAACGCTTATTAAATCCGTTAAAAACACGGTTTTACCCGGGATTTGAGCATAAAAGATACAAATAAGGGGGCTACACTTCGTGTAGGAATAAGAGCTATCAACACCCCCAAACTTATCTTTTGCTCGTCCCGAGCAAACCGAAACAAAGAAAAACCTACAAAGATCAAAATAAAAACATACCAAAATAAAATAATTCTGCTGAGCCTATAAAGAAAATGAGATGCAACATGAGTGTAACCAAGAGTGGGCATCCGAAAATAATGCTAAGACCACTGAGATAGGGCAAGAATTTCAAAAGTCAAGATGCTACAACAAGAGAGATTGCAATTCCATACTTGATAGTGAATTAAGCTTCAAAAGCATCGAACACAAGAGTCATAAGATAGCATTTCGCTTCGACTCTAAACCTTTCCGGTACTCTCTTATTTTACCACCCAGAACCTAAGCTCACTCAACAAACTCATGCGGTAGGAAGTTATGCACAAAAAATTTATCAAATTACACGCATGATATTTCTCAAAAGACCGCTAGAGTTAGAATGCAATAGGACCACTAGAACGGAATCGAACATTAAGAACAGGGCAAACACCAAAGAATACCTTGCAAGCAAGCAAAATCCCTCCTAAAGATCAATTAGGACTTCTTTTAAAGCACAAGTAAGGCGATGGAATTTTCGGTTATGGAGAGGCTAGGTGGATATGGTATCATGGGCAAACTAACGATTATGGAAAAGATTTTCATTTAACACACTTTTCTCCTTTTTATGAGTGTTCTAGGCACAACAACTTATTCTCAACATAATTACAAATAAACAAACATTTATTCTTCTTTTTTTTTTTTCTCTTTTTTTTTTTTTTTTTTTTTTTTTTTTTTAGAATCATTATTTACAAAATCACAATTTACAAAATTAGCCTAAATACAACTCTTTTCCAATTTGCACTTTTCGAGCTTACTTCTCAATGATCTTCAACTATAATCGCCGCCAAGGGTTGGTTTAGTGTTTAGGTGATATGGGATGGGATGATTTAGTGAATGGTTAAAGAGTGTGGGTTATCAATGATAGAACAATAAAGCATACACACACAAGGTCATGGGATTGTGTTTGGGCCATTTTTAAGTGACTTAACACAATTTGCCTACGTCATCTCTTAAGGCACGGAAAAAGCAAGCAAGCAAGGCGGAACAAAGGTGATGCCCTTAAATGGATGTTCTTTAATGCCCAATGCAAGGAGTGAGGTCCTTAAAATTTCATGCTTATTTATCTAAAAAAGGAGTGTTTAGGATTTTTAAAAGAAAATTCACACTCATAAGGACGCAATTTAAGGCTCTGGCCTCACACGGGTAGTCTCTACTAATGATCTCAACATCTTAAGCGCGATACCTCATTTGCCAAGACACATTACAGTCTGGTAAGATGTGTGCAAGCAATGTGGTGTAGCTTTGACTAATGCTACCCAAGCCCGGACTCAGTGAAACAAAGCATACCATGAAATCCGACCCACGGAACATCTCACATGCATCTCAACAAAAATGTTTGAAAATTTTTTGAAAATTTGCTCATTTTAGCAGACAAAACAAAAAACTTTATTCTAAGGCCGTACCCCCAAACTTAAACCAAACTTTGTCCTCAAAGTTTTGAAAAATTGGACAGAGTTCCATAAAATTCCAAAAAGTTATAACTTCAACTAAAAGCAATGTAAACATTAAACTAAAATCCAACAAGTAAGCAAACATAAAGCATCCGATAATATAAAATATCCGAAAATCCAAAAAGTGAAAAGATAACCCTGTGCTCCAGCCTCAAAATATAGTCCGGGTGGCGGACTCCCACACTAGACCCACTCGAAGAAGCACCCTTGCCTTTAGATTGATTCTTATTGGCACGAGGCATGCTTGCACAAACCTGCTGGCACCTGCAAAACAAACATATATACACAAATCCATGTACCAAGCCACACAAAAACACCACCCTTAGACTAGAGCAAGGAAAATAAGAAAATAATTACAAGAAAATAAGCAAATAATATTACAATAAGCAAATATTAACTATTATAAGCAAATAGCAAAAACATAATCCGAAAAATATTTACTACATAAACTACACTAAGCAAAAATTTACATAAACAAGGCTAAAATTAACTATAATAAGCAAAAAATAATCTCAAAAACTAAATAAACACTAGAAAATCCGAAAATAAAAGATGTTAATAACTGAAGATCGTGAAAATTATGCTTCCAAGCAACCAAGCACAAAATTGGCTCACAAATCATTCTCAATCTCCACCAAAGACCAAGAGGAAACGCAATTAATCCGAGAGCCCACATGCAAACCACCCCAATCAACAACATCCACGCCTAGAACATGCCAATCTAACAACAAGAAGCAAACCCACTCAAATAGATCGAATTCTATGCCCTATCTTCAAGAATTTAAGGTTTGTGCTCGAAATTATGAAGATATGAAGAAGAGGGGGGTGAATTCGAACAAGAAAAATGAAGAGAGGGAGAGGGATTACCTTGATTTCGCGAGAATGGGGGTGGAGAGCACCTTGGAGAAGAGAAGAAATTGATTTGGGAGAAAATTAGGGCACTTACCAGTTTTGACAGCAACCCTCGTTTTTGTGCAGGAACGCACCATTTTTGCGCCCTGTTTTGCGCCCTTGGCCGCAGAATAAGGGCGCAAAACGCCCCTTTTTTGATAAAACGCACCGTTTCAATTGGGAATTTATGCGCCCATTTTTGCGTTTAGGGGCCGCAAAACAAGGGCGCAAAATTCCTCCCAGAGGATCACCTGTTGTTCTGCGCCCCTCATTTTTGCGGCCCAGGGCCGCAGAATTCCCCTGAAATCTGATTTTTTTCAATTTTCTTCACCATTTCAACCAATTTCACTCAAATACCTAAAAGTCATCAATACCTGCTTGGAAAAACAAAAACAAACAACTTGGAAGCAACTAAACTTACCCAAAACATAAAAATACAAAGATAAGCTAAAATGCTAAAATATGCAAAAATAGTAGATACTATGTACAAAGTGACACTTCCCTTCACTGGCTTGGTTCGTTGAGGAGGATCACTTCCCTACTGTCCTCCGTTTCCTGCTCCCAGTAGAGCTTCAACCGTTGCCCATTCACCTTGAAGCTTTCCTTAGCATCGTTCTCAATCTCTACGGCTCGGTGCGGAAAGACTTGCTTCACTGTAAATGGCCCGGTCCATCTGCTCTTGAGCTTTCCAGGGAATAGTCTCAGCCTTGAGTTGAACAAAAGAACTCTATTTCCAACCCTTAGTTCCTTGTAAGCCAACCTCTTATCATGCCACCTCTTCGTCTTTTCCTTGTAAATTCTGGAGTTCTCATAAGCTTCCAACCTTATTTCTTCCAATTCACTGAGTTGCAACAACCTTTTCGCACCGGCTTCCTTCATTTCGAAATTCAGAGCTTTTATCGCCCACCAAGCCTTATGCTCCAACTCAAAAGGAAGATGGCATGCTTTCCCATAGACAAGCCGGAATGGAGACATGCCTATAGGAGTCTTATAAGCGGTGCGATACGCCCATAGAGCATCCTCCAACTTAAGAGCCCAATCTTTTCTCTTGATCCCCACTGTTTTCTCAAGAATTCCCTTAAGCTCTCTGTTTGAAATCTCAACTTGGCCATTAGCTTGCGGATGGTAAGGGGTGGTTATTTTGTGCTTTACCCCATACTTCTTTAACAATGCCTCGAATCTTCTGTTGCAAAAATGGGATCCCCCATCACTTACAACGGCTCTCGGTGTCCCAAACCTTGTGAAAATATTTCTCTTCAAGAACTTGGTGACTTCATTAGCTCCACATGTTCGGGTGGGTATGGCTTCCACCCATTTGGACACATAATCTACCGCCACTAGAATGTACCTATTTCCACAAGACATTGGAAAAGGACCCATGAAATCCACTCCCCAAACGTCAAAGACCTCGACTTCAAGCATTATGTGCATTGGCATTTCATCCCTTTTTGTTATGTTTCCGGTTCTTTGACACCGGTCACATGCCTCTACATAGCTTCGAGAATCCTTGAATAGGGTTGGCCACCAAAAACCTGACTGGAGGACTTTTCTTGCTGTCCTTGATGCACCGAAATGGCCTCCACACTCCTTGGAGTGGCAATGGCTCAGAATCTCTTCCATTTCGTCATCGGGCACACACCGCCGAATGATCCCATCACTACAAACTCTGAATAACAGTGGTTCATCCCAAAAGTAATGTTTCAACTCTGAAAAGAACTTCTTTCTTTGATGATGATTCAACTCCATTGGCACCACATTGCTTACCAAGAAGTTTACGAAGTCGGCAAACCAAGGAACTTGACTCCTCTCAACCACAAACAACTGCTCATCCGGAAAGTTTTCATTTATGGGCACATCAACCGCTACTCCATCTCTTTCCAATCTTGAGAGGTGGTCGGCAACTAAGTTCTCGGTTCCCTTTTTATCCTTGATCTCTAGATCAAATTCTTGAAGCAATAGAACCCATCTTATCAATCTCGGCTTGGCATCTTTCTTGGCCATCAAGTACTTGATTGCCGAATGATCCGTGTAGACTATCACCTTGGATCCCACTAGATACGATCTGAACTTATCAAATGCAAATACTATGGCTAGCAACTCTTTCTCTGTAGTAGCATAATTGATCTGAGCTTCATTCAAGGTTTGACTAGCATAATAGATGACATGTAGACGCTTTTCTTTCCGTTGACCCAATACGGCGCCCACCGCATAGTCACTTGCGTCACACATAAGTTCAAATGGCAAATTCCAATCCGGAGTGGAAATGATCGGAGCCGAGGTTAACTCCTTCTTCAACAACTCAAAAGCTCTCAAACACTCCTCATCAAACACAAAAGGCACATCTTTCATGAGCAAGGAACAAAGTGGTTTCGTGATCTTGGAAAAATCCTTGATGAACCTTCGGTAGAAACCTGCATGCCCCAAAAAGCTTCGAATTCCCCTAACCGAAAGTGGTGGAGGAAGCTTCTCAATTACTTCAATCTTGGCCTTGTCAACCTCAATCCCCTTTTCTGAAATCTTATGGCCTAGCACAATGCCTTCCTTTACCATAAAATGACATTTTTCCCAATTCAAAACCAAGTTTGTATCTTCACATCTTTGAAGAACCAAACCCAAATTGTGAAGGCACCCGTCAAATGAGGACCCAAAAACTGAGAAGTCATCCATAAACACCTCAATGAACTTCTCGACCATATCGGAGAAAATGGCCATCATACACCGTTGAAAGGTCGCCGGAGCATTACACAAACCAAAAGGCATCCTCCTATAAGCAAAAGTTCCATAGGGACATGTGAAAGTAGTCTTCTCTTGGTCCTCCGGATCTATAGCAATCTGATTATAACCCGAATATCCATCTAGGAAGCAGTAGTAGTTATGACCGGCTAGGCGCTCCAACATTTGGTCAATGAATGGCAATGGAAAGTGGTCCTTCCTTGTGGCGGCATTGAGCTTCCTATAATCTATACAAACTCTCCAACCGGTCACCGTTCTTGTTGGAATGAGCTCATTGTTCTCATTTGGGACCACGGTTATCCCACCTTTCTTTGGCACACATTGCACCGGGCTCACCCATGAGCTATCCGAAATTGGGTAAATAATACCCGCATCAAGCAACTTTAGAATCTCCGCTCTCACTACTTCCTTCATGTTCGGGTTTAGTCTTCTTTGGTGTTCAATTGATGGCTTGAAATCATCCTCCATAAGTATCTTATGCATACATATTGATTGGCTTAGACCTTTGATGTCGGAAATGGTCCATCCAATCGCCCTTATGTGCTTTCTCAAGACTCTCACTAACTTCTCTTCCTCAAGCTTGGACAAGGATGATGAAATTATGACCGGGAGGGATGATGCCTCTCCAAGAAATGCATATCGCAAATTTGAAGGCAATTGCTTCAACTCTAGAACGGGAGGCTTCTCCACGGATGGTGGAAGTCTTGGTTTTCCCACACCTAACTCTTCAAAGTGCCATCTTTTTCTAAAGTTCGTCAATGGAAAGGTGTCCAAGTACAAAGCATGCTTGGCCACTTCACTATCTTCGTCTTCTTTGGTTGCACTCTCTCTAATGCACACTTGCAAGGGGTCTTTTGGAATTGTCTTTTTGAAGAAATCTTTCACTAGAGGCTCAATTACCTCCAATCTCATGCAATTCTCAATATCCACCGGTTTCTTCATGGCCTTGTACATGTGAAAGACTACTTGATCATCACCAACTCTCAAAGTCATTTTGTCTTCCCTCACATCTATTAGTGCCCCTGCGGTCTTCAAAAATGGCCTCCCCAAAAGGAGTGGAATCTCCACATCTTCCTCCATTTCAAGGATTACAAAGTCAACCGGAAAATAAAGATTCTCCACCTTCACTAGCACATCCTCCATCACTCCTCTTGGATACTTGATGGATCTATCCGCAAGTTGGAGGGTAACATTTGTGGGTTTCACCTCTCCCACACCAAGTTTCTCAAATACCGAGAACGGCATCAAGTTGATGCTAGCTCCCGAATCAATAAGTGCTCTACTAAAGTTGGAAGTACCAATGGCGCAAGGGATAGTAAACTTGCCCGGATCTTTTAGCTTGGGAGGAAGTTTGTTCTGCAAGATTGCACTACACTCTTCCGTTAGAGCCACCGTTTCAAACTCCTCTAGCTTCCTTTTGTTTGATAGAAGCTCCTTTAAGAACTTCACATAGGTGGGCATTTGAGCTAGAGCCTCTGCAAACAGAATGTTGATGTGTAGTTTCTTGAACACTTCTAAGAACTTGGCAAAACTTTGAGCCTCCTTGTACTTCTTCAATCTTTGCGGATATGGAATTGGTGGAACAAAAGCTTTGACTTGTGGAGGTGGTGGTATATCACTTGATGGTAGGGGTTGTGCACTAGCTTGCTCATCTTCCCCAACAACTTCTTCCTCAACCTCCTTCTTGTTAACTCTCTCTTCCTCATCAACTTTCTCATCAACTTCAACTTCAAGGTCAACTTCCTCCTCAACTACAACTCCTTCTCTCACTCCAAAACCTTTAGGTAGCTCAACCTCTTTTCCGCTCCTCAAAGTGATAGCTTTACATTGCTCCTTTGGGTTTATGATTGTGTCACTAGGTAAGGTCCCTTGTTGTCTTGCTTGGGCACCTCTTGCTAGTTGAGCCACTTGTACTTCAAGGTTTTGTATGGCGGCTTGAGATTGTTGAGCTAGTTGGTCTATTTTGTTGTCAAGCTTCTTTAGGGCCGCATCTTGGACTTCCATACGGGTGTCCATTCTCCCCATGTAAGTAGAGAACATTTCCTCTAGAGATGGTTTCTTTTCGGCTTGGTTGTTGACAAATTGGTTTTGAAAGCCCGGATTTTGGCGGTTATAGGCTTGAGGTTGTTGTTGAGCTTGGAAGCCGGGAGGTCGTCTTTGGTTGAGGGGTTGAGGTGGTTGGAGGGTATTTGTGTTATCTTTCCAAGAGAGTGCGGGGTTTTGTCTCCATGCCGGGTTATATGTGTTTGAGAATGGGTTGTTTTGAGGGTTTTGGTTAGGATAATTTCTGTTGTAGTTCACAAATGCCACTTGGTCAATAGATGTGGGATTTGCAAGATCACACTCTAGGCTTTCATGAGGTCCACAACACAACTCACAACATGCAACACTAGCTTGACTTGATGAAGCTCCCATTCTACTCACATGCTTGGTCAAGGCTTCCATTTGGGCTTTCAATGCGGTAACATCACTCACTTCAATCATCCCCGGGGCTTTCTTTATTTGCCTATCATTCCCCCAATGACTATTTGTGGAAGAAAGCTCTTCCAAAATGCTCCAAGCTGCCTCTTCCGACTTCTTCATGAGAGAACCACCGGCTGCCGCATCTATCAATGTTCTTGTGGCGTTACTGATGCCGGTATAGAATGACTCTACAAGTTGCCACCTCGCTAGTCCATGGTGAGGGCATTTCCTCACAAGATCCTTGAACCTTTCCCATCCATCGTAAAGGCTCTCATTCTCATATTGGGCAAAGTTTGTAATCTCATTTCTGAGGCGAGCCGCTCTCCTAGGTGGAAAGTACTTGTTGAGAAACTCTTGGGCTAGTTGCTCAAAGGTGATTATGGAGTTTGGAGGTAGTCTCTGAAGCCACCCCCTAGCATCGCCTATTAAGGAGAACGGGAACAACTTCAACTTGATAAAGTTATCTGAAACTCCATTGAATCGAAATGTGTCACAAATGTCATTGAAACTCTGTAGGTGGACATTTGGATCTTCATGAGCTGCGCCTGAAAACTGCACTGTGGCTGCTATCATTGAAATCAAACCCGGCTTGATCTCATAATTGTTTGCATTTGCTGTAGGTCTTTGGATGGAGGATAGATTGATGTCCACCCTTGGCATAAAGTAGTCTTGTAAGACCCTCTCAGCCGCCATATTGGCACCGTCACCAACCGGATTTGGATTCTGAACGGGATTTGGAACCGGAGCTGGATTTAGAATGGGATTTTGATCTCCCATAGCTGTCGCCCTAGCTCTTCTTCGATTCCGGCGATTCCTCCTTGCGGTACCTTCAATATCCGGATCGAACTGTAGGTCCTGTGAACTGTTACTCCTTGTACGTTGGTGCATACAAGAGCAACCTGCCTGAAAATACACACAAAAGGAAACGAAAGTAACAAGTCCAAACTAGTTAAAACCAACTAATACCAATATCAATTTTCCGCTTAGTCCCCGGCAGTGGCGCCAAAAATTGATCGGTCCAAACTCACACGGTAAGACTCTCGCAAGTGTACGAGGTCGGGGTGTAATATAATGACCGAGTAGGGATCGTTCCCACGAGGACTAAGGATTGATTACCGGCTTTTATCGGCTTATATACTATTTGGACAATTGAAAATGATAGTTTTTAACATCTAACAATATAAAGATTAAATCTAAAGCAAATAAAACACTAACCACAACTAAAGTGAATGTGATGATATGATAAAAGTGTGCTAGAACATGAATCCACCTAACCCTTCAATTAACTCTTGACTCACTTAATCCCTCATTTGTGCAAGTATAGATTATAGATTCGTATTCCCTTAAATCAATCTCTAATCTCTCTCGATGTCTTAGAGATTGTATCCAAACATACAAAATATGGATGAACTCATTAAGAATGGTGGAATACATACATGAACCCTATATGCTAGCCTAGTGTATCTCTCACTTTCTAGTCATATATAGTGAATGGTTTGTTTATCTAGTGATCATTCAACAAGATGGCCAATCAAGACAAAAGCATTAAGCATACAAAACATTCATATAACTACACAAACACCTGTAGAGAAACTAAGGAATCATTAACAATAGATTAAGGGTTTGGTTTCATCATTGTTCTAGCACAAGAGTATTTAGCTCATATTACACATAGAAACCATACAAAATATCCAATAAACACAGACCATAACAATTACAAGAAGATAAAAGGTAGAGTTCAAGAGATAAACTAAGATGATGATCTCCTCCTTGCAATGCTTGATCTCCTATGGCTCCCTTCTCCAAGAATCACTCCTCCAAGCTCCAAGGTTGATGAAGAACCACCAAAACAGAGAGAAAAGAGAAGGTTTTCTGCAGAGAGAGGTGTGTGTGGTCGTGTATATTCTGCTGGAAAGAAGAAGAATGGGTATATCAAGGTCTTTCTCTCCCCTCTCCCAATGACAACCAACACCATCATGCTTCATAATTGAAGAGGGCCCACCACCAAGAATTCCTCATCATTACCTCCCCTCTCCCAATGAAGGCAATGGTCAGAGACAAGATCCTGGTTTGCTGAAATTTGGGGCCCCAAAGACCTGAAATTGGGCAACTGAAGTTGACAGCATTGGGCGAAATTTGCGCCCTGTTCTGCGCCCTGTTCTGCGGCCAAGGGCGCAGAAATAGGAAAATGTGATCCTCTGCCAAGATTTCTGCGCCCTTGTTCTGCGGCCCCTAAACGCAAAACACAAGGGCGCAGAACAAGTTTCTGAAATTGCACATTTGCCCCAGAATTCCTGCATCTTTGCACATAAGCCCCTCTTCTGGAAGGAATCCTGAAACGCTTATTAAATCCGTTAAAAACACGGTTTTACCCGGGATTTGAGCATAAAAGATACAAATAAGGGGGCTACACTTCGTGTAGGAATAAGAGCTATCACTGAACCACGTAAAATCTTTGGTGTCGTTCTTTTTTCTTTATTGCTTTCTTATTATCTTTGATTGTATGTTGTATTCTAGATTTGTGTGATACTCATTTTTTCTCGATAACAATTGGTATCAGAGCCCTAGGTTGGGGCGGGTTAATTTTTTCACACAAATCTAGGTTATCTCGAGGTCAACGATTTTATCACAGGGATGGGATCTGAGAAAGATTCTCATAAGATTGAGAATTCGATGGGACGAATTTCAGTTTCTAGAAGATACAGATGGAGGATTATCTATACTAGAAGGACGTGCATTGGCCGATTAAAGAGAAGTCGGCAAGCATGACCGATACAGATTGGTCAAAGAAGCTGTTAATCGTCAAAATTGGCGAAGGACCAAAGAAGAATTTTCCATCCAGATACGAAGAAGAGACGGGTACCCAGATTCCATCCGACTACTCCAAGAGAGAAGGGATCCCGACCAATCCGGATACATACCCCCTCTAGAGGGATCGAGCCCAGCAATTCCCTAGCTTCTCATGAACCCCGCGGTATCCCGACATGGAGTTCCACTCAGTATCCCGATACGAAGCCCTTCATGCAGTATCCCGTTACTACATTGTCCAGTTACCCCGCAACTACATCATCCAGATATCCCGCCACAAGATCAGCTGATATCAGGATACCCCGTCGACCAAGGGACCGATAGAAAAGCTCGAATCTAGCAGGAGGCAGGGTACCCAAGAACCTAGATATCTCCTAAGATTAGCTCGCCAGGCAACTAGAAAACCAGACGAAGAATTTACAAAGATAAGACTCATACGCCCAGAAGACCGGGTTAAAGCTCCAAGGAAGAATATTGGAACGCCATCGTTTAATCAAACAAAAGAGGTAGACTCATTCTCGCCATTTAAAAGTTCCATTTGAATAAGGAGTCAACTCTACTAGAATCCTTCTAGAAAGGAATGATTTGATTCTGACGATTAAAGCTCTTACAAGTTTGTCTCCTATCAGGAAGGAAAGTCCTGGAATTGCCAAAACCCTAGACCGAAATTATTGGAGTGCATGACAAGCAATGAGACCTATATATATGACGTTATACTCAATAGAAAAGGGATCCGAAAATCATCTCCACAAACCTTAACCTGTATTTAGTTCTACTTATCGACATGCACGAGTACACTACCACCATCTCCATCGCCTACTGAAGCTCAACATACTACCCTAGTCTAGAAAACGCATCCTTTGTATTCATAATATAGAGATATTATCAATAAAAATCTTACTCATTCACCCTATTTCTTGTATTTAAATCTGACTTATTTTGTAAGGAGCATCACTGGTATCGAACCACGTGATACCCCTCTGACTGGGATCTACCCCGATCTCGGTCCTTAAAGTTGTTATTTGGAGATTCACCTTAACAGCGATTCTCTAGTAACAGAAGCGGATGCCAAAGAACATGGATGAAGAGGATCTTGAATTGCTGGACAAGAAAGCATTAGGAGCAATTCATCTTAGTTTGATGAAGCAAGTCGCTTTTAATGCAAAGGATCAGCTAACTGCCAGAGATTTGATGAAGATTTTATCAAACCTGTATGAACAACCTTCTGCGGTAAGGAAGGTCCATCTTGTCAAGAAGTTATCAAATCTAAAGATGACGGAAGGTCAGGGTTTCAAAGAGTATCTAAACCAATTCAACAAAGTGGATGATGGGTTAACTTTTGTGTCTATGGGTTTCGATGAAGAATTCTTGGCAATGTTTATGCTCACCCAATTGCCAGAAAGTTTGAAGATGACATGCCAATCAATTGCCAACTCGTTCGGGAAAGAGAAATTGGATTTCTCACAAGTTGTGAACATGATCATGACCGAACAGATTAGGATGCGTGAAGAGGGATTTGTAGCGTTTACATCTTCAACATTGAATATGGAAGGTAGAGAAAGCAGAAGCAGAAATCAGAACACAAATCAACGAGGAAGATCAAAGTCAAGAGGTAAGTCTAAATCCAGGTATCAGGTCAATTATTCGGGAAATCAGTAAAGAAACAAGAAAGATGTAGAGTGCTGGAACTGTGGCAAGAAAGACCACTTTTCGTATGAGTGTAGATTTGAAAAGAAAGATAAGGGCAAGGGTAGTGTGAACTGTGTGTCAGAGGAGTCAGATGACTGCCTCATCTGCTCGTTAGAAAGTAAGACGGAGTCTTGGGTTCTGGATTCAAGAGCATCTTTCCATGCCACACCTCACAAGGAGTTATTTGAGAACTACGTCTTCGGAAATTTGGGTAAGGTGTATCTTGGTGATGATCAAGCATGCAGTATTACCGGGAAGGGAGATGTGAAGATTCAGCTAAAAGGGTCAGTTTGGAAACTCAATAACATGAGGCATATATCGGATTTAAGGAAGAATTTGATCTCCATTGGGCAACTGGCATCAGAGGGTTACATGACGACTTTTATTGATGATAAGTGGAAGATTTCGAAAGGTATTATGACAATCGCTTGAGGAAATAAGAATGAGTCACTTTACACAACCACGGATGGTTGTGGTTCAATCGCTATGGAGAAAGGTAAAGATGATCCGAACTTGTGCACCAGAGGTTTGGGTATATAAGTAGTCAAGGATTGAAGTGTCAACATTCAAAAAGTAAGTTGTCAGATTTGAAAAGTGTTGAGGTTGATTTCTTTGAGAGCTACATATTGGGAAAACAGAAGCGAGTGAGCTTCAAGAAGACCACAAGGGTACTGGCAAAGGAGAAGCTGGAACTAGTGCACACCGATGTTTAGGGTCCAGCTTTAGTCTTGTCAACCGGAGGTAAATAGTATTTCGTCACATTTATTGACTACCACTCTAGGAAGTTATGGGTTTATTTTCTAAAACACAAGTCTGAGGTGTTTAATGCTTTCAATAGATGAAAAGCTAGGGTTGAGAATGAGACAGGGTTAAAGATAAAAAAGCTATATTCAAACAATGGTAGAGAATATGAAGACGGTGAGTTCAAGAGGTTTTGCTATCTGAACGGGATAAAGCTCAGTAGAACGGTTCTTGGAACCCTACAGCAAAATGGAATAGCAGAACGGATGAACAGATCTTTGACTGAGAGAGCCAGAAGCATGAGGTTACATTTAGGGTTGCCAAAATAGTTCTGGACAGAGGTAGTCAATACAGCAGCATATTTGATCAATAGAGGACCATTAAAGCCTTTGGACCGCGCTATATCAGAAGAGATCTGGACTGGGAAAGAGGTAAAACTTTCTCATCTTAAAGTGTTTGGGTGTGTTTCTTATGTACATATAAGTGTTCATGCGAGAAATAAACTAGACGCCAAGTCAGTGAAGTGTACTTTGGTAGGCTATGGAGAAGATGAATTTGGTTACAAGCTATGGGATGACCAAAACCACAAGATGATCAGAAGTAGAGATTTTGTCTTCAATGAAAAGGTTATGTACAAATACAGAAACACACAGGTGTCTGAGCCAGAAGAGCAAGAGTATTTTGGGCCAAATGACGTGTCAGAGAATAGGGTCGTGGAACCAATTGTTCAGAATGATGAAGAACAAGGTGTGCCGCTCCAGGTTACAAATCCTATCCCACATAGAGACGTTCCAGCGACATAGGCTCAGAGTGTAGTGAGAAGGTCAACTCGAACTCCTATACCAAATAGGAAGTACTTGCAATACATGATGTTGATAGATGCAAGGGAACCTGAATGCTATGATGAAGCATATTAAGGAGAAGATGCGAGCAAGTGGGAGCTTGCAATGAATGATGAGATAAAGTCATTGATTTTGAATCAAACTTGGGAGTTAGCCAAGTTTCTTGAAGGAAAGAAAGCCCTACAAAATAAGTGGGTGTTTGGGATCAAAGAGGAACATGATGGTTCTAAGAGATATAAGGCACGACTAGTGGTCAAAGGCTTCCAACAAATAGAAGGTATTGACTACTCTGAAATTTTTTCTCTTGTTGTTAAACTAACTACGGTCCGGTTAGTGTTAAGTATTGTCGCAGCAAAAAGGGTTATATCTTGAGCAGTTAGATATGAAAACTGCCTTTCTTCATGGAGATTTGGAGGAAGAGATATACATGTAGCAACCAGAAGGGTTAGCAGAAGATGACAAGGAAGAGTTGGTATGTAGATTGACGAATGGTTTGAAACAAGCTCCTCGATAGTGGTACAAGAAATTTGATACATTTATTCAAGGCAGTGGATATTTGAGATGCAATGCTGACCACTGCTGTTACTTCAAAAAGGTTAAGTCAAGTTTTATTATTCTGCTACTTTATGTTTGTAACACCCCCAAAATCCAGGACCCAACGGACTAGGTTGCTACACGGAACAGAACTTTTAAAAACCTTAATTCATAATTATTCACAATTAGAATCATCAATAATATATCCCCCAAAATACAACACCCAAACCTGATACCATCAATTACACAAAACTGCCAGATTCTAGCCATAATTACAATGTTGATGACATGTTAGTAGCTGGTGCAGATTTAGAAGAGATTAACAATTTGAAGAAACAACTCTCGAATGAGTTCGAGATAAAGGATTTAGGTACAGCAAAGCAGATTCTTGGAATGAGAATTAGCAGAGACGAACATGAAGGTACATTGAAGCTTTCTCAAGCTGAGTACATTCGAAAGGTGTTGTAGAGATTCAACATGGATGATGCAAAATCGGTAAGAACACCATTGGCTAGTCACTTCAGATTGTCCAAGGATCAGAGTCCGAAGACGGAAGGTGAAAAAGACCTCATGGCTAAAGTTCCTTATGTTTCAGCCATTGGAAGCCTAATGTATGCCATGACTTGCGCAAGACTAAATATTTCCCATGCAGTGGGATTTGTGAGCTGTTACATATCCAATCCAGGTAAGCCTCACTGGGAGGCTGTGAAGTGGATCCTAAGATACCTGCGGGGTATGACAGAGAGATGTCTAACCTTCAGAAGAGATGAACTCAAGCTGGAAGGTTATGTGGATTCAAATTTTACTAGGGAGGTGGATCATAGAAGAAGTACCACTGGATATGTGTTTACAATGGCTGGTACCGCAATCAGTTAGATGTCACAGTTGTAGAAGATAGTGACAATCTCTACAACTGAAGCAAAGTATATGGCTGTAACATAATCAAGCAAGGAGTTGATATGGTTACAAAGTTTGTTAGCTAAGTTGGGATTTGATTAAGTGATGAATGTATTGCACAGTGACAGTCAGAGTGCAATACACTTGGCCAAGAATTCAGCATCCCATTATAGGACCAAACATATAGATCTTCACTACAATTTCATTCGTTCGTTAATCGAAGAAGGTGTGTTAAAGCTTGTGAAGATAATAGGTAGCAAGAATCCGACAGACATGTTAACTAAGCCAGTCACAACAAAAAAACTAGAGCTATGTGCAGCTTCAGTGGGTTTTTAAGAGTGAAGACGTGGGGGATGAGCGCACCGTAATTATCCACTAAGTCATCAAGGGAGGATGGAGAACGTCTATTCAAGTTTCAGTTCTTCAAGTGGGAGATTCTTGGGATTGTGAAGCCTGAAACCAGCTAAAGAATCTTTTCTCAGCAATTATCGTGGCCCAACGGTCAACTCCAGGGGATTTTACACTGCAATTACCGCAGCCAAGGCATATTGCCTAGGGGGCGGCACAAGTAGCAGTCAACTCCAAAAGAGTCACGTTGCACATACCGCAGCATAGACACATGCTTAGGGGGCGGTCTACACTACGGTAATGTGGAAATTGCGTGAATCAAGAAGTCAACGCGGAAAAAGAAAGTGACCTTATTTGGGTTGTGGCTTACCCTAGTGTTCCCATATAAATACTACGTGATGTAAACCCTAAGGGGTGTGTTGAAAAAGAGTGAGAGAGATATTGAGAGCAAATTGTAGAGAGACTTGAGAGAGACAGAGAGATTGTAATCAACTCAGGAAGTAGTGGATTGAGTGCGGTGCGTTCCATGGACGTAGGCAAATTGTTGAACCACGTAAAATCTTTGGTGTCGTTCTTTCTTCTTTATTGCTTTCTTATTATTTGTGATTGTATGTTCTGTTCTAGATTTGTGTGATACTCATTCTTTCTCGCCAACATCTTGTAAAAACCAAATTATGCCTGAAGAGATGGACCTCTTGAGTTTGGTGTTATGGTGTGTTGGTTTCGTCATAATTCTCATATTCATGCCTCTGCTGTTGTTAACGTAAAGGATATAGTGCCATGGGCAGAAGGCTTCTTGGAGGAGATTCGAATGGTGAATGCTAAAGTGGAAGATGATGCAGGTGTGACTGATTTAGTGGAACCATCTTAGCGGCCACCTGATATTGGTTTCTTCAAAGTAAATACGGATGCTGCCTTAGATGGGATGAATAGAAGAGTTGGTACCGGAGCTATTGTTAGAGCTAGACAGCAATGGGTCGATTATGGCTTCATGTGCGCAGTGATGTGTAAAATCGTGTTATAAAAACCTAACTCGCAAGTGCACGAATCGTGAGATAAGTACAGCGACAAGTAGGGATCGTTCCCACGAGGAAAAGAGATTTATCGACTAAAACTAATTCTAATTAAAGTTAAGCAATTAACAGTAACCAAGAGATTTCAGATTGATTTGATTGATTTGAGATTAAAGCTAGATTAAACTAAGAAAACAATTAACAAGAATATGAGAATGAGATCAAGAGGTGAGAAGACTAGGTCATCAATGCTCCCCAACTACGTTTACTCAATGCTTCGAATTGACTTTCACAAAGAATGTTAATCAAGTTAAGGGTTCGTTCTTAAATCATGTATAATTAGTGCTATGTGGTCCTGGAATAAATCAAGTACTCTCTACTGCAGTCATTAGCAAAACCTGCGTGTAAACTATAGCATAAAATACATCAACCATACACCAAGCGTTCTCAGTTAAGTCATTAGCAAACCCTGCGTGTAGACTATAACCTAAAACCCACAAAGCACACAATCAAGTATTCCCAATCACAGTCATTAGCAAAACCTGCGTGTAGACTATGATTGAAAACCCATTAAGCATAAGAACAAGAGAACCAAAAATAAAGTGCGATATCCTGCTATGATAAATTCATTCATTCAATTGCATATTGGTTGAGAATGGTGAAACCCACGCGCATCTCAACCTTTAACATATAAACCCTAGATTCAAGACTAGCACAAACCATGCATAGACAAGAAGAAATCCCAAATTGAATGAAACAAAACTTGAATTACTAAAACATAGTCAATTCTAACAAAGAGTATTCATAGAGGTTCACATTGAATCCCTAGTAAGGATTTAGTTACACATCAATGGAGGAAACAAAAATATAGAAGAGGAGAAGATAGAACCCATTGTTGTCTTCTAATCTTGCTTCGAATCCTTCGTCTTCTTCGTGCTTTTCGGTTTCTTCCAAGGATGGATGGTGATGTAGCTCTCAATTTCGCAGTCTCTAACCCCCTTCTGAAAACCCTCTGATGTTCTATTTATATTGGCTCGCCACCTCGTCTCTCGCTGACCTAAACGAAACAGATAACTTAAACACTCGCTGCACGGACCGCTAGGTAGGCACCTTGCCTACCCCGCGGTACTCTTTTTGCAACACCACTGGAGACCACCGCAAGGTAGGACAGTGCCTGGGGGGCGGTCACATGAATGACACAAGGCTGGAGTTTAGTGCAAGCTAGGACCGTTATGTAGGACATTGCCTAGGCCGCGGTCATCTCTGATCAACTTCTCTGGAGTTTGGTGCTAGGTAGGACCGCTAGGTAGGACATGCCTAGGGGGCGGTCCTTTGCAATTTCATCTCGAGGCTTCAACTTGCTCTGACCGCCACATAGGACCGCTAGGTAGGCACTACCTAGGGGGCGGTCAGCTGCAGAAAATTAACATCTGATCCACTTTGGCATCTTTTCTCCCATATTTGAATATTTGCACCACTTCTGATAACGAGACCTGCACAGCTCAACAAACACATCAAACAACCTAAAAATACTCGAGAACAAAGCACAAAGACTAGGAAATAGGGGTCTAAAACATATATAGAAATAGACCGATCACGCAGGTTTCATCGTTGAAGGATTTCAAGAAAATAACTCAAAGATGCAGCTTCAAAGGTTTGACAAACATAGCCAACATGATCAATCTCCTAATTTAATTGAAAACAGAAAACATAGTCAAGATTGACACAAGCAAACACAATTGTGTGTTAAGCATTTTGACAAATCCATACCATTAGCACTCTATTTTCCTCTCTACAAGGGAGTGAAGAGATTAAACAAAGAAACACCGCCCATGCAAGAATTAGGGGGCCTGCCTGCTTCTTTCATTTCAAAGGCATCAAAAGTAGAGAATAATGCATCCATCTCTTGGACATCAATTGAGGAAAAAGCCAAAGCACCCGTCCTAAGAAATGGCAAAACAGATATCTTTTAGTAGTTGAGCAGGCTTAAAATTTAAAAAGAAGAAAGAGAAACAAAAGAGAAGGCAATGCATTTCTAGAAAGAATCATAATTTAGTCTTATTAAAAAAGAAAAATAGAAATAATAATAGTGATAAATTATGTACAAACCATTACTACTGGTACTAACCTCCGTAGTCCCTACCCCACCCCCACCAAGTAAAAAACAAGAAAATAAATCTTCTATTGAAACTCAATAAATGATAGATATGCTACAATGATTATTTCAAATATACATAAACTATATTAACAAGGTTTCAATAGCATTGTTCTGCTTCTGCCGTCAAAAAGGTTCTATATATCCAAGAGAGAAAGAGATTCAAGACCTGAAAGGTTCTATAGATGATGCCCAAATATATATGATGGAACTAACAACTAGCTAAAAACCTGAAAGGTGTTTCATCATGAACCATTTGAAGAAGATTCTCCAGGTCCAGCATTTCTATAAGGATAAGTAGCAGCTGATTTTTGGCATCATAAGAAGATTTTAGTGCATCATTTGAGACTGCCATCATTTGAGAATGTTTTTGAATAAGGATTAACATTATAACTAAAAAAATGTATAACAATCATACAACTTATAGAGCAAGAAGAATAACAATATACCTTATAGAGTGAGCATAACTTCTTCCATTTTTCACCCTTACATATAGAAAACGACTCATAATAAACAAGGAAAAGAATGTCCAAAACCAAATTGTCTTCAATTAGTGTCTCATCAGCCCACAAAGTGAAAAGATCAATATCCTTCAAAGCATTACCACAGATAATCAAATATTAGAACTAATATATGATAGCTGATGGAAATAAGATAAGCAAGCACCATTATATCAAAGTTGATGCAGTTATAACTTACAAGAACTCTACCATAATTATAGGAATTAGGAACGTCATAACTTACAAGAAAATATAACCCACTCTAGTATTAAATTAGCAGATGAATGATAGTGAAATTAATCAATCAACAGACTTGAGATAATGACATTATAAGTGTATTTGAGCACCCAATCCATGCATCATTCACTTCCTATCCTATACAATCATATAGGTGTTATAAAGTAGATGACATGATATCGAGCATACCATAACATTTTATATTTATTAGATTTCAAAATAATATAAAGGAGATTTTGTAAAAACGACGGTTGCACAACTCGTATTTACAATCTACTGATATTTTCTTGTCATTCAAAAGTGACTTGAACATGAGACATTTGAAATGGGTTGGATTGTTCGTAGTTAACTTTTCAATACAAATGAAATAAAATCCTGTCCCAATCGATCCTAAACCAACCTTGCCTAAACTTAACCAACTATAACTGAAACAAGCCGTAATGTATAGCTAAATTTGTTTGAAAAATGAGTGAAATTGATGTAACGGAAGCTCTACGAGAAAAACCTGCAAGAAAACAATTAGAAACAACCTACCAATATTCTATTGATCCGCGCACGAATGCTAGAATATCAGGCTACTGATAACATTCAACTTCGCGCACGAAGGATTGTTAACATGCTTCAAATACTTCAATCTTCGCAAAGAATGTTGTACATGGATAGTTGAGAAACAAATCTCTATATTTTTTTATTAATCAAAAAATAAAATCCCTATTAATTACAATCAATTCACTACTACAAAAATGTTAAAAGACATCACTAGAAGACACTAAAAGACATCGTTTTTTGGTAACTGTTTTTAAAAAAGCCTTTAGACATCAGTTTTTATAAAAACCGATGTCTTAAATATTGCAGTTTCAAAAGACATCGGTTTTTAGGAAAACCGATATTAAAAACAAATCGTTTAGACATCGGTTTTTATAAAAACCGATGTCTTAAATATTGAGTTGAAAAGACAACGGTTTTTATTAAAAACGATATTAAAAAAAAACGTTTAGACATCGGTTTTAATAAAAACCGATGTGGATTCAAAAGCAAAAAAACGTTTAGACATCGGTTTTAATAAAAACCGATGTAGATTTAAAAGCAAAATGCTACAATGCAAATCTTACCTATGTCCACATTCAAGTGCGCATCTCTAAAAATACTCAATGTTATTTGCTTAAATTTTGACACAAGAAAGTAGACATACAAACGAACACTTTTCAATCAGAAAATATTCCAAAAATCGATTTGGAAAAGTGTGAAAATGAGCGATGAAAACAGCTCACTTGCGGATTTGCGAATCGCTTCTGTCCTTTGACTGAATAATTGATCATAACTTTCAAAATACCGCCCAGAATTTTACGTTCTTTATACCGTTGGATTCGTATCGAAAAATTGAAGAACCCAACATGAACAAAAAAAATTATTTCCTTGCCGAAAGATACAGTTTTATGGAAAACGTTTGCACCAAAATATCTTCAATCACTTCTGACCTTTGATTGAATAATTGATCATAACTTTCAAAATACCGCCCGGAATTTTACGTTCTTTATACCGTTGGATTCGTATCGAAAAATTGAAGAACTCAACATGAACGAAAAAAATTATTTCCTTGCCGAAAGATACAGTTTTATGGAAAACGTTTGCACCAAAATATCTTCAATCACTTCTGACCTTTGACTGAATAATTGATCATAACTTTCAAAATACCGCCCGGAATTTTACGTTCTTTATACCGTTGGATTCATATCGAAATATTGAAGAACCAACATGGACGAAAAAATTTATTTCCTTGCCAAAAGATACAGTTTTAAGGAAAACGTTTGCACAAAAATATCTCCAATCGCTTCTGACCTTTGACTGAATAATTGATCATAACTTTCAAAATACCACCCGGAATTTTACGTTATTTATACCGTTGGATTCGTATCAAAAAATCAAAGAACCCAGCATGGACGAAAAAAATTATTTCCTTGCCAAAAGATACAGTTTTAAGGAAAACGTTTGCACAAAAATATCTTCAATCGCTTCTGACCTTTGACTGAATAATTGATCATAACTTTCAAAATATCACTCGGAATTTCACGTTCTTTATACCGTTGGATTCGTATCAAAAAATCAAAGAATCCATCATAGACGAAAAATTTTATTTCGTTGCCAAAAGATACAATTTTAAGGAAAACGTTTGCACAAAAATATCTCCAACAGAACACAAAACCACGCAACAAAAAATGAAATGAAAAATAAACCCACCAATAATTTTTTTTTTTAAATATATATATATGTTTGTAGTAGAAATTAGAATTTTGATTAGTTGAGTAAATTTAAATTTATCAAACAAGTTTATTTTTTATTTATTTCCAACAACTCATATAGGTTATATATAAATATTGTGCAATTGTGCAATTGTTAACACATCCAATCTTGTAGTCGGGCGGTTAAGGCTTACCACTTTGACTTTGAGGTTGCAAGTTCAATTCTCCATAACGACACAATTAATTCTCATTATTATCAGAGGGGGGGTTGGTTGGCTGCGATGGCCGGCCGGTGGCCGGAAGATAGGGTGGGCCAACGGCGGCGGTCGGACGACGGAGGGTGGGGTTGGCCGGACGGTGGGATTAATTTTTGAAATACATCAGGGTTTCTAAATCGGTTTTAACTAAAACCGATATCTTTTCTCTTGGGTTTCTAAATCGGTTTTAACTAAAACCGATGTCTTTTCTTTTGTTTTTACATCGGTTAAAAACCGATGTCTTTTGCCCTATTTTTCTAAATCACTCAAAAAGACATCGTTTTTAAAATTTTTGAAAAACCGATTTCTTCCATATAAAAAAACTGATTTCTTTTGTGTTTTTTGTAGTAGTGTGCAAAATTTTAAAATAAAAAGTCTTCAACAAAATCTTCAATAATATCTCCTGCATCATTCTCTTTAGATTGGAGAAAATTCGTCCTCGAATTTTGATTGCCTTCATCCAATAAACCTGCACAAAATTTTTGAGTGCTAACAACCGAGATCTTATACAACGAATTCTAAATCCTTCGATTCTTGTCATGATGTCCATCCAATCACTCCAATAGAATGAAACAAATTCATTAATCATCACTTTTGACAACAAAAAGATAAACTGATGAATCGTTATGGTGAGAACATGTGATTCACAAAAATAATCCATAAATCCCAAATTACTCACAGACTCTTTTTCAGATATCCCTCCAACAAAGACCGGTGGTAGATTAAAATCAGCACTCATGGACTCCTTGTCAAATATCTCTTCATCAAAGACTGGTGGTAGATCAAGATCAGCAAAACTTCTTTTGATACATATGTATCATCGTAGAACAACAAATGATCAAACTCCTCCTCGTCACTTTCTTCAAATTCACCATCACCACTTGAATTAGGGTTTAGGCTCTGAAACGGGTTTTGGTTGGCCATCAACGTCGCTAGCTACTCCGTTAGCCACTCTGTTAATTATGCAACCTACTGCTCTAATTGTGCTAAGCGGTCACGTTCGTTGGCTTCATCTGCAGGGATTAGACTTCTCAACTACACCATGTCGATGTTGTCCCGAGCGAACTAGGCTCTGATACCAAACTGATGTAGCGGAAGCTCTATGAGAAAAACCTGCAAGAAAACAATTAGAAACAACCTACCAATATTCTGTTAATCCGTGCACAGATGCTAGAATATCAGGCTACTGATAACTTTCAACTTTGCGCATGAAGGATTGTTAACAGGCTTCAAATACTTCAATCTTTGCAAAGAATGTTGTACATGGATAGTTGAGAAACAAATCTCTATATTTTTTTATTAATCAAAAACTAAAATCCCTTTTAGGGTACATCATCTTTAAATAAGAAAATAAAAACTTAAAAGAAATCTAAAATAACTAGTAAAGCAATAAAATTATCAATTTCCCTATAAAAGAGATAATTGAGATAACAATAGAAATTAAAAATACTAGAATCTTAAAACATTAAAAACCTATCTAATAAGGAAATAAGATTTGATTTAAAAAAAATCAAATCATAAAATATTTAACTACCTAATTAAATATACAATAAAAAGAAACATAATAATCGATATTAATTACAATACTATTTTTAAAATAAAAATTCTTCAACAAAATCTTCAATAATATCTCCTGCATCAGAAACTCATTTAATTAATTTTTTTTTTTAATGCAGAATTTTCAATAATGTTACACTATTATTTGCATTGAAGTTTGTGAATTTTTGATGGTAGCATCTCACTGATTTCAAAATTCATCAAAGCAATAATAAGAAAAATTAATGCTGAAATCATGAAAATTAAAACATTCTGGATTATGTAAACATTAATCCACAGAATTACAACTTGATTTCATCTAATATATTTAAGCAATGAAAACTGATTCACACTTTTTGTTTTCACTTTACAATAATAATGGTCTATAATCGCCTTCCTCTGTATATGTTGAAGACCTTATTGTGCAGTAGCAATCAGAGACTTCACTGGAACATTTAATTAAATAATTATTATATTAATAATAACATATTAATTAAATGATTATTATGTTAATAATAATCTATTAATTAACTAACGGTTTTAAGGGTGAGGAACAATTGGTGGCAGTGAATGGAGTTGCGTCTTGGGGAATGGTGGAGGAGGTGGTTTGTGAGGTGGAAGAACTTTTGGGAATGGAGGCTTCAAGAGTGGTGGTTTTGGTGGAAGCACTTTTGGGAATGGAGGCTTCTAGAGTGGTGGCTTTGGTTGAAGAACTTTTGGGATGTGTGGTTTTGGGTTGTAGATAGGAGGTGGTGGTGGAAGCACTTTTGGGATAGGAGGAGGAGAGGTTTTAGGGACAGGGGGTTTTGGTTTGTAGATAGGAGTTGGTGGTGGAATCACTTTTGGGACTGGGTGAGGAGGGGTTTTTAGGGGTGGAAGCACTTTTGGGAATGGAGGCTTCAAGAGTGGTGGCTTTGGTGGAAGCACTTTTGGGCATGGAGGCTTTGGTGGATGATCTTTTGGGCATGGAGGCTTTGGTGGATGGCATGGAGGCTCTGGTGGATGATCTTTTGGGCATGGCGGCTTTGGTGGATGGCATGGAGGCTTTGGTGGATGATCTTTTGGGCATGGTGGCTTTGGGCATGGTGGCTTTGGTGGATGGCATGGAGGCTTTGGTGGATGATCTTTTGGGCATGGTGGCTTTGGGCAAGGTGGCTTTGGTGGATGGCATGGAGGCTTTGGTGGATGATCTTTTGGGCATGGTGGCTTTGGTGGATGGCATGGAGGCTTTGGTGGATGATCTTTTGGGCATAGAGGCTTTGGTGGATGGCATGGAGGCTCTGGTGGATGATCTTTTGGGCATGGAGGCTTTGGTGGATGGCATGGAGGCTCTGGTGGATGATCTTTTGGGCAAGGAGGCTTTGGTGGATGGCATGGAGGCTTTGGTGGATGATCTTTTGGGCATGGTGGCTTTGGTGGATGGCATGGAGGCTTTGGTTGATGATCTTTTGGGCATGGAGGCTTTGGTGGATGATCTTTTGGGCATGGTGGCTTTGGTGGATGGCATGGAGGCTTTGGTGGATGATCTTTTGGGCATGGAGGCTTTGGTGGATGGCATGGAAGCTCTGGTGGATGATCTTTTGGGCATGGTGGCTTTGGTGGATGATCTTTATGGCATGGAGGCTTTGGTGGATGGCATGGAGGCTTTGGTGGATGATCTTTTGGGCATGGAGGCTCTGGTGGATGGCATGGAGGCTTTGGTGGATGATCTTTTGGGCATGGTGGCTTTGGTGGATGATCTTTTGGGCATGGAGGCTTTGGTGGATGGCATGGAGGCTCTAGTGGATGATCTTTTGGGCATGGAGGCTTTGGTGGTAGCGGTGGTGGAAGAGGTTTCTTGAATATTGGTACTGGTGGAGGTGGAGGCTTTGGTAGGTGCTTGAAATGAGGCCAAAACAAGGCTGATGCGCAAGTTACCGGTGAAAACTTGAGTTTTCCGGGCAAGCCGAAGGTGTGCTTTTCATCGGTTTTCGTCTTGAAAACAATCTTGGAGGACTTCAAGCCACCATGAGTAGGACAAGGTGTGCCTGTTGTTGTTGATGCTGATGCACTACTGTGAAGCTGTGCATAGCATTCTTCCTTCAATTTTCCATCTTCAACCATCTCGTTAGGAAGCGATACGGTAAATTTACCGTCTTCATCGAGCTCTCCGATCCCTCGTGTTTTGAATTCTCCGTTTTCCCGTTGGCAGTCTATGGTCACTTTAAGTCCTTCATAGAAGAGAAATGTAGGTAAAATATGCTTCATAAATATAACTTTACTATGCAACATTATAATAATTATAATCAGATACAAGATTCCAACATGTTTTTTTCATGCGGGATCGACACTGTAATGATACGGAGCCAAACCCGCACATGAAAGTAACACAATACACATACCTAAAAAGGCCTGGCTGGTTTTGAAGTTATTTTGTTCACAATCTACACATTCTCCATTTCCAACAACTTCAACTTTCTGATGATCAAAACCATGGCAAAAACTTGAAGCCAATAGTAAGGAAACCAGGAAGCACAAAAGCACTTCCCAAGAAACGGGACGTATCCACATTTGGAACCGTGATCCCGGCACCAAAAAAAAAAAAAAAAAAAACTAGCTAAAATAAAACCAAACACCAGATTATGATCTCATATGATGCTATGCTACACTAAGCTTCTGTTGCTTGATTGATACAAAACATAATAAGGCCTTCAATATATATAGTGATTTCAAAGAGAATTTAAACCTCCTCTCACTAATGGCCTCAAATGATTTTTATTAGAATTTGTCGTTGTGTAGTCATTCTCACTATTTAATGTGTAACTTTAATTTTTGAAGATTGTTTGTTGAAGATAGGACCATAGGTAGATATGAAGTAACAAATAGGTTTGTTGAAGATTGTTTTAGTATTTTCAAAAGTACGGCCAATGTGTTATAGTGGTAATGGGCCCTCGTTTGCCTAACTATATCTTGAATTGGGTTTGAGTTTTGCCCGATCTTGTGACATATATATGTATAAAAAAAAAAGTACTTTCAAAATATTTAAAATACTTTTTTTATTTTTTATTTTATTTTATTTATTTATTTATTTTTATTCTATAATATTTCTCTAATGCTTTCATTGAAATTGTTTTTCAGGTGTTTCTATATAAAAAAATGCATTCAATTAATTGGTTTCATTTTTATTTTTTTATTTTTTTTATATAAACTAGAAATAGGCTTTAAGACATCTGTTTTCTATAGTACAAGCTTTCTTTTTGCAACTCTAAACTTTGATTAATTTCAATCGATTCAGGATTCGGGATTTGGGAGAGGGGACGTGGCAATCTCGTCGTGTCGTTGTTGTTGGATCAAAATTTAAAGGCCGCATTTTTCGATGAACAGAACTTTTTTGGACCAGTATGTACTTCAATGGAAACCTACAATGCAGAAATCAAAAGTCCCCACCACATGCACGTATTTGGTGGGCATTAAATTAGATCCACTAAAATTCACAGAAAATTGGCATCTTAGGTTCTGACAAGCAATTAATATTGTTGGTTTTTCTAGTACATTGGACCATTTTTGTGAACTGTCACAATAAAATCCCTGACTTCTGCATAAGATCCATATAGGTGCAATAGATGGTCCAACTTTTTTTTCTTCAAAATAAAAATAAAAATTTAATGTTAAAATTGTTCTCTTTTGAATCATTAGATTTTTCAATCATATACAATAACTTAATTAATATTATCTTGATCTATAATAACTAGTTTCAAAGATTTTCAAGTGCATGATCCTGCACATAATTCTCATATAGGATCAATGATATGATTGCTATATATTTGACAACCAGTTTTATATAACTAAACATTCTAGTGAGGATTGATTGGAAAACAATTTCATGTAAACAACAAACTTGAAGAAAGGTTGTTTTTATAATAATAATAATAATAATTTTTCTTGAACTATCAAGTTCTTAGTTTTTAAGAGTCGGTACTACAAAAATGTTAAAAGACATCAGTGCAAAACATCGGTTTTTAGGTAAATGATTTTTTTTAAAAAAAAAACTTTTAAACATCGATTCATAAAAAATTGATGTCTTAAATATTACAGTTTGAAAAGACAACGGTTTTTTGGCAAAGCGATAATTAAAAAAAAAAAAAAAAAAGCTTTTAGAAATCAGTTCATACAAAATGTTGTCGTAAATATTGCAGTTTGAAAGGACAACATTTTTTAGCAAACCAATATGAATTTATTTTACAATAAGATATCGGTTGCCCTTAAAACTGATATCTTAAATAAGTTAAAAATTATGACATCGGTTAAAGATAAACCGACATGTATAAGTTTTAATTTGTTATATATTTTTTAAATAACCAGTGTCTTTACATTGTCAAATATCATTAATTTTAAAATAATAAATTTAATTACCAATAGTTATATTATTATTATTTTTTTAGATAAGTAAAATTTTAAATTTAATAAATTTACTTTTAAATCATTTATTTTTAAAAATTTCGAAAAAATAATTTTAAAAAAATTGTTTATTTATTTTGCACCCTCTTGTTTCATACTAAGAGACACATTAATAATTCAATTACCATACAAATTAGGAATCCGAGTCTTACATTTGTTTATTAAATTGCAAGATGCATGTAGAGAAATATCTTCCCTCTAGTGAGAGTTGTATTCCAAATCATGCTTATTACAATTGATGTCACTAGTCTCCTATAGTGTATAGACCTATAACTCGACTATATATATTTAAAAAAATATAATTTTATTAAAAGTTCCAATAAATATTTTTTAATACATGTCTGTCGTAGAAATTATAATTTTAATTAATTGAATAAATTTAAATTTATCTAACAAGTTTGTTTGTTTGTTTGCTTTTTTTTTTTTTTTTTTTTTTTTTTTTTTTTTTTTGCTTCCTAACAACTCATATAAGTTATATATAAATAATGTGCAATTGTTAACAAATCAAATTTTGTAGTCAAGTAGTAAAGGCTTACCACTTTGACTTGAGGTTTCATGTTCAATTCCTCATAATGATAAAATTGTCCTTATTATCAGAAGTGGGGCGGGCTGGTGGCCACCAGGAGTTGGGGTGGGCCCTAGGCAGTCGAACGACAGGATTAATTTTCGTAATACATCAGTTATACGTCATTGGTTTTATATATAATCGATGTGTTTTTAAAATCATTTACATCGAATTTTAACCGATATCGTTATCGCCTTTTTTTTCTATATCACTCAAATCTACATCGGTTACAAAATTTTGAAAAACCGATGTCTTGCATGTAAAATAACTGATGTCTTTCAACTTTTTTGTAGTAGTGAGTTTATTTTTTTTCTAAAATAAATATGCCATGAGATATTATTTTGATTTTTGAGCTTAGACTTAACGGTTGGATGTCTCTTTCCATGAAATAATATGCATGTTAGATGATTGATAAAAATTAATCGTATGAGATATATATATATATAACACCATAATAAGTTATTTTGTTACTAGAATGACTGACTTGAATTATGTTTTTACTTTTTACCCACGAAATGAACTACAATGAAAAGGAAAAAGGTAATGACACAAATAAGTAAATAACTCTCAAATTTTATACGATTGTGAGCATACATTAGATACCTTTTAATGTGTTTTTCGATAGCTTTTAAACCAATACTCTTAAAAGGATATTTTAAAAGTTAAAATCCTAGTTTTTATTTATTTATTATTTTTTATTTATGATTTACAATTATTTGGTTGTAAGAAATTATGAGAGAAGTGAGAGGTTATTCTAGAGAGAGAAGTGGAACGAGATACGTCCAAGCCAAATAGACTATGGAGGAAGGAAGGGCTTTAGTGAAAACTTATTCTCAGTGTTTGTTGATAATTTGAATCATGAAGTGGATGTGGCTAGCTTATGGGGGATTTTTAAGCCATTTGGGAAGGTGAGGGATGTTTTCCTCTCTTCCAAGTCTATAACAATAAGTAGTTTGTTTGCCTTCATTTGCTTTAGGACATGGGAAGAGGCTTTTAAGGTGGCAAAAATGGTGGATGCATGTTTACGGTTGGACAATTAGTTCGAAGGTTGCCTCATATGGGTGGTCAAATAGAAGGGCCTGCTCAACCAGATGTGAAGAAGGTAAGCGTTAAAAGGAAAGTAGAGATTGGAGATGGAAGATTCAGCGACTGGATTAGAAGAGCAGAAGGCATCAAAGATTTCAGGAAGGAGCTAAATGGTCAAGCCATGTATCAACCCAGAGGTTCCTTTGCAGAAGTGGTGGAAGACAAACCGCATAAGACTGGTAGAGAAGCAGCAGCAAAAAATGAGAAGGATGAGACGATTTATTGGAAAGGACAAAAAGAAGAGGATGAGTGGCTTTCAAAATGCGCATTGGGGATTCTGAAAAGCTTTAGCAATGTGAACAGTGTGAATAACAATTTGACTGAGAAGGATTTTTCCTTTTCTTCAAATTATTTGGGAGGTTAGAGTATTCTTTGGTGCTTTGAATCAATGGAAGATATAGATGGTTTCATTAAAAATAGATTTTTTGGGAGGATTGTTTTTCGTTAATGGCAAAATGGTTGGATACTCGTACATCTAATGGTAGATTGGTGTGGTTTAATTGTTGGGGGGGGGGGGGGGGGGGGGGGGTTGTGGTCCCTCTGAGTTGTTGGAGTGCATCTTTCTTCAACAATAAAGGTCGGAAGATCGGAGAACCCCTTCTTATCGAGGAAGAGACAGTGCTCAAAAGAAGACTAGACAAAGGAAGAATTCTAATCCTAATCCCTTTCGAAAATATTGGGCCAAGCATGGTGAAAGTCGAGATTAATGGATACATTTGACAGGTGAAGTTGGTGGAAGATCAGAATCTAGTTGAGGCTCCCTAGATCGAAGATTTTCTGGGATTGAGGATGATGAAGTCTCAATCCAATTCGAATTCGTTTCTAAATATGGAGTGTCTTTGCAGCGACCAAATGAAGGAAGAAGGTGAAGTTTTTTCTTTTTGCTTTGTTCAATACGACAAGAATTTAGAAAGAAGAGAACTCATATGCCAGCAAGAGTCTGAAGTCAACTTAAAAGAAAATTTTTTGAGATGATGACATTACATAAAAGTGGGGAGGTCTATGAGATTGGAAACCCAACACATGTCAACTTTTCCAAAACTAAGCCCAAATATGAGCTAAGAAGCAAAAAAGATGCTAGAAAAAGGTAAAGAAAGTTGGGTCAAGAAAGATAAAGCTAATTAAGCCTACGGCTAGATGTAACAGATGGGCTAAAATAGACCTGAACAAAAAGGAGAGAGGTGCAGAAGAGTCTTATATCTCAACCTCATCGATGAGGACTTCCTAATGGGTCCTAGCTATGATATGCAGTTATGGAAGGGTGAATGCTCTAGAAATGAAAAGCTTGTTGGGCCTCAAAGCCCCTCGTTGGATCAGATTAATCTCAGGTATTGTCTGAGATCTTTTTCTGAAGGCCGAGACAGAATTCTTGGTTTAAGGTCTAATGGGTTATTTGAAAAGTCTGAGGCTTGTATTTCTCTTCCTAACAGCCCAATTTCTAAAGGTGGTGAGGGGAATTACAAAAGTGGAGGCCTGAGTAAAGCAGTAACTAAGATTGGCTGAATGCGTATTGAAGGTGATGAAGGTCAGATAAGTGCGTTACTAGGAGAGTTCAAAGACAACGAGGAGTCATGCGAACTAGAAACATTGCATGTCTTGGAGCATTATATACATAGGTCAGCTAGTTTGAATCACCAAAGAAGGACTGTAGGTACCTTACATGGACAGAGTTCATCAGAATTTGAGGAAGGATTCCTGATTGCTTTGGGTGAGAAGGAGTCAACAGAATTTGACGGGATTAATTTAAGAGTGGAGTTATCAACTCCTTAGCTGAAGAAGAATGGAAGGAAGAGAATGGGCATGTCTTCCAAAATGCATGGCATGAAGACTAGAAAGGATAAAAGTAGAGACATGGAAGTTACTAGAGATAAGAGTGTAGTAGGAGCCAGCTCAGATGAACCATGGAATTTGGAGGTGGAGATTACCAAAGTTGTAGAGAAGGGCGCTGAACTGGGAATTGACTTCAACTCTGATACGAGGAAGATGACTGAAAATGGAATATGGAGCTTAGATAAGGAAATTTCTAAAGTTATAGAAACCGGAGCGACGTTGGGTTTCAACTTCAATGGTATTGAGAATGAAATCATTGAGGAAATATCTATGAGAGTAATTGAAGATGCGGAGAAGTTTAAAGAAGCCCAACAGTAGTTCTTTTGTGGTGTGGTTGTGGCTTCCTTATTGTTTATGTTAACTTTATCTTGGAATGTTAGAGGATTAGGGAGAGGTGAGAAGAGGAGGGCAGTGAAAGACTTGGTGTTACAGCATAAACCTATGATGTTGTTCATACAAGAATCAAAGCTTAAGTAAGTTGATTGTAGGACAATTAGGGCTTTAGGGGGTTCGTTGTTAATTGAAGGTGTGGGAGTGGAAGCCGACAGCTCTGCTGGTGGTCTAATTTCTATTTGGAATGAGAACTTGTTCAAAGTTCACTCGTGTATCACCAATAAGTCGTGCATCATTCTGGCAGGTGAAATGGTTAAGTTGAAGAAGGATATGGTGTTTTGTAATATTTACGCATCTAACAACGAGAATGAGAGGAAGGCATTGTGGAACTTTATCATTGTCTTACTAGGAACTCTCCCGTGGCCTTGGTGTATTGGTGGGGATTTTAACACAATCCTAGATCCGTCCAAAAAAAGAGGTGGTATATGCAACATGGGTTCGATTAGAAGCTTCAATACCTTCATGTTGAAGGCAAAGGTGATAGATATTCCTATGCAAGGTTCGGCTTTCACATGGACCAATAGTAGGGAAAGAGCTTCTTGGGCAAAATTGGATCGTTTTTTTATCTCCCCCATCATCCTCTCATGGTTACCTAAGCTTGCTCAAAGAAGTTTACTGAGAAGCATCTCAGATCATTGTGCGATTTCTATAGGCGAACCTTATGTGGATTGGGGTCTTTGTCCGTTTCGGTTTTACAACGGTTGGTTGGAGGATAAAGACATGATGGAAAATGCTAGGAAGGGGTGGAAAGAGTGTAAGGATGCTGGGTCACAAGGGTATGTGCTGTTTTCTAAGGTCAAAGCAGTTAAAATGAATCTTAAGAACTGGAATTTAGTCAATAAAAAGGAAGATAATTCCATTAAGAGTTAAGAAGCTAAGTTGGCAGAAGTGGAAAATAAAGCAGAAGTTGTAGGTTGGACGGCAACTTTGAGGGATGATCGTCTAAAGATTATCACGGAGATGTGGCAGTGTTTGCGGAGGTAAAAACAACAATGGAGGCAGAAGGCAAGAATTAAGTGGTTGTTAGAAGGGGATTAAAATACGAAGTTTTTTCATTGCATTGCCAATTCTTGAAAAAGGACGAATTATGTAGGGGATATTATTTTTGATAGGGTGAGGTATCCGGATCCTGGTCATGTTCGGGATGGAGTTTTTAAACATGTCAAATTACACTAAATGAGAGACTTAAGACTAGGCCGACGATTAATGGTCTTGACATGAAACAGATTTTTTCTACTTAGAGGAACGAGTTGCAGGAGCAGTTTTCTCATGAGGAAGTTTGAGAGGCAATTTATAGTTGCGATGGCAATAAGGCTCCTAGACCGAATGTCTTAAATCTTAATTTTGTTATGAAGAACTGGGACGTGATTAGAGATGACTTCTTAAATTTTTTGAAGGAGTTTCACAACGATGAGGCAATTGTGAAGGAGTTGAACATGACCTTTATTGCGTTAATCCCAACGTATGACGGACTTTCGACCCATAAGCTTGGTTACTTCTATGTACAAAGTGTTAGCGAAGGTTCTAGTGAATAGATTAAAGAAAGTCATGAATTCCATCATGGGTGAAGCTCAAATAGCATTCGTGAAACAACGACAAATCATTGATAGCTTCGTAATTGTAAATGAGATAATTCACTAATGGAAGAAAGACGCTATCGGGGGCATTGTTGTGAAGCTAGATTTTGAGAAGACTTATGATAGTGTAGATCATCCTTTTATGGATCCTATGTTGGAAAGTATGGGGTTCGGTTGTAAATGGAAGAATTGGATTCATTATTGCATTTCTACATCAGTGCTTTCGGTGATTGTAAACGGAAGCCCAACTGAAGAGTTTAGCATTGAAAGAGGCTTTCATTAAGGTGATATGTTGTCCTCTTTTCTTATCAATATTGTTATTGAGGCATTAAATTGTGCGTTCATAAAGGCTTCGGGATTGAATTTGTTAAGAGTAGCAATTTTAGGCCAAAGCGAGGTCCATATTTCTCACCTCTAATTCGTAGATGACATGATTCTTTTCGTGAAACCAAATTTGGACTTTCTTATGACCTTGAAAAGGATTCTTCATTGTTTCGAATTGGCTTCTAGATTACGCATAAATTACCATAAAACGAGCCTTGTAAAAGTTGGTAGAAGAATTGGTATTGATGGGAATTGGGTAGAAGCTTTCAGTTGCAAGGAGGCTGTTCTTCCCATGGTGTATCTTGGCCTTCCTCTCAGGGCTAATCGTAGCACCAATTCATTTTGGAACCCAATCATTCAACGAATTGACAACCAATTGGCACCTTGGAAGCGGAGATTTATTTCGAAGGATGGCCTGTTTGTGTTGATCAAATCTGTCCTAGCAAGCATTCCTACTTATTACCTTTCGGTCTTTAAGATTTATGTGGGATTGGCAAAACGAATTGAGAAGTTACAACGTGATTTCTTTTGGGGAGATGGTGTAGAGAAGAGAAAGGTTCACTCGATAGACTGGGATTCATTGTGCAAAAATAAAAATAAAAAATTTGTGGCTTGGGTATTGGTCACATAACTGATAAGAATAAAGGCTTGTTAGCCAAATGAGTGTGGTGTTTTGGGTATGAGGCCTCCTCTTTATGGAAAAAGGTCATTTGTGCAATATATGGTATGGACAAGAAACTTTTACTCTAGAATTGGCAAGGGGGTCACAATGGTTCTCACTTTGTGAAGGCTATTTCTACTCTCTTTGACTATAGATCTCAAACTGAGAAGTTAATTAAATAAGGCTTGCAGGTGGTTTTATGCTGCGGGGATAGGGCTTGTTTCTGGTTCGATATTAGATACGAAGGGATCTTGTTAAGTGAGTTATTTTTGAGGATTTATGCCTTAGCCACAAAAAAAGAAGGTATTGTCTAGAATATCGGAAGTTGGTAGGATTTATGCCAATCATGGAAGGTGAGCCTACGAAGACCGGTTCTTGACTAGGAGATGGAGCAATGGAACAGCTTCATGTCCTTCTTGAATAGCATGGTCATTCGGAATTCGATTTATGATTCTATCGCTCGGTCGTTCAGTAATAATGGTATGTTTTCGGTGAAATCGTTTTGCAACAATATGGAGAATTTCCCAGTCGAGTTTCATTCTTGCTCTAGTTTTTTATGGAAAAATCTGTGCTTGCCTATGGTTGAGATATTCGCATGGCAGCTTAGGAAAGGCATAATTATGGTGAGGGATGTTCTTGTTCGCTTCGATATGAGGAATGACCAATCTAGGAATTGCTTATTATGTAACAATGTTGATGAGACCATTGATCACCTTTTTATGCATTGCTCTTGCTCTTGCTTATTGTATGAGTTGGTGGGAGGTTATGTGTTGTCCCAGCAAGTCGTTGAATGGATTGTTGGATCGTCCTTAGCCCTAATACGAAAAGCTTGATGGCATGGAACATTCTGTTTTTTGCTGTGATTTGGACGATATGGGAAGTTAGAAATAATCTCATCTTTAGAGGTCAAGAAGCAGTCATTGAGAAGGTAGTGGACAAGGTGAAATTCAGATTGGTGTGGTGGTTTAAATGTTTTGGAAATGGCAACAAGGACCTGGTCTCGACTATGATGCTTAATGTTAAAGAAAGTTGTGTTACCATTGTGTCAAATAAGAAGTCGAATAAGGAAGTATGGACTCCCCCAGATGGTGCTAATATGAAGTTCAACATCGATGGGTCAGCAAGAGGGAAGCTAGGCATTGCCAGTATCGGTGGAGTTTTCAGAAATTCAGATGGTATAATAGTTTGTCTCTTCTCCTTATCTGTCGGCATATAAGACTTGAATACAGCGGAGATTTTGGCTATTAAAAAAGCTTGTGAGTTGTGTGCTTCGAATCATCAATGGGCCAAACACAATATTCAAATTGTAAGTGACTTTATGGTTGCGGTTTCTTGGGCCAATAATGTGGAGAACTTTGGGAGCTATCAACGCATCAATATAATTCATGACATAAGAGGTTATTTGCAATAGATGAAGAATGTTTTTGTCATCTTTAGTTCAAGGTTGTCCAACTCGATGGTGGATAGCCTAGCTAAGTTGAGTTCCAGTGGTGCTGCGGATAGGGTAGAGTGGGAGGAGTTGTGATTCTGTTTTTTGGTGTTCTGTTTTTTGGGGTGTCTCTTTTGCTCTGTTTTGGGTTTTGTTTCTTAGTTTTGTTCCCCTGTCTCCATTGTTTTGGCTATGTTTTGTGAGTGTTTTTCTAGCTCGTGCCTATTTGTTCCTTGCCTTTTGGGGCTTTTTGTTTTTAAAATAGGTTGTTCAAAAAAAAATTGAGTTTTTTTTTTCTTTTCTTTTCAAATGGATCTGTATATTGTTAATACAAGTAACTACATGAGAAAATTATTATCACGTCATTTGTATGACTATCTAATAAAATTTTGTTATGTTCCCATTTTTTTTTTTTTTCAAAAACTACCAATTACAATGAATTGAAGATTTTGAACTTAAATTTATGTATAAGATGATATAAGGAACCCAATGAAATTTTTGTGTCTTGGATATATTTTTTAAGTTCGGTATTTACTCAAACGAGTGAATAATATATGATCTTTTAAAGTTTATACGGACTTGTATTTAGCTCCGATTAGTAGAGAATCAAAATAGATCATGGAAGGAGATGTAAGTCTTATGCATATATATATATATATAGATATATACAAAACTCATAATTAAAAACATAAGCATGAAAACAAAACGACAAAAATACTTACTTGAATTTCCAGCCATGTCGTGTCAAATTTTTGTTGGATGATGAAAAATTCGAAAGTGAGAGCTTTCCAATAGCTGAGAGCTTTTCCTAAAAAAGACAAAGGAAGAGAGAGAGAGTCTTCTACCCACTTGCTCACTAACTTGATTAGTCAATTCCAATGGGGAGACTTGCCATATTAATATGAGCGAGGGTAGGGACTCTCTTCACATTATAACTTACCGAGAGTATCATAACCCATAAAAGATTCTTTCAACCCTAATAGGATGGCTAATCTTAAAAGGAATACTAGGCCCACACACAAAATAGCACATACCATATACTACATTAATATAATGCAATCAAGGTGCACCAAGCCCACAAATATTGATCACACTTAATTGGGCTTATCATCCGGTCAAATCTCTATAACTTAAACATTTCAATCAATTCGGTTTTTCATAGATACAAAATATAATGTTATGTTGCTCACAATATTTTATAAAACAAAATCTTAGGGCCTGTCCTGTATCGTTTTACAGGCCCGTTTTCGTTTTTGTTTTCTAAATCCGATTTCGAATACGCGTTCGTTACCGTTTTTCATTTTATTTTTCATTTTATTTTCTAAAACAAAAAAAAAAACAAAAACAACAACAGTGTTAAAAGTGAAAAATTTCCAAAACAACTTTTTTATGTTTTTCATTTTGTTTTTCACTTAAATTAAAAAACTCAATTTTTTTTTTCTTTTTTTCTTTTTTTCTTCCTTTCACTGATCATCTCCTTCCTCTCCATCTCTCTTCTTCTTCTTCTTCTTCCTTCTTTCTCCTTCTTCTTCTTCTTCTTCTTCTTCTTCTTCTTCTTCCCGTCCGGCCGTCAAACCGACGCCGTCCCTCCTTCCCGTCCGTCAGATCTTCTTCTTCTTCTTCTTCTTCTTCTTCTTCCTTCCTTCTTCCTTCTTCTTCTTCTTCTTCCTCCTTATTCTTCTTCCCAGATTTCCGTCCAGATCTGACGGCGTCGGTCTGACGGAAGCCCGACGCAGTCCAGATCCGTCGGTCAGATCTTCTTCTTCTTCTTCCCTTCTTCTTCCCTCCGTCGATCTTCTCCTTCTTCACCGCCGAGCTGCTCTCCTTCTTCTTCTTCTTCTTCTTCTTCTTCTTCTTCCTTATTCTTCTTCCAGATTTCCGTCCAGATCTGACGGTGTCTGTCTGACGGAAGCCCGACGCCGTCCAGATCCGTCGGTCACTTCTTCTTTTTCTTCTTCTTCTTCTTCTTCTTCTTCCAAATTTTAAGAGACATTTCTTCTTACATTTCCAGATTTTAAGAACATTTGGAAGAGGACATTTGCAAAATTTCTGGAAAATTTCCAGATTTTCAGATTTGTTAATTAAAAACAATATGGTATTTTGTTGATAAATCTAGTATTTTGTTGGTAATTTGTTTGATTTGAATGGGTTTTTGGTGTTGTTATATTTTGATTTGGATTTTGATTTCAGATTTTGTATATACAATCAATGATGATTGATTTTTTTTTTTAATAGATTGATTTGGTCTTATAAATTGGAAAAAAATATAGTGATGATGATGATGATTCAGTTTATTAATCTGGTCTAAAAAATAATAATTAATATTAAATTATTCGAAATACAAGTTCCAGGATATGCTACCGGACGCGTTTTTTATGTTTTCATATTCGGAATCCAGCTTTCAGGAAATGTTACCAGACGCGTATTTGGATTTCGAAACTGAAATCAAAAACACTATTTTCATTTTCATTTTTATTTTCGAAAAACAAAAACAAAAACAGCATTTGAAAAACGTTACAGGACGGGCCCTTACATTCTCCCACTTGAGCTATATAGACATTATTATTTTACATTTATATATTCATTTAGAAAACAACATTCCGAATTGACAAACAATTTGTATGGCCATAAAACAGAGTGTTTAAGAGAGAAACACTTTCCTTCCCCTTAGCACAATAGAACCTTAAGTATCCAACTGCTTAGATCATTACATCAATAATCAACATAAAACCATATGCAATCAAAACACTTTCAGCTCTACTTACCCAGGTAAAATGGTATGTATGTGTGGTATGGAAATTACATGCAAACGTGATCATCATGCCTATTTCCATATAGGTCCTCCTTCGCATAATTTTATTATGCGATCATTCTGTCTTAAGTAATGTTCACTCATCGGTGGAAACTTTTATACCTTATGAGTGAACTGCCCCATCAAAGCCAAAAGCTTTGATATTTTCTTGCCATAATCAAAACAAACATTCGCGCAAATCCTGGCAAAAACATACATATGCAATGTACAAATATATATTCTCGAGAACAAATAAACAAAAGTTTATTTAACATAGACTGCAATTAATTCAAACGAAAAACAACTCCCATTAACCAAACATATCAAAACTATCTACCAATCCCATACAGGTAACATGCCCCTAGAAAGCTTTCGGAGATAGTCCTTTAGTTAAGGGATCAGCTATTATGTCCTCTGTGGCAATATGAACTATAGCAGTCTGCAGCTTCTGAACTTTCTCTTTAATGACAAGATACTTGATCTTCATATGCTTAGATCCTGAAGATCTTTTATTGTTCTTAGAGAAACAAACAGCTGCAGAATTATCACAATAGATTGTTAATGGCTTAGAAATAGAATCCACAATCTGTAACCCTGAAATGAAATTCCGCAACCAGATTGCTTAAATAATTGCCTTATAACATGCCATAAACTCAGCTTGCATAGTAGATGAAGCTGTAAGAGTCTATTTAGCACTTCTCCACGATATGGCTCCACCAGCCAACATAAACACAAACCCTGAAGTGAATTTGAGATCATCTAAACAACCAGCAAAATCCGCATCTGCATAGCCAACAACTTCCAATAGGCCTGAATGCCTATATGTGAGCATGAAATCCTTTGTTCGCTGCAGATAACTCATAACTTTCTTTGCTGCAATCCAATGATGCACACCAGGATTACTTTGAAATTTGCCAAGTATGCTAATTGCAAAAGCAATATCAGGACGCGTACAAACCTGTGCATACATCAAACTGCCAACCGCAGATGAATATTGGACATCTTTCATTTGGGAACGCTCTAGCTCATTCTAGGAACTCTGTAGCTTTGAAAACTTATCTCCTTTCACGATATGAGCCGCACCTGGGGAACAAATACTAATGTTAAACCTTTCTAGCATTTTACCGATATAAGCCTTCTGAGATAATCCAAGCATACCATGTGACCTATCACTAAATATCTCAATCCCAAGGACAAAAGAGGCTTCCCAAAGATCTGTCATTGAAAAGCTACGAAACAGAAAATTCTTGGTATCATGCAATAACCCCAAATTATTGCTGGTGAGCAAAATATCATCAACATAAAGTATAAGAAAGATAAGATTGCTCCTACTGACCTTGAGGTATATGCAGTGATCCATCGAATTTTCAACAAAACCATATGATGTAACAACATCATCAAATTTCAAATACCATTGCCTTGAAGCTTGTTTCAAACCGTAAAGGGATTTCTTGAGCTTGCAAACTAGGTTTGGCGCGGTTCCGGTTCTAACCGGAGGAACCGGTCGGAATCGAAACCTAAAAAATCGGAACCGATTTTTCTGTTCTAATTTTTTTAGAACCGACCGGTTCGAACCGGATTTCGGTTCAAGTTCTAACCAGCCGATTTTTTAATTTTTTTTTTCAAACCGTTGACCGTTGGGGGGCCGTTGGGGGCTCCAATGGCTCCCTTTTTATTTTTTTTTTTATTTTTATTATAAATACCACCACCCCCCCTTTCATTTTTCCCAATTCTCTCTAATTCTACTTTCTCTCTCAATTCTCCAACTCTTCAAGTTTCCAATTCATTGTCAATTACTAAGTTTTTAATATTTATTTCATTTGCAATATATTTTAATTCCAATTTATTTTATTTGCAATTTTGCATTTAATTTTATTTGCAATTAATTTTATTTTTGCAATTAATTTTATTTCTAATTAATTTTACAATTCAATTTTTAAATGGCAAGTGGAAGTGGAAGTGGAAGGGGTCACGGCTGTGACGGTCCTAGGCATTCAATTTCGTGAGAGGTAAGGGTCCTATGATCGATAATCTCGGTCGTGACGACACCGCCTATCACGAGTATTTGCAACGTCGGGCATATGCTGAAGATGATAGGTCATTTATTGTATATGTTTTTGATCCTCATTCCTCCAATCAATTGCTTGTTTCTCGAGTCTTTTAGGGTTTTAATTTGTGCGTTTGAGCATTTTCAGGTTGTTGGATCCAAGTGGTGTATTTGAAGTATTTTAGAGAAAAAAAGGGCAATTCTGCAAATGACCGCGGGGTAGGCAATGACCCATCTTGCGGTAAATCAAAGTTGCAATTTGCAGAAGAAGTTTTATGAATTTGCGTGGCCCAAGCAGGTGCCTATCTTGCGGTACACCTAGCGTCAAAGTCCAGAGGTGCTGAGTCCAAATTAGCGCGGCCCAGGCAGTTACCTACCTTGCGGTACCATCTTGCGTCCAACTCCAATGATGCATCATTCAAGTGACCGCCCCCCAAGCACATACCTACCTTGCGGTCAAGTCCAGTGGTGTCATAATACAATTTTCGCGGGATAGGCAACTTGCCTATCTAGCGGTGCGTGCAACGGTCTTTTAAAAAAACTGGTTTGTTTAGGTCAGCGAGAGACTTAGGTTTTGAGCTATTATAAATATACATTAGAGGGCGTTCTAAAGGGGGTGGGAGACTGCGAAATTAGAGAGCCATTCTTTCGTTCATCCTTGGAGGATACTGGAAAGCAAGAAGAAGACGACGAGGAATTCAAGACAAGATTATATGACCACAATGGGTTCTTTCTTCTCCTATTCTATGTTTTTGTTTTCTCCATTGATGTGTAACTAAATCCATACTAGGGATTCAATGTGAACCTCTACGAATACTCTTTGTTAGAATTGACTATATTTTCTTAATTCAAGTTTCGATTCATTCAATTTGTGATTATTTCTTCTTGTTGATGCATGGTTAATGCTAGAATTGAATCTAGGGTTTGATATGTTAAAGGTTGAGATGCGAGTGGGTTTCACCATTCTTAGCAAATATGCAATTGAATGAATGGAATTTATCGTAGAAGGATATCGCACGTAATTTTTGGTTCTCTTGTTCTTGTGCTTAATGGATTCTCAATCATAGTTTATACGCAGGTTTTGAGGTAGACTATGATTGAGAATACTTGATTGTGTGTTTTGTGGGTTTTAGGTTACAGTTTATACATAGGTTTTGGGGTAGACTTAATTGAGAACACTTGGTGTATGGTTGATGTATTTTCTGCTTTAGTTTATACGTAGGTTTTGAGGTAGACTGCAGTAGAGAATACTTGATTTATTTTGAGACCACATAGCACTAATTATACATAATTAAAGAACGAACCCTTAACTTGATTAACATTCTTTGTAAAAATCAATTCGAAGCATTGAGTAAACGTAGTTGGGGAGCATTGATGACCTGGTTCTCTCACCTCTTGATCACATTCACATATTCTTGTTAACTGCTTTCTTAGTTTAATATAGTTTTAATCAAATTAATCAATCAATCTCAAATCTCTTGGTTACTGTTACTTGCTTAGCTTTAATTATAATTAGTTTTAGTTGATAAATCACTTTTCCTCGTGAGAACGATCCCTACTTGTCGTTATACTTATCTCACGATTCGTGCACTTGCGAGTTAGGTTTTTATAACACGATTATACACATCAGAAGACCTGGGCCTAAACTCTCTTACTCCCTCTCTAATATTTTCAGAACCCGATCCCAATGACCCCACCCCCCACCCCCCACCCCCCAAGCCTCAATTTGACAAGCCAGTTAGAAAATATGTCTTTTATTGATACACCTCCAGATTTTAGATTTGATCCATATGAACCAGAAGAGCAGGAAGATCTAATATAGAGGCAGAGCAAATATGATCTCTTCATAAAACATATGAAGAAAATTAGGAAAGAAGATGAGAGCTTTGCAGTGTCTTGCAATTACTGTAGCAAAGTATATAAGTGACATAAATCTGGAGGACATGGCACTTATCGGAAGCATCTTTTAGCTAAACATCTAGAAGCAGAGACTAGATCGAGGTCACAAACACAAATTCCCAGGTACGCTACTCCTAATCAACAATTATTTCGTTATACTGATGAACAAAATAGAGAAGAATTAGCAAGAATGGTAGCAGTAGAACACCTATCATTTAGTTTTGGTGAAAGGGTTGGTTTTATTTATTATTGTCGACGAGCATTAAACCCTGCTGCATGCCGTGTTCTTAGAACCACGCTTACAACAACATTTGAAAAGATTTATGTAAAAGAAAAAAAGAAGTTAGAAAGATTATTTGAAAAATGTAATGGTCGTGTTTCCTTATGTGCCGACATATGGACTGACTATTGGCGATCGCATTCATACTTGAGTGTCACTTGCCATTTTATGGATGATGCATGGAATATCCAGAAAAGAATTCTTGCATTTAGAGTTTTTGATGATGTACACACTGCTCATAATATTTTTAGACAGTTTAGAATTATTTTTTTCAGAGTATAAAATTGAAAACAAAATTTTTGCAATTGGTTTTAATAATGCTTCTGCCAATACCGCTGCTATTCCATCTTTACTTGATTTATGCAAACCTTATCTTGCTGGTACATTTTTTTCATCAAAGATGTGCATGCCATGTTTTAAATTTATGTGTTAAAAAAGGATTAGAAACTCTTGAACATTTTATTCTACCTATTAAAAAAACCCTAATTTTTTTTATGGAAACATTCTTCTACAATGAATGTATGGGTAAGATATTGTAAACAAAATGGTAGATATGTCGTTAGATTTTCTCGTGATGTTCCAACACGTTAGAATTCTACTTATAAATTGCTTGCTCAAAGTTATGACTATAGGGATTTATTAGTTTCTTTTATTTAATTTCATGTTACTCACCTTCAACTTTATCAATCACATTGGGATGCTTGTTACAACGTTTTCAATTTGTTAAAAGTCTTTCATAATGCTACACAAAATTTATCTGGTGTTTATTATCCTACAACTCATTTATTTATTATTGAAAGTATTAATATTGCTGGTGCATTTTCTCATTGTAAATCCGACATATCAATAGGGGAAGCCGTTCATGCTATGAAGGTAAAATTGTTAGATTATTATAAGGAGTTTCCAAATATTTATTTGATTGCCATGGTTTTTGATCCACGTTGTAAATTAGATAGTATGTCTTATTATCTAAATGGTTATTATGGGGTCCAAGGTTTAAAAATGGAATATGATGTTGATGCATATTGTGATAGAGTTAAGAAATTATTGTATGATTTATATGATAAATATTTTACAATTTATGGATCATCACTGAACTTAGATGTTACACATACACAAACTACATCTTAGCCCCCAACATTCTCCCCCAGATTTATAGAGTTAGGGTATAGTTTGTTATCCAAAAAATCCAAAAAACCTAGATGTTCTTCTTCATCAAACACCGACAAGTATGCCGAGCTTGAATCTTATCTAAATACTCTTTTTGAGTTTATAGAAGATACACCAGGGAAAAAATTTGAAATCTTACAATATTGGAAAGAGCACGCAGTGTACTATCCAATCATGGCTATGATAGCCAAAAATATTTTTTCAACACCAGTTTCTACGGTGACGGTGGAACAAGAGTTCAGCGCCGGAGGAAATATTCTGGATGAACAGCGTTCTTGTTTAACTCCAAAATCACTACAGATGCAAGTTTGTATAGATGATTGGACGAAAGCACAATATAGACAACAAGAACTTCAACAAGACCCAACATATGACTTCTTCAAAGACGACGAACTTAAAACAGGAGCTGCAGGGCCGGAATAGTAGATCTACAGTAAATAGTATAGACTACAGACTATAGATGGCACCAAACAGACAATAAAAGGTAAGAGAACTACGTGACCTTTGATTCCTCTAAATCCCCCAAGAGGATACATACGCAACTTAATTGTGGTAAAAATTAAGTGTAAGGCTAATAACTTTACATTTATTTTTAGTTTTATTTTAATTTAATTTTGTAATTTGTCATTTATTTATTATCGAATTTTGGGTGACCTAATTCCCAAATACCCAATGAAATGTAATTTATAATTTGTCATTTTGTTTATTTTTATTTTAATTTAATTTTGTAATTTGTCATTTTGTTTATTTTTATTTTAATATTTTATTTACAACTACAACTTACAATACAACTATACAAGTCTAATTTTTTTTTTTATTAACAAAGGAAAAAAAAAAAAAAACTAACCGCCGGTTCCACCCATTCGTAGAACCGAAACCGCCGGTTTGGAACCAGAACTGGAACCGAACCAGAACTGCGCCAAGCCTATTGCAAACCATATGTTCCTTCCCATCTACCTGAAAACCTTCTTGTTGCTCCATGAATACATCCTCAGCGAGATCTTCATTTAGGAAAGTAATCTTAACATCAATTTGATGCAGCTCTAAATCAAAATGAGCTACTAAGGCCATAACAATCCTAAAGGCATCTTTCGAAAAGACCGGTGAAAAGGTTTTGGTATAATCAATACCTTCCTTTGGACTAAACCCTTTGTCACAAGCCTCACTTTATGTCTCTCAACATTGCCTTTAGAGTCTTGCTTAGTTTTAAAAATCCATCTACATCTAATGGGCTTACAACCATCCAGTAATTCAACCAAATCCCAAACCTGATTTGCATCCATAGATCTCTGTTCATCAACCATAGCATTCATCCATTTTGACGATTGAGAGTTCTTAACAGCTTGACTATAACTTATAGGATCATCATCCACTCCTAGGTCAAAGTCATGCTCCTGTAAATAAACAATATAATCATCAAGAATGGCAGATCAATGTACCTTATGAGATCTCCTTATAGGAACATCAACAACTGGTTGTGGCTCATCAACAGTTGGCTAGGGTTTATCCATAACTGGCTCGGGCTCATAAATAACCGGTTGAGGTTCATCATCCTGATCTGATAAAGGCTCTTCACGATGCTCCAAGAGAGGTGGTATGACAATATTCGATGGAGTAAAAAGTGTCGGATCAGCCGACCTTTTTTCCTTAAATGCAAACTCATAAGCTTGCATATCCGTTCCAAAGTCAGCACCTTCCTCTAAGAATACTGCACGTTTAGATTCAACAATCTTTATAGAGTATGTAGGACAATAAAATCTATATCCTTTTGATTTATCTGCATATCCCACAAAGAATGCACTTATGATCTTAAAATCCAACTTCTTCGAAGTAGGATCATAAGGCCTCACTTCTACAGGACACCCCCACACTCTTATGTGATTCAGACTCGGTTTGGAACCATACCACATATCAAACGGAGTTTTAGGCACTGATTTACTGGGAACTCTATTAAGAATGTAAGCTGCCGTTTTTAACGCATCACCCCATAACAATTTAGGCAAATAAGTTGTACTCATTATACTTCTTACCATGTCCATTAGTGTGTGATTCCGCCTTTCAGCAACTCCATTCTGTTCAGGTTCACCAGGCATAGTGTATTGAGCACCAATCCCACATTCTTGTAGAAACTTTGCAAACGGACCCGGAATTTGACCTGCTTCACCATACCTGCCATAATATTCACCCCCACGGTCGGATCTGACACACTTGATATTTCTTTCCAATTTCAGTTTAACCTTAACCTTATATATTTTGAAGATATCTAAGGCTTCAAATTTCTCGTGAATGAGATAAATGTACCCATAACACGAGAAATCATTAATGAAAGAAATAAAGTATGAAAATGGCCCACACATGTCGGTATGAATAATCTCTAACAGATTTTGACTTCTGGTGGCCTCTTTCTTTCTAGCTCTTGTCATTTTACCCTTCAAACAGTTAACACAAGACCTAAAATTTGAAAAGTCAAGTGAATCAAGAATACCATTTCTAATTAATTTTTCAATTTCTTCTTTGGATATATGCCACAAGTATATATGCCACAGCATAGAAGAAAAATCTTCCCTCTGGCGTTTAGATCCAACTGTAGAATTTACAACAACAGTGGAATGAGAATTTTCAACAAGAAAATCCGAGTGTAAATTCATTTTATACAAACCATCACACAAATAACCAGAACCAATAAGAAGAGAACAGTGATAAAGAACAAACCTTTCATTCATGAATTCAAAACGATAACCACTAACATCCAACTTAGAAATGGAAATCTAGTTACGTCTAAGAGAAGGAACAAAAGCAACATCAACTAAATCCAAAAACTTTCCAAAAGTTAAAGGTAGTCGTACAACTCCCATAAACTCTACAAAAACCTTCTCTCAATTTCCCATGAAAACGACTACTTCTTTATCACTTGGTTTCCTTTTTGATGCGGCAGCAGTGGACCAACTGGCATTAGATTATTTGGAGGGGTGGGACTTGAAACAAGCCAAGTAAGACCAAACCCGGGCGACGGAATCAGATTGATTTGAAATTTTGACAGCTGATGCGTTTCGGCGTTTCCGGAACTACTACATAGCTTTGCTATGTAAGCATGTCCTTTTTTAGGCAAATTCCGTCGTTTAGGCCTTGAATTTGGTGTTTTTGCTATTTTAGGAAAGTTTTCTTTTTGCTTTAATTTGAGTTTCCCAATTCCGAATCGACTTCCGTCAATTCTGGAGTGTTTAGGATTCTCAATAGAATCAGTTTTTGCTTTAAATTCGTTTTTGCCTTTTTGGGTAATTTTCCGTTTTTATTTCGTTTTTCTTGCTTTCCAAGGAATTCGATTAGGTTTAGGTTTTGCTTCCTTTAAATAAAGATGTAGGCCGAATTGGCCATCCAGTTTTTGATATATAAAATTGAGAGTTTTCTCTAAACAATCCAATTTCGGTATTCTTTGCGAATCAACGAATTGAAGCCTAATTGTCCGGTATTTGTGTGCAAATCAACGGATCGTTAGTAGGTTGTTTCTAATCGTTTTACGCAGGTTTTTCTCGACAGAGCTTCCGCTACATCACTTTTGCTTCTGAAGCCCTGCATGGAATTCGTAACATGAATTGTAGCTTCAGAATCAACCCACCAAGAATTCACAGGGACATCTACCAAATTAGATTCAGAACATACGAGAGCTAAAGGGGTACCTACAAGGTGATTCTTAAACTTGAAGCAGTCCTTCTTCATATGGCCCTTCTTGTGACACCAAAGACACTTTCCTTTCATGTCTTCACCTTTCGCCTTATTGAACCCATCCAACTTCCTAGCTTTCTTTCCATGAGGTTTAACTTTCTTACCCCTATAGAACTCTTCTTTCCCTTATCACTGTGAGTAACCATATGAGCACTCTGATTCTTGCTCTTGCGAATAGTTTCTTCCTCCTGAACCACAATCGCAGTCATTTGGTCCAAAGTCCATTCAGCTTCTTGAGTATTATAAAAGGTCTTTAAGACATCAAACTCACTTGGAAGAGACTCAAGAACCTGCCAAACAAGGTGAGAGTCAGAGATCTCTATTTTCAACTCTCTCAGTTTCATGGCCATGTTGGTTATCTTCATGATATGCTCACGCACATCACCAGTACCATCATAGACGGTAGTAGTCAACAGACTCAAATACTTTCCCCTTTCAGCCTTGCTCTGCTTCTTAAACTTCCCACTCACAGCTTTAAGAAAAGTCCTTGCATCATTGCGCTTTGGGATACTTTTCTTAATGGTTTTGGAAATGGACAATCACAAGAAGATCAGACATTTTCGATTAGATTCTTTCCATTTCCTTTGATAAGACCTTTCATGAGCGGTACTCTCAGCAGTGAGTTTAGAAGGCTTCTTCTCACGCAAGGCAAGGTCTACCCCCCCTCCAAGAGTTAGGACAGAAGTTACCGTCTCTTTCCATTCCTCAAAATTAGTCTCATCAAGAGGTTTGATGGCAGAAAATTGCGAAGCAAAGTTGTTGACATTGAAAACTGAATTTCAAAACAAAGGATTTCATGCTCATAAGATAACAATCAAATCATTTATAGACACATAAAACAACATGTGATTAGGCATATATCATAACATTCTATAAATGAAAACCTCAAGACAATGAACCTCCTACGGAGAAGAACATCATATATCACATGTGACAACCCTCCTATGGAGATGATCAACACATGCATTTACATCATTGCAGCTCAAATTCAATAATTGATAACTAATAAATTTCTCAAAATCTTAATGATTAGTCACTATGTGAAAGCTAATCATCCAATCCACGAGAATATTCTATCAATTATTAAAGCCATCCAAATCAATAACCGTATGTCATCTAACTTTTCAAAATCAAAATTGTAACACCCCTAAAATCCGGGACCCAACGGACTGGGTTGCTACACAGAACAGAACTTTTAAAAACCTTAATTCATAATTATTCACAATTAGAATCATCAATAATATATCCCCTAAAATACAATACCCAAACTTGATACCATCAATTACACTAAACTGCCAGATTCTAGCTATAATTACAACATTAAATAAATTGATTCCTTACAATACGTATACACATGAAATTGAATCCTCTAACGGTACATATTCAACCATATGTTAATGCAAACCCCATCCATTCTAAGTCCATGAACTCAATCTGCAAAATGATGGTGACGAGGGGGTGAGCCGTCAACTCAATAAATAAATTCATGCATAACATGTAAAATAATTAACCTTTGCAAAAACCTTTGCATTCAAAACCTTTCTCATAAACCCTTCGGAAATATTAATAAAACGGTTGAAGCAATATTTAAAATCATATATGTTCATATTCTTAAATCATAAAGCATTTCATAAAATAGTATAACAATATAAATCAAAAGATCATCTAATAATCATAATTTAAAATACTAAAATCGGATATTCGCTTTATAAAACAGTAAACAGTGTTCTTACAGTGTAAATAGTATTCTTTTTTATAAATAGTAATCATATAGTTTCATAGTATAAACGGTATTCTTTTATAAAACAGTAAGCATATAACTTTTTAGTATAAACGGTAGTCTTTTTATAAAACGGTAAACGTATAGCTTTTCAGTATAAACAGTAGTCTTTTTATAAAACGGTGAGCATATAGCTTTTCAGTATAAACAGTGAAATCAATATATCAGTTAGCTCATGTTCCATAGTGTCACAATTAACCCGAGTGACGCGGCAACAGTATGTCACAAGTACCCGTGTGACGCGGCAATAACAGTATGTGTGCACAAAAAATCCCAGCTGGGCCAGTAACAATAACGGTAACTACGGAACGATGAGCCAAAACGGTTTTATAAATTCACATATATTTAAATCAGTAGCATTTTCATATCACAATATAAACGGTAGCGGTAGCATTTTTATAAAACTATCAGTACAATATAACAGTAGTATTTTAGTAAAACTTTATGAGTTTAAATAGTAGTGATCAAAAGGTATTTGACGGTATATAAGAAATAGATCAATTTCAAAACAGTTTATGTACAAATCTTAAACAACGTAAATACTTGATCAAAGCAAGTATTATCTTTGACAAATATAATAACGTGAAATACAATAGAGAAAACGGTAATTTTGGTGATTTCAAACGTAACACACTATGAATGAATTTACTTACCTCAAACACTTACAAATCCGCTATAGCTTTAGAAACTCAAGAATCACTCAAACCTATAAAAATATTACATTTGATTCATTGTCATAATCTCATAATCACAGCCATTTAAATCAACATGGGCTTCACATATATTAAACCAAACTTAGAAATCTAATTTCCAGCTATAATCACAACTGACCACCCTCTGGTCTCCGATTTTTAATTAATTCTCTACAACTCCAATTATTACTAAATTTGACATGAATGATCTAAAAGTATAGGAAATACTACAGTAAAATTATCAATTAAATCCATGATCATTTGAATATGTAAATATTCATTCCTTTCCCATTTTTCTGAAATCTGTCCAGCAGAGAATGAGATCCGACCTTTGTCCATTCCGAAAATTATAACAATATTTCTACACATCTAAAAATCACGAAACTTTACAGAATGATATTAGACATATAAATATACCTTCATATAAATCCCCATAATTTTCCCACATGAATAACCAACCCAAAATGGTATTACGAAATCTGGCTGGTTTAGTAAAAACAGGGGATCTCCAAACATCTCCTTAATGAATCGAAAATCTAATTAAAATCATGCTAAGGATCATGAACTATGAAATGAATATTAACCAATTCTATACATGCTTATTCTCATAAATGATTCATAAAATCAATCTAACATATCAAAGAAATCCTTAACAAGAGAACAACTTACCTAGTACCAATATCTTCCAACCAATGTTTTTACCAAGCTTCTGCCCAGCTCTGATCGGAGGCATACATCTCTCCACAGGGAACTCCAATTGAAATCTCCACCGTCCAGAATCAAGAACTACAAGAGTAGAACATGCTGACCAAACTGGAGCTTGATCGGACCACAAATTGATCTTCGAAATGCCCCCAGAAGAAAACTGGACAGAACTCCAAAAACTCCAAACATACTCTCTCCTTTCTTATCTTCACCGAGTTTCTCTTTACTGTTTTCCATTTCTCTCTTCTTTCTCCTTATTTTTCCAAGGAGTGGACTTAGAGTGGATTTGGATGGGATCAAATCCCCTTTTGTTTTATATAATATATTGGTCCTCACTTTACACATGTCTCCCTTGGGTTTTAAGTCATCAACCTATCATGGCAATTTACATTTCAACCCTTGTATCATTTCTTATTCATTTTCAATTCATCAAATACATAGAAATTTACAATCTCAACCACACTAAATTCAGTTTTGAGCTTGGATCACCTTATAATTATTTGGGTTAGGACCTTAACATTTACGATAAAGATAAACTCAAATACTAATTGATTTAGGTCCAATCCAAATCACTACTTCTCTTGACATAATTATGATCTCACAAACACTTCAAATCCATAATAATTGGGGTCAATTACTTGGGAACAGTTAGACCCATTTTTTCAGGATATTACAAAAATGATTAGCCACTAAGTGACTGAAAACATAATCACCTGATTCACAAGAACAGTACACAATAATCATCATGAAAACTTAATGATTAGTCTACAATGTAGAAACATTATATATATACTAAAACTCAAGATGAAATTGCACTGTTCATGTGAACAGTAAAATTGAAGAGATTTCAATTTATTTACAAAAATGCCATTGATGTTTAAAAAAAAAAAAAAAAAAAAAGTGTACTATCACCACCTCCCTCACTCTCTTTTTCTCTACCCACTAGGGATGAGAATTTCCCCCACGGGGCCCGCCCCCATTTGGGGGCAAAATTTGCCCCCAAATGGGGTTTTGGGGTGGGGGTGGGGGCAAATTTTGCTCCCAAAACCTAAATGGGGGTGGGGGTGGGGGAACCTCCCCCCACCACATTTCCCCATTCCCCCATTTTCTAAATGGGGAGTGGGGGTGGGGTCTTAAATCCCCCATTTCCCCCATATATTTTTATTTATTTATTTATTTATTTTTAATTTTATTTTCTAAAAAAAATAAATAAATAAATAAAAGCTTCTAACTCTATTTGTCTATTACTCATATTTTGGATTGATCGAAAACTTTAAATTTGTTTAAACTTTTATGTGTAATAGTGTAATACACTAACACTGTATTATTATAGTTATTTGTATTAATTTTGGTTAAATTAAATCAATTATATATTTTGTTAATTATTGGATTGAATATTGAAACAAAAGTTTGGTTCAATCGAATTCCAAATTCTGAAAAATTTTGAATTTCGGATTGAAAAGTTTTAGGATTTGAAATGAGGGAAATGGGGGAAATGGGGGGCGGGGGTGGGGGCAGGGGAACCTCCCCCCAAACACCCCCATCCACAGTTCCCTCAAATGGGGTTTGGGGGCGGGGGTGGGGGTGGGGGAACCCTCCCCCGACCCATTGGGCCCCCATTCCCATCCCTACTACCCACCCACCGTCCTCTCTTTCTCTCAATCTCTCTCCATCTTTTTTTTTTTTTTTAATAAATCTCTCCATCTTTTTTAATACTAACCAACTTTAATATATTTCTATGTAAATTATTAATTAGTTATCATTTTTTTTTCTTAATCATTCGAAAATAAATAACTAATGTAATATAAAAATTATATATAAGATAAAATCCCAACCATCAAAACTTTCTAATATACCATCACCCAATGTGTCTTGGTGATTAAAACGCTCATTCAGCCTACCAATGTCTCATATTCAAGTCATCTAACATGTGATATATATATATATATAATATAGCACATTTTAAAGAGTGACTTTTGGAATTAGCATTGCTTTAATAACTCGAGTTTAAATAGCACCAAAGATTGATTTTGGACAAAAATACCCCCACTTTTCAATAATTATCTCTTATTAGTCCCTTTTTTATTTTATTTTTCAAAAATCTCCATCGATGGAGTTCAAAGCCCCATCAATGGAGGAGCTCCAAAAATCGGAGCCTTCATCGTCTTTGTTGAGCAGCTTCACGAGTTTCCGTCATTGCCTAGAAACGGCATCATCTTCGTTGGTTCGCGCGATAAAATCCGGTGACAAAATTAGCTTGAAACGAGGCACAACGAAATTAGACGAGTAGTCTCCAAAGACAAAATCGAGCCTTCGTCACTTTTTCTCGCTGGATTTCGTCGATTGAGTAGCTATTTTGGAGACAAAGGCTCGAGTAGGTGAGTAGCCTTCTCGCTGGACAAAATTTGAAATTAGATAAGAAACTATTCGACGAACACTCGAGAAGTTGAAATCTAGAGAAAAAATCAAGCCTTCATCGTCGATATGGAAACAGTGTCATCCTCCATTGATGGATGAAGAAGACGACCTAAATATTTTTTTAAAAAAATTCATATTTTTTTAAAAAAATTCTTATTTTTACTCTGTAAATCTCAAATTTGTAAAAATACCCCATAAGTCTCGAATTATCAAAATAAGTATCGAATTTGCCTAAGTAAGTCTCAAATTTACAGAATAAGTCTCGAATTTTACCCAATAAGTCTCAGATTTACAAAATAAGTCTTGATTTGCGAGAAAAAAAATTATGAGGGAAAAAACGAAGTGAGGAAATTTTTGTCTCAAACCGAATGATACTCACTTTCTTGGTGTTCCCATCCTTAAAGGTTTCCAACATTGTTGTCGAACCATACAATGCAACCTTCTTTGTTCACCAGTTGGTTGAAAATGTAGATGAATGTATGGTTTTGGACAATAAAGCCCTATATGATATTTGCTTCTGGACACTAAAGCTCACAACTCCAAGCTTTAAGCTTATCATTATCTTTCTCTTTGTTACGAGACTTTTGTGGAATATTTTCATAGTTGTCAACTGATGGAGTGATTTTTATAATATTTGGATGTTTGATATTTTGATTTGCTGTTTACTGAGAATTTTTTGATATATGTGGTGTGCTCATGTTAATTTGTTTATAGGGATAATTACCTTGGTGACCACCCATTTGGTTATTACCTATCAAAATGGCTATTTTGAAAAATAGTGTGATGGAAATGATCATTGTTTGCCAAAATAGTCATTTTGAAACAAATTTCCAATCTAATGACCATTTTGATAGAGTTTAACTAAATAGATATCCACCAAAGTAATTATATCTTATTTATATTTGTCAAATCACATGATGTGTTCATAGAATTATTGTGACAGCGCCCTAGCGGTTGGTTGTTTCAAATGGTTTATTTACTTTTTAAATTTTTTTAATGAATAATTATTCTCTCTCTGTCTAAAAGAGAAAAAAAAAACAAAGATAAAAAAGATGATTTAGGTGAGAGATGAGTTGATTGTTGAGAGAAAAAAAATTGTTTGGTAGAGATAGTGGATGGTCAAGAGTTGAAGAAGAGATAGAGGACGATGGATTTACATTTGAAAATATATTTGCATTTTATTTTTGATTAATATATTTTTTATATTTTAATTTTGTTTGTTTCATAATTTAGGAGGAGGAAATCTTTATTTTGTACGTTATAACTGGCTGCGTGTCGATCGCTGATTGGGTTCCTCGTTTTCAAAAAGAGCCGTTTTGGCGAGATTAATGCGGAAAACGCCTCTACTCATTCTTCTGGTCACCGATTCCGGTTTCTGAGTGGGTAACCGTCATTCCTCCTTTATAAATTGACCGGCTCTACTGGCGCTTCTTACTTTCAAGCTTTCAAACTTTTCAAAATCAGACGAGAACAAAAAACTCTTCCTGACTTACTTTCTTTCTCTCTTTTCAACCTTCCAGAAATTCTTCTTCTCTTCTTCTTCTATGGCTTCTTCTTCCCAACTTCCTACTCCTCAAGAAAACACTAACGAACAAAACCCCTCTACAGCGGCGAATCCCATCCATCCTGATCCCGCCTCATCTCCCCAGTCCGATAGCATCGACGCCCTCTTTAGTACGGAGGCGGCTGATGCGATGGTGGATTCCCCGACCTCTGAGAGGAAGAAACGGGGTCGAGAGGGGGACAAGGTTGCTAAAGAAACCTCGCGGGCTCAGCGTCGCCGCTCTACCCGAAATCCCCGAATTGAGTCAGGTTTTCACAATCAACCTGAAGACCCGGTCCTGATTGGTGATGAGGTGGGCGCCTCAAAGTCTGGCGGTGATGAGGAAAGTGGCGGACCTGACATCACACTGGTCGGGGTCCAAACAGGTTCCTTCGCCGCCTTTCACGATGGTCGGATTATACCCGACTCTGTATGTACGGTGGATACGCTCAACAAGCTACGGGAAGAGTACAAGATCCTGGAATTCATCACTCTCTCCCTTCCCTTCCCGACAGGGGTTATGATGTATACACCCCGCCTCCAGACCGCCTGCTAATCCACAAAGTCGCTTTTGAGTGTGGAGTCCGGCTTTCACTGCACCCTACTCTTCGTCGAGCTCTCGTTACGCTCGAATTGGCCCCTCTCCAAATCTCGCCGGGCTTCTGGAAGCACCTGATAGGGTTCTTGGTGCTCTGGAAGGAGCAGTGCGAAAAAGATCATATAGAGCGAGAGCCGGGGTTGGACGAGCTCCGCTTCCTCTTTAACATCACGAGCATGGTGCCTCGGGGTCAGTTCTACCTGAGGGCATCAAATGATTTGAAGTTCATTGTCCCAGGGGCAAATGTGAAGTACTCGGCGCCCTGGAAGGAGGAATGGCTGGTGGTTGAGGGCGACTGGGGGCGCACTGCTTTTGTTGGGGGGTATGAGTACCCCGTCCCTACTTAGTTTACAGCGAGGGACAAGTGGGCAAAGGGGACGCTGGCTCCTGAGTCTCGGGAGATTCTAACAAGGATCCTAAAGAGGGGATACACCAACCTGCAGTATCCCACTCTGGATCCCTTTGAGGGAGCCCGCCTGGATCGGTACCTGAGGATCTCCATCGCTCTTCTCGGTGAGTTGACTGCATCTTGCTTTTCTGTTTCTTTATGTATATATTTACCTTCTTCTGCTTCTCATTGAGCATCTTCTCTTCTTGTAGTATCAGCTACCCCGATGGCAGCGAGGTCTCCATCCTCTGGAGCGGGGGACATGACTCTGCTAGCTCATTCTTCTCATGTCCTTTCTCATGCTTCTGCTGCCAGGATTGCGACGGGGTCCATCTGAGTGGGAACTGACCCCAACTCTCCTCATGCTCCCTCCAAAACACCTGCTCCTGCTCCTGCTCCAGCGGGGTCTAGGGCCAAGACTCCAGCTCGCCATCCTTCTACTCCTCTATCCCGCTCGAGGATCTCGGCAATGCTGGCCAGGGAGGCTAAGGCCCGAGGTTCTGGAAGATCGGCACAGAAGAAAGCCGCCCCTACCACAAAGACCTCTCCTGCTCCTCCTCCTACTGCAGCTATTCCCGTGGATCCTGTGAGAACCCCAGTGGAGGAGGCAACTATCCACACTCATGTTCCTGCTGCCGACGTGGCCTCTGGATCGGGGCCAAGGGGTGCTACCTTTGACGAGGTGGTGTCCAGATTCGCGGCCTCCTGCCCCGGTAGAAGTTTGATAGACATGGCCAAGCTTCCTACCGATATTCTAGTTGCTAAGGGAGCATCCGTGCTGGCTGAGGTAACATTATTACTTTTCACTTTTTATCATTTCTTCCTTCTGCTTGCTAAACATTGATCTCCTCCCCTCTTTTTGTAGGGCTTCAAATTTGCCATGGCCATGGAGAGGCAACTGGTGACCCTGAGGGAAGCTTATATCGGCCTCCAAGCGAAGCTGGATGATACTCAGCAGGAGCTGGTCCAGACCCAACAGAGTGTGGCCCCTTTACTTGAGGAGGCCAAGGCATCTGAAGAAGCGCGGCAGGAGGGCTTGATGGTTATCAGGCGCCTTGAACGTTGCCTAGACACAGAAACCATCAAGTCCTTGCACCGCAGAGAGGAGAAGGAGCGCATAAAAGTTAAGAAGAAGCTGCTGTCAGATGAGAACCAGCTTCTGCGGGATGCTATAGCAGATTTGGAGGCCTAACAAGGGCCTTCATTCGAGGATGGTTACTTCACAGCCTGCTACGAGGTGGCCATGGCTTTGCCTCCTCCCTTTGACCTCGCAGCAGCCTTGAACTGGGATCGGGAACAAATAATGACAAAGGCTGCCCAGCTAGCAGGAGTGGATCAAGAGACAGAGGCTCCTCCACAGGAGGTAGCTCACCCGGATCAAGAAGCTGACACGGCTGCCGAAATCCAACTTGATGGCGCTGGGGGAGCTGATCTAGATCCTCCTACTATTGAAGAACAAGTGGTGGATCCCGAGTCTGCTACTGGAGTGGTCATTGTGGAGGAAGATGAGGGGCCATCTAGATCCGAAGTCCTTGTGGTTAAAGCGACCCCGACTGGATCTTCTGCTGTGGAGGAGGCGGTCCAAACTGATGCAGCAGCTGAGCCTTTGAGAGAAGGGGCAGCTGGCCAAGGAGAGCATCAAGAAGAAGACAAAAAGGACTAACCTGGCCTCTTCTTTCTATTACATTTTTTGTAGCCCGAATGGGGAATTGGGCACCCCGTTTTATTAATACAACTTGAAAATAATATATAAAACGGTATAATACTCCCGCAGCAGAGCGCGGGCCATTTTTCTAGTAATAATCCAAAATAACAAAGATTACAAACTGCAATAATTCCAATTTTTTTGGAAAATTATAAAACTGTCCTTGGTTTTGCAAAATTATAGAAAAGTCCCTTAAGTTTCAAAAATTACAAATTGGTCTAGAAAATTTTCAATAATTAGAAATTGGCCCCAAAAGTTTTGAAAATTACCTACTGACCCCGAAAATTTTCTTTAATTATAAATCTACCCCAAAACCTTTTCAAAATTGTAAACTGGCCTAATAAGTTTTGGTAATTATGAATTAACCCCAAAACTTTTTCGAAATCACAAAATAGCCCAGAATAATTGCAGAATAGCCCCTCGAGAATATCAAATTCTCCAAAAGTGGCCTTGAGCAAAATCAAGCTATGTTAACCTGGTTTCTTCACCGCTGTTGCTTCAGACCACCTCACGTTCACTAGAAGGCAACACCAAACGGTGGCCAAGCAGCGCACAACCCGCGACGATCGGCGATCGATCTCCACGTGGATCGAAAATGATCGACGATGGGAGGTGGGTTTAGGTCGCTCGACCTGACCTGATCGTGGTCAATGACTAATGATATCACTCGTCGCTGTGAAACGCGCAACCCTGATGTGCCGGCGAAGCAGATCGACGAGGAGCAGAGGCGTTGATCGAGAAGGAAACTGGTTTTGGGCATGGAAAACCCATCAGCTTAAGAGGCAAACCCAGATCACCAAAAGGAAATCAAACACAAAACAGTGATCTGATGTATCCCCATATCAGATCAAAACTTGATCTAAAAGCAAACCCCCTTCTCAAGTTCATCTACTATACGAATCCAGAAAAATAAAACAAACAATTTTTCTCAAAAACAAATTTCCACATAGATTCACCAAACACAATAATACAGTAGATAAACAACAGCGATTTCAATCTATGCGAATTATGAGTGGCTCTAATACCACCGTAAGTCTTATGCATATATATATATATATATATTTACACATACAAAACTCATAATTAAAAACATAAGTATGAAAACAAAACGACAAAAATACTTACTTGAATTCCGGCCATGTCGTGTCAAATTTTTGTTGGATGATGAAAGATTCGAAAGTGAGAGCTTTTCCTGAAAAAGACAAAAGGAAGAGAGAGAGAGTCTTCTACCCTCTTGCTCACTAACTTGATTGGTTAAGTCCAATGTGGAGACTTGCCATATTAATATGAGTAAGAGTAGGGACCCTCTTCACAGTATAACTTACCGAGAGCATCCTAACCCATATAGGATTCTCTCAACCCTAATATGATGGTTAATCTAAAAGGAATACTAGGCCCACACACAAAAGAGCCCATACCATATATTACATTAATATAATGCAGTCAAGGTGCACCAAGCCCACAAATATTGATCACCGTTAATTGGGCTTATCATTCGGTCAAATCTCTATAACTTAAACATTCCGATCAATTCGGTTTTTCATAGATACAAAATATAATGTTATGTTGCTTACAATATTTTATAAAACAAAATCTTACGGGAGATACTCTTTGCAGAGTCCATTTTTGCTCACCCCCCTTCAAAGGGGTAAGTTGATGTAGGACAGTTGGCGTTGGATTTTGAAGAAGAGATGGACAGAAAACTGTCCAAAAGGGGTGCTCCGAAGAAACGGGCATAACTTTTAGCTCGGTTGTCAGATTTCCTATTATAATATGTTTTCGGAAAGGGTTTTCAGAGCTCTATAGCAAGGCAACTAGGGATCTCCTGGTTGACATCATTTGCATCATCAACGGAGCTGTTTAAGTTAGGTTGTCGGGCAGCCGAAGTTTTTAGTGTTTTTATTTGTTTTCCATTTTGGTTTAGTTTGAGGATATTTTAGTCTTTTTGCTTATTTTAGGGTTTCCCAAGTCTATTTAAGGCTCTTTGTTATCAGTTTCGAATCATTCAATAATATTATTATTTTGGTTTCAATTGAATTTACTGGTGGATTTCAGATTGTGAGAACTTAGGGTTTACGCTGGTAAATCATTTACTTCCGTTCTGCGTCATAAGTATTACCCCATCCCCAACACTTGACATGTATATGTGTTTAGACAAAAATACCCTCTCACTGTCAAGTGTTGGGGAGAGGGGTGAGCAAAAGTAAACTCCTCTTTGCATGACTTGAAACAAATATATAGTTATTGCAGTCGGCAACGACTTGAAAACAAATACAACTTCAAAGGACTTTGAGTCAACAACTCAACATGTAGAAAACAAATCACATGCACACCTCCGACTTAATTGATATATGATTTAATAATAAATTATAAAACAATAAAAATATCGATTCACACTCTTTTCTCTCCTCACTTACAATTTTTTTTCTTGTTTTCTTTTTTTCTCTTTCTAATAAGACCTTATTACAACAATCAAACAATAAAATATTCATTCTACTTGCAAGTTGCAACTTAATTTAGCTAACTTATTGATACGATAATATTATCAGAATAGTTGGTAATCAGTGTAGCGATATCAGATATCTACCATTGGATGGTCCTGATAACATTACTGTATCGATAAAGTAGTGAGACCCCATGAACAATATTATTGACATTATTAATCTAAGCGTGTGGAGGGAATAATGGTGGGAGAGGTGGGAATTTTCCAAACTTGGGGTGGTGGTGGAAGTGCTTTGGAGGAATCTTGGGGAGAGGAGGAAGGCTTGGTAGTGGTGGGCTTGGTGGTTTCTTGGGGAATGGTGGGAGTTTTGGAAATGGATGATGTGGTTTTGGTTTGTAGATAGGGATTGGTGGTGGAAGCACTTTATGGATTGGAGGTTTTGGTTTGTAGATGGGAATTGGTGGTGGAAGCACTTTATGGACAGGAGGTTTTGGTTTGTAGATGGGAATTGGTGGTGGAAGCACTTTTGGGACAGGAGGTTTTGGTTTATAGATAGGAACTGGTGGTGGAAGCACTTTATGGACTGGAGGTTTTGGTTTGTAGATTGGAACCGGTGGTGGAAGCACTTTTGGGACAGGAGGTTTTGGTTTATAGATAGGAACTGGTGGTGGAAGCACTTTTGGGATTGGAGGAGGCTTAAAGAGTGGTGGTTTTGGTGGGAATACAATTGGAGGCTTAGGAGGACAAGGCTTCTTGATGTGTGGTGGTAGTGGTGGAAGTGGCTTTATCGGTACCGGTGGTGGAAGTGGCTTTGGTGGTTTTGGTGGGAATACAATTGGAGGTTTAGGAGGACAAGGCTTCTTGATATGTGGTGGTAGTGGTGGAAGTGGCTTTATCGGTACCGGTGGTGGAAGTGGCTTTATCGGTACCGGTGGTGGAAGTGGCTTTGGTGGTTTTGGTGGGAATACAATTGGAGGTTTAGGAGGACAAGGCTTCTTGATATGTGGTGGTAGTGGTGGAAGTGGCTTTATCGGTACCGGTGGTGGAAGTGGCTTTATCGGTACCGGTGGTGGAAGTGGCTTTGGTGGTTTTGGTGGGAATACAATTGGAGGTTTAGGAGGACAAGGCTTCTTGATATGTGGTGGTAGTGGTGGAAGTGGCTTTATCGGTACCGGTGGTGGAAGTGGCTTTGGTGGTTTTGGTGGGAATACAATTGGAGGTTTAGGAGGACAAGGCTTCTTGATATGTGGTGGTAGTGGTGGAAGTGGCTTTATCGGTACCGGTGGTGGAAGTGGCTTAGGAGGGAAATGAAAAGGGTGACCAAAATGTTTAAATGGAGGAAGCTTGAATTTGGGAAATTTTGGGTGAGAATATTTAGGCAGTGGAGGCCAGAAAAAAGCTGAAGTGCAAATAGTTGGTGAGAATTTGAGTTTCTTGCCTTCCAAGCCAAGAGTGTGTTTTTGATTGGTTTTGGATTGAAGCACAATCTTGGTGGATTTCAAGCCATCATGAGCAGGACAAGGTGTGGCTGATGCACTGTGAAGCTGTGCATAGCATTCTTCTTTCAGGTTTCCATCTTCAATGATGTCTTCAGGAAGTGAAATCCTGAACTTGCCTTCCTTATCGAGCTCTCCGGAACCTCTTGTTTTGAACTCTCCATTCTCTGCTTGCTTGCAGTCTATAGTCACCTTAAGTCCTGTAGAACAGAAAAAAATAAAATAAAATAAAAGTTTCTGTTCAGAAAATATATAATCTCATGCAATGCATGTTGTGAGTGTGAGAGTATTTGGTGATATGATCTTTCCAGGATGGTTTATATATATAATTTGGAAACAAACAGTTCTACAAAATCCTGAAACTGTACAATTTTTACTTCGGGGGTCCAAAATTGTATAAGTTTTACAATTTTTACATGGGACTAGATTAGAAGTACCAGAAAACAGGAAAAAAAGAGGAAGTAGTAGGATCCTGTTCGTTAAAGTTTTACAACGAAAATAGAAAACATTAATGAACAAGCACTAGACTTCGATCGAGCTAGACAAAAACAATTACAATATTGCATGGACAAACAACTATAATGGATTTATACGTACCTGGAAAGACCTTGCTAGTTTTAACATTTTACGAAGGGAAAACAGAAAACGTTATCGAACGAACATGTATTTTACGTGGTATGTAAGATTTATACCTGAAAAGGCCTGGCTAGCCTTAATGTTGTTCTCTGCACAATCTGCACATTCACCAATCCCAACTACTTCAACTCTACTTTGATCATTGTTGCCATGGCAGAGACTTGCTGATATCAGTAAGGATACCGAGAAGCACAGCAGTGCTTCTCGGGAAACGGGGAGAATCCGCATCGTGAACCGTGCTCTTCTTTTTTTTTTAGTTCTCTTGTACTACTACTACAAGAGTGACTTGAGAAGCTCAGGATGGTTGGCTGGTTATATATAATGGTATGGGAGGCTGAGAGAGATTACGAAGGAATTCGACCGACACTATCGGATTAAAGAGGGTCACATGAGATCAGGGACCGACCTGGTAATGACTTATTGTAGGTAAAATTGAAAAAGATTGGAACGTGCTCACCGGCATGAAATTGAAGCAATTGACTCTATCTTCATTGAATGAGCTCTCAACTGCACACTCATAATTAAACAGCTAAACACTTTCTGTTTGTTTGAACTACTAAACAGCCCTCATTAATGTATATATAGAGATATACACACACTTTGCTTTTGATGAGAAAGTTAAAAAATTATATATAAAAAATAAAAACAAATGGGGTGGTTTGAAAAACTGTTCATGCTTCTTGGCAAGTCATGGTATTTGATTCTATTTTTAGTTTTACTTTGTTGTTAACATAGAAAAGAGAAGCAGTTACACATCTTTACAAGAAGAGTAGGTGTTGATCGGGTTCTTCTTTGGTCTTGATGGTCAATTTATTTTACATTGGTATTAATTGAGATCCCACAGAAAAAATTTTAGGACTGTCTTAACCGGAGAAGTCATTAACAGTATATCATATATATATATACCTTAGGAAGAATATAGATTCTATAAATATGAAAGTCTGGATTTAACATTAGTTGGAATTTGAATTCACAATCATTTAGTGTATTTAGTTACCTCGCATATGTATAGGAATATAAAAAATAAAGGGAGAATCGCAAATACCCCCCCGACTTTTAACCAAATGGCAAATCAAACCCTCTGGTTTGAACAATCAGCAAACAACCCCCTACCGTTAAGAACCCTTGCATTATTTGCTGCATGTAGGGGGTTATTTGCTGATTTGTAGGGGGTTATTTGCTGATTGTTCAAATTTGTAGGGGGTTGTTTGCTGATTGTTCAAACCAGAGGGTTTGATTTGTCATTAGCTTAAAAGTCGGGGGGGTATTTGCGATTCTCCCAAAAATAAAATAAAAATGTGGGGATTCACCCCACCCTCTCCCATACAAGATAGGGTTTTACCAAAAATAAATAGGGCTGGCTGGGATATGTTTGGGGTCAATTTCTATGCCTCGTTTTAAAAAACTGGGCGGGGTTAGGATTTGTTGTCCCCACCCTGCCCTCGTCCTAAACCTGTTTATTATTTTTATTAATGATATTAATATTTAATAAATTAAGATATATTATTTTATTAGTCATATTAAGATATAAAAAATTAACATGAATTTTTTTTTTTCATGCAATTTAAACCTAATTTTTATTTAAGTTAAAACGAAAGGAAAAAAAAAACACAGTAATTAAAAAAACTAAGGGAGGAGCTGGGCAGGGTCGGGGTCACCTCACCCCCGCTCCGGAAATTTTCCGACCTAGATACCGGTCTTCAATAATCGGGATTGGGGGCAAATAGTTTTTTTAGTCCGGTGTCAAGATTTGTTGTTCCCATTCTAAATCCGCCCCATTAACATCTGTACAAATGTAAAATAAAAAAGAAAGTTTGTATACGTAAATAAATTACCTAGAATTTAGGTTAGGAATTTTGGATGAATGTTACAAATGCAGACGTCCGCGTGACATGAGAAATATGGATTAATCTGATGTTTTGGTGGAATAAAAATCACTTCTTTCCAACAAATTTTTATTGTTTTGACATTAATTCTAATTATTGAGTAGTAGTCACGGAGATTGAGTAGTAGTCACACAAAGGCATAGCTTATAGGGGTTGTTGATAATCAATGTCTAATTCAAAGATCGATGACACATTATAAGAATCCTAATCACAAGAAAGCAACAATTCATGTTAAAGAGAGAGAGACAAAAAGGTTGGAAACTTAGAAGAAGTTTAATTAAGCACTTTTAAAGTTGTCGTTTGTCGTTTAAAATTAAGGAAAATCAAATGATATTTCAAATATCATTTTTTAATTGAGTAGATAACATCTATTGCGAGAGTAGATATCCTTCAGCTTCAAACACTTATATTTAAGTTGGTGTGGGGATTGAAGAATGCAGGGCCTACACTATTAACTACATTCTCTCAAGTCTCAGGCAAATAAAAAACTGTGCATGTGAAATTATTGAAGTCTGTGGTTGATACAACTTTCAAGGCTTCGATCAGTCAAAATCCATTAATGAGTGAACTTAATTCTGTGTATTTTTTTTGGTGAGAAAACTGCAGATATTTAGTTTATTGATGTTAACAGCTTTAACTTCAAAGCTCACCAACAGGGGCGGACCAACGTGGAGACCAGGTGGGGCCTGTTCCCTACCTCAATTTTTATATAAAAAAGAAAAATTGACTCTATATATACCTTATATATAAATATTCATAAATAATAGTTACATCATATTTCTTTTAGCACAACTGATAGTGGTTTTTTTTCCTCCTCTTAAAATTCTTACCTCAAGTCCCATCTAAAGCAAATGTATTCTTTTTAATTAAATTTTATCTTGTAATTTTTTACATCTTATTTATTTTACCATCTTTGATTCTTTTCTAATTCTTTTCTCAAATTTTCATTTCTTTTAAAACAAAACAATTCATTTTCTTATTTTATATTAAATTATCTATTATTATTTTTGAATTTTTATTATTTCTAATAGTTTTAGTTTGACATATCTAACACATCCAATCAATAAACCAGTTTTACTTTATTGGATTAAAATAGTCAATCTATTATTATAATTCATCTTCTTTTATCCTTAGTATTTTTCTTTATTTTATAGCTTTAATTTATTTAGAATTAATAAATCAATAATTTACCAATAATTTGAAGAATAAAAAAATTTAAAAACATGTCTAGTAATATTTATTAATAAAATATTTTTCTATAAATTTAAATTGAATTCATTATAAATGCAAAAAATAAAAAAAATAAAAAATAAATTATAAAATTAGGTTGTAATTTATTCTTTTAATTGTTTTCATTATTTATGTTGTTTTTCTTGTTATTATTTAATTTTTAACATTTTTTCTTGTTTTTATTTCTTTTTGAATGTAAGATTATTTAATTCATCTGAGTAGGTTCTTTATTTGTTTTATTTTATCCAAAAAAAAACTTATTTTATTTTATTTTTTTATAAAAAAAAACTCATTTTACTATGATTTTAATTTTTCAATATATATATATTCATGTGTCCTACCTGGTTAAAATTCATGGGTCCGCCACTGCTCACCAAGATAGTAGATGATGTTGAAATAGATTCATACTTGTACATTCAATGATACAAGTATTTCTAGTACTCTAGATTGTAGTTTTACATCTAGTCAATATATTATATCACGTTACATGAATTCTGGACTTTCTCTTGTCACTCGAGTACAACGAGACGTAGGTTAAAGGTTTTTTTTTTTTTTTTGACAATATTTATTAATTCGGAATCCGTTATTTTTTTGAAAGCTTTCATCACTAGTAAGATTCAAGCCGCTGAGTTAAGAGTTATTACCCAAACTTCAAACTCATCTATCTACCAGTTGAGTTACACCCCTGTTAACTACGTCGGTTAAAGTTAAAACGAACAATATAACAAAGAAACTTATCATGAAACAGTTATAAATTATAGCAATTGATTGTCACATGATTTGTAGAAAAATAAAAGCTTGAATCAATAATGGAGCCTACTTTGAAAATGAAGCTCCATGACAAAATTTCTCATCTTTCCCAATAAAGAGAGAGCAAATAGTGGTCCTATTTTTGACTTCTTAGCTGTTAGTGAACTTAAATACTTAATAGTATGTAAATGGCAGCAGCAATAACACTTCAAAACACAACTTTTTGGAGATTAAATTTTACCATATTCATATAAGATATGACCACAAAGGAGTTGTACAAATATATATTACCAGGGGAAGTTTTGAGTTAATAAGCAATCATGAATTGAATTTACCAAGTACCATAGATATTCATATGATGATCATTGATCACATATTCACATTGATATCTTTTTATTAGAAAAGACTCAAACTTCTGATAGAATATGGTACTGATATATGAATACATGATATATTTAAGAGGTACACTACCATCTCTGTTAAGAGATGATGTGCAAATACCGGATATATTTAAGGATATTCTTTATATTAATTCTTGAAATTATAGAAAATATGGGAAATATTTCTTTTAAAGTATCGATATTTACATACTTATAGTTCTAGGGTGCCTGCAGTGCACAACCCTATCTAACTTCAGATTTAAAGAGTACATTTCCAAGATTCCAAGTACGTGTATGAAAGTGACAAAAACTACTTTCATACAGCAGAGAAGTGACACCGAGCACCAACAAGAAGCATGCATGTTGTGGAAAGGAAAAGTTGGAAAATGAAGTGAAAAACTATGTTGCCAAAAATGGCTACGGTGATCCCCATAAAGCAAGAGATCATGCAATGCAACGCAACGTGTGAAAGAATTCTATCTTCAATACAACCAATTCCTGTTTGTTGCATGGGATCTCTACAAGGATAGCTGCATGTTACTACCAAGTATCACACCACCACCGCAAGGCAGACCTCACGTGAAAATTTATTGAGAGTGGACTGTGGATATGATCTAGACTCATTCTTTTGTGCTGACAAGATTTTGGCGATAATACCAGTTTTAACCTTTTTTGTAAATTTTCGTGAACCACTTTACTAAAGAAAAGTATATCTTAATTCGTTGCATACTTGCATAGATATAATCATTTTCCCCTTGTAGTTTGTTATATTAGACATTTTACCTCCTCTAATTTCAGTCATAACCATTTTCCCCCCTGTAGTTTGCCATATTTGTCATTTTACACCCTACTGTTAGATTTTCCATCCAAAAAGTTAATTTTCATGTTAAAAGACATTGTTGCCCTTCAATAATTGTGAATGAATGAGATTTTTTTAAAAAAAATTAATCAAAACTATTTTTTTTTTCTTAAATGGATCTCCACCATCCATCTCATAGATATATTGGATGGTTGAGATTACAAAATAATTTATAAAAAATAAAAGAAAACAAAATAATAAATAAATAAATAAATCAACCCCAGGATATCATCATCAACAACACCATCACCGGTCTATATTTGAATCAATCAATCCCAACAACCCAAGTGCCACAAACCTATCCACCCTCTCCACCACAACCCCGAGAAATGGGGAAGATCAAATGTTACTACAAAAAAAGTGACATATAGTGACGCATTTCTTTGTGACAAATTTTACTATTTATCATTATGTTTTGTTCAATTGAAACTTTTTAAAAATAATTGTCACAATTAGTTACAAAACTTGATAATTTGTGATAAATAATACAATTAGTCACAAAATTACCTTTTTAAAAGGAAAGATTTTATTTTATATATAATTAGGTTTTTATAAGGCATCAGAATCGATTAATATTTACATTTAAAAAATCAATTAATATTTCCTCTATAAAAAAAAATAATAATAAAAAAAAATAAAAAAATAAAAAAAGCCACACAAAAAAATTGTCACAATTATGCTATGTTTTTTTTATCCTTTTTTTTTTCCTTTACCTTAAATACACTTTTTAGGTTTGAAACAGTGTTTCATTAGAAGAAGTAATGAGATTATAGAGAAACTTTTGTCTGGATAAAAATGTAAGCTTCTCTTGATTTTACTTTTTTAGGGTTTGTTTTCTTATACTTGTTTTTTAGGGTCAGAATCTCAAATTCGAGTTTTATATACTAAAAGTGTCTTTGAATACAGTATAATTTTTTTTATTTTTTTATGTATAATTGTATATAGCTTTGTAGAGATTTTTTTTAACTATAATTTGTTTTCAATGTTTTTAAGGAACCCATTATTATTATTTCATGATTTGTAGTTGTTTATTCTTAGATTTCCACAGTATATGTCAATATTAGTTTATATGCTTGCTAACTGTTTGATAAAATGATTCTTATGGAATAACCAATTGTTTGATACAGCATTGAAAGAAAACTCTTAAACTTCTCTTTTTATTGATTTCATTTTTTTTAGGGTTTATTTTCTGGTACTTGTTTTTTCAATGTCAGAATATCAAATTCGAGTTTCATATATTGAAAGTGTTTTCAAATAAGGTATGGTTGTTTTTTTTTTTTTTTTTTTTTTTTTGTAGGATTATTTATACATTTTGGGATGTTTTTTAACTTTAATTTGTTTTCAAATTTTTTGAGGAATCATTATTATTATTTCATGATTTATAGTTTTTTGTTCTTAAATTTTCACAATATATGTCAATTTAGTTTATATGCATACTGTTTGATAAAATGATTCTTATGGAACAACCAATTTTTATATACATATCAATTGTTTGATAAAAGAATTCAAACACTCAATAAGATATTTGATATTTAGCTGGATGAATAAATTGACATTATGGAGGACTTTAACAGTACTAATAAGTTTTATACTTGGATAACAAACTTATAGAATTTATTTTATACTTGTAGTAAGTTTTGTCAATATTATTGCATTTTTCATCGGTTTTATTTTGGTGACTTTAATTTGTTCTCACTAATTTTTTTTTTATTTTTTTTTTCCATTATGTCTTCATGTATATAGGTTTCTCTTGCAAAACCTAAAGATTTTTTATTTACCTGACAACTGACAGTGGATCATTGACTTCTAATATTTCACAATCAAGACCTCGGAAGTTTCAAGTTTTTGGTATGCAGTTGGAAGTGACCTAACACTTATGTTAACTTAAACTAGCTGGCTTACATGTGTTATTTAATAGTAGATATGCTTTGAAAGATGTTGGATTACTTTTGTATCAATTCGATATTATGTTAATTTTTGGATTTTTTTTAGTGGAATGATTATTTATGGAACTCAATATCATTCAATGAATAACATGTTTTATTTGGTTATATTTTTATATATTTTTTTAATTTTTTATACAATTTAAATTTATATTAAATTTTGACAATTGATTAAATTGTTACTAAGTATCTATAAAGTGACTTAATATTCATATGGTTAATTGTCACTAAGTCTGCGTTATAGTGACAATTATTATATGGTTAACTTAATTGTCACTAAGTTTATCTGTAGTGATATAATTCTAATTAAGATGATTATTTGTCACTAGATTTGTAAATAGTGACACTTTTTAAACAATAAATTGTTACTAAGAATATATACAGTGACAAAATGTTCAAACGGTTAATTGTCACTAAATACTAATACAGTGACACAATTTTTATTTTATCACTAATTAAGGTCAAGTGATAATGTGTCGCTAAAAGTTATGATTTGTGACAAGTACCAAAAAACTGTCACAAATACTTTTAGTAATAGGGGCAAAAGTGACGAATTGTTAATGACACTTTTTTATTTATTACGATATTGAATTTGTGACAATTTCTTCACTTATAGTGACAAATATTTTTTGTCAATGTAAGTCAATTTTCTTGTAGTGTGTGTCACGCCCAAGGAATAAAATATCGATATCAATATTGATATCAGGCTTCTAAATTTATGGATATTTCGGGGATATTATCGATATCGGTGGATATTCTGTCAAAAATTTTAAAAATGATGGATATTTACATGTAAAGTTAGAATTTTTTTGTGAAATTTTAGGACAAGCTTAAACAAGTAATTATACATCAAATAAATCTTATTTCAACAATAAATTAGCACATTTATGAGTTTATTATAAATTATAACATAAATAGAGTCTGTATATAATTTTTTAAATTGAGTATTTAATAGAATAATATTTTGTTTCACTTTTACAATATTATATACAATATAAAGAGATTAAATGTTTAATAAACAAAATTATCATTAAAATATATATATAGTTTCATACTTCTAAGATTCTATCATAAATCATAATTCATACATAATAATGCATTGCGTGTCTGAAAATTAAAACCAAAATGAATTCCTTACTAGTTTAAATACATAAGATACATTTCTATCTTGATTCAAACGGTAATTTTCCTAGGAAAACGTGATTACATAGTTTTCAAGATAGTTATTAATATGTCACACGTATGTTGCTTAATCTCTTCCAACTGATCAATGAATTGGGTAGTTTGGATTTACTCAACTTGGTGGATGTTGTTGATCTGGATGCATAGATATTGCATATGACATTTGTGGAGAAGAATAATCAAATATATTGTGGACACCATAACTACCATAATATGGTATATGAGAATCTGTCCTTGTCTGTGAATCACTCAAAGAACTATTTTTTGTGTTTATACTCATTGAAGAGAGAGTCATATTCAAAGAATCTTCATCAATTTGACTTGTTCCTCCATGTTGTCTAGAGGTGTGCGACGAATCGGATCCAATGGATTTACCATGATCGAAGATCCGATCCAATCCGATTGGATCGAAGAGATTGTAATCCGATCTGATTCGATCCAATTTTATAACAGAATCCGATTCGATCAAGTTACTATTTGATCATATACGATCCAATTTGATACAGTTACTATTTGATCCGATCTGATCCAATTGTAAAATACTTCAATCCAATTTGATCTGATATTATCTAATGGATCAAATTAATATAAAGTCATTCTTAATATGTAAAAGTTATAATCTGAAATAAATAAAATCAAATAACTTATTCAAACATTTCTAATTAATTCAAATAAAATTAACATTAAAAAAATACGTAACATAACTTGTATTTATATAATTTAAAAAGTTTATAAACATTAAACATCAGCTCTAAATGAAAACTTAATAAACCGTGATGTTGATGAAGAAGAATAGAAGAAAAGAAGATGATGGATTGTTGATTGTAGAGATTGAGAAAGAAAACCCAAATAGTAACATTAGAAATTGTATTTGGATTGGTCATTACAGATATTCAGATAATCAAATTGTATTTGGGTTGGGCTTTTACATTAGAAAGTAGTGGATAAAATAGATTGCTCAATATAAAAATAAGGCATAATATTTTAGGTGAATTGGCAGATTTCCAAATGGAAATCCAAGATCCGATCAAATCCAATGGATTTTAGAATTTAGGATCCGATCCGATCTAATCCAATGACCTCCATGCATTGGATCCAATCCAATGGATTGGATTCGATCTTATGGATCGTATTGGATTGGATTGTATCCTACACACCCTTAATGTTGTCTACCACGATTTTGATCAAAATTACCTGCATGAGTATCCCAATCTGCCGCACTAGCATTCCAACATGTTGCACCAGCATCCCAACCTCCGAGACAAATATCCTAACTTGTTTCACCAACATTCCAACCTCCTGCATTAGAACTCTTGCCTTATCCCCACCATCCCCATCATCTCCATCATCTTCATCATCTTTTCCTCCACTATTTTCATTAGAGGTTTGTTGGTCATCGGAAGAACTGGTAACAATAACTCCACGATCTACACCAACTTCTTCTCTAATCACTTGTTCAACATTTATTCTCATGTCTTGAACATGAGAAGCAATATGTGGACTAGGATTTCCCTCAACATCATCCAAGGAGGTAGGTCTAACCCAAGTCAAAAGTAGAATTCTTATTATCGTCTTCAGCTTCAGCAGCTACTTGAAGTAGATCCATAAAATCAATTTCATTTACTTAATTTTTTTCAGTTGCCATATCCTTAAGTTTCAACTTCATATTATAATAGCAATAAACAAGTTATTCTAGCTTAGAATATGCAAGATGGTTCCTTTGTTTTGTGTGGATTAAAGCAAATATGGACCAATTTCTTTCACAATGCAGAAGATGATAATGTTTGTGACAGTATGTGAATTGCTATTGCACACAATGATGGAGCACAGTTTCCATACATTACTGACCAATCTGCTCCATCCATACATTACTGACCAATCAGTTGTAATAAAAATTATTAAGTATTATAAGTATGAATATTATTTCAATGATACTATTATTTATTATTAATATGTAAATTTTTATAATAAAAGTTATATACCTGTTTGCATTTTGCTTCTAGCTATAATGAGTGCTCGTTCACTAAAACTTTTCCTTCCATCCTTACATATTTAATATTATTTTGAATTAGTTTTACACTTTGAGTCACAAACTTTTTTTTTCTTTTTTTTTTCAGATTGTTTTCACAAAATTTTACATATTTTACACGTCCACTCTTTGGTTTTTTGTCCAATTTTACTTCAAGTCCTCAATAATTTTACTATTGGCTGTCATGTTAGAAAATTTTTAAAATTTGTTAATGTTTCTTCTAAAATAATTTTCAATCTAAATTATGTTAACAATAATTTAATTGTTTAAGATTAAAAAAATTATTTTAATAATATGCAAAATATCCATAGACTTTCAGGGTGAAATTCATGAAATTTCAAGAATATCAGGAGATTTTTATTGATATTTTAAAATATACCGGATATTCTGTAGGATATTGGATATTTGTTTGTTTCGATATCGGTCCCTCCAAAATACAGATATATCGGTGGATATTTCGGTATATCTATCGATTTTCAGTTCCTTGGTCACGCCACAAAGAAACGGGGAAGAAGAATATAAAGAAACAGAGAAGAAGAGAAACGCAAATCACCATTTCGCTCTGATCGCTATAAACGGCGAGCTCTGGAAGAGAGAGAGAGAGAGAGAGAGAGAGAGAGAGTTGAAAAGATTTTTTATTATGTTTTTATTTTCAAAAAATTCTTATTTTTTTAAATCATTTTACCATATTACCCTCCCAATTTAACGGTCAATGGGAGGTTTTAATGGTAGGGGAGAAAATGATGAATATGGCAAACTATAGGAGGGAAAATGGCCATTATTAAAACTAGAGGGGGTAAAGTGTCTAATATGGTAAACTACATGAGGGAAAATGAAGTTTTCATAAATGTATTCCATAAATAATAATAATAATAATAAATAAATAAATAAATAACAAATAAATAAATCAATCAAGTTTTAGTAAGAATAATGATAAATGTGTCGATAATGTGATAGTTATAAGGGATAATTACCCCTAGTTATAATACACAGCTTCCACATTACTCTAGTAACGAAAATCAAAGGTCTATGGGGTTCACCCTCAATAGGACGACGAACCCCACAGAAGGAGAGCACAGCGGCGGCTTAAGGGCTGAAAGAAAACAAAACAAAACCATTTTACAGCAATTCTAGGAGGCAAAGCAACACATTCTTGTATAAAAAAATCATGAAGAATATTGGGATAGCCCCAGTGAAACCCCTCCTCCCTCACACCACATAAATGAAATTGTTGATTCGAATTATGTTTCCATCCCAAGCTTTCGAAAAAATTAAAAGAAAAAAAAAAACACAAGATTCATCCACAGAAGTAAAGAAGAAAGACAAGATTTAAGTCAGAAAAAAGAAGGCATGTAATCTAAGCAAGATTCTCGAGTCGAGGTTCAGGAAAATCGTGTTCTTCCTACTCAAATCAGAGTTAGTTTCACTTCAAAATGGCTCAACTTTTTAACATCTCCAAGAAAAAAGAAAAAAAAATTCTAAAAATTTCTTCCACATGCTACAACAGCACCAAGGTCTTTTTCTTCCCCCTAAATTTCCAAAACTACTTCAACTTATACGCTATCTTAAGCGTTTCTCTCCATATGCCTAGTGTGAGTTACAAGAGTCTTCACTTTACCAGAGTGCCGCGTACAGCCAAACTGGGCGAGATTGCTCGTCTACTTCTTCTTCCTTGATTTGATAGACGCCGATTGAGTGTATGCAGTTCCCTGAAGAGGAGGAAAAACGAAATAGATCAGAATCAGTTCTCGAGATGAAACTTAGAACGAGTAGGTGACCTTATTCATCATAGTGTAGGGGAAAGACGTGAAATAAGGCTAATGAAATGAATACTACATCAGATTGTGAAAACTACACACCTGAAGCCACTCATCCATCGAGACATCTCTAGTTGTTGTTCCAACTTCCACCTTTGGAGCCTTCTTAGTTTTCTACACCACAGATAGATAAATGTTAGAATTATTGTGCAATCATGACAAAACATCTAAAAGACAACACGCGAGTACAAAATGACCACTCCATCACCTAAACATTGTAGATTACATATAGACACACGTGAGCTTCTTTAGTAACAATCAACAATCTCAATCAAGATAAACCATTATCAGATTTTGATAACCCAATTATTGGCTCCATCTGTAAGCAAATGAGATCATATATAGAAGGATAGCAGAGTACATTAACCTAATGACTAAATGGTGGCACGTAACTACTACCTTGGAGAATTGCTTTACTTGACCGTGAATCCATAGACCAAGGAGGATAAGAAGGGCGATTCCGAGTGTAATGAGGAAGACAGACTCAATGCTGAGGAAAACACCAGCCTCAACAACTTCAATGGTACCATTATAAAAGGTGCTTTGGTAAGGCTGGTGGTCTATCTCATAAACAATGCTGCCGACGAGATCAAAAGTGCCAGGCTGTCAAAAGAGGAATGTAAGTTCAAACACAATTTATTTTTTCCCATTACTTCATATGCATTTCAAAGTAACTATAAATCATATTAACAATTGACATAAAGAACACACTGAACTTCCACGATAATGCACGTACCTGCAAAAACTTGCTGACAGCAAAAATGTATGGGAAAGTAGCTTGAGCTGAAGTTGGCACAGATGCATTTTTAAAGGCCTGCAATACAGCACAAACATATTCTGAATAAGAAAACAACAGACTGATTTCACCAGATCCACGCCCCATCTCCAAATAAAGATTATTAAAAAAGTAGAAGAAGGAAACATGCAAGCAGAAAATTGTCTTGTCTAATAAAACAGAGTGTTGAGCTCAATGCATCTTGCCAATCCCATCTAACTATAAACATCTCCACAGACAGTTGAGAATGCATAACAAAATGGAAAAACTTGCTGTACAAAAATTGCCAATGGTATTTTCCACAGCTAGTGCCAATAGGCAGCATCTGGGACTAGAAATGTACCCATCTGACAATGATGTTTAGAATATACAGCATTATCAGTGTGACACAACAAACCTAGACCCTAGTAATCTTCTAAATGAATGTATAATTAACAAGACATTAATCACCAGCAGTAAATAACACCACGATTTCGTACTAAGACATTATTGCACATTCCAATTTTCAATCCTAAAGGTCAAAGAAATATCTTAGGAATTCAAAACTTGTAAAAAAAAGACAATCTAGATAAATTAGTTTCAAAGAATCCATAAATCTCATATAAAAGAAATTCACATCAACACAATTAATATTTAAAATAGTTTAGCATAAGGAACATTTTAACATGATGAATTTATGTTTTCTATGTTCTTTTGATTAAAAGATCAAATGTCCAAAAGAATACAGTGCAAGAAAAAAACTGAGGGGCTATAGGTATCACCTCAATCAAATAAGCTAATTAGTTTCATTGGAGATGCCAAAAAAGGAAAGAAAAAGTGCAATATAGCCATTGTAAAAACTGATAGAATGAAATACCAAATCATACTTGTAGCTAATCTGGCAATCATGTATTACAAAGGCAGATTTAAGCAAACCTCACCTGTGCAGTGAGATTCTGAACCAGCAGTTTATGATCGAAAGGAAGATGAACACTGGCTTGAATTGCTATCACATTCACACTTGATTCCACTGTCATTTCACCCAAGTACGAGAATGAGCAAAGGTTAGCAAAAAGAAGGGAAAAAATGGGTCGAAAAGATGCATAAAACATGCACACTCAACATAAATAACATGTAAAATACGTAGGACCAATGAAAGACCTGATAAACATTAAAATTATTTTACTAAAAACAACAGGGACGAGCATAAAACGATCATTTTAAATTAAGCCAATAACACAAGAATAAACGAATTTACCATCGTTTTTCATCCCAACAATTAGTTCAGTCTCTTCTCCGGCTGTCACAACTGCAATAAAGGAAATAAACCACATTAATCAAACATTTCTCTCCAAATAATGCAAGAAATATAAACATACATGTCAACATGCAATGCTACAACTCACTTCGTGCGCTATTCTTGGGGAAAATGCACACTGTCTCCACTCCTGGAGCTGGGCTAAAAGTCTCATCACCGAAATCTTGCACCTCTTCACCAACAATCCCAAGATCACTAGCTTCCTCAGCAGTTTCTCCAACTCCTGCTTCTGAATCTGATTGACACCTAGCAACTACCAGGCGAAAGAAAGAACCGTCAATTGAAGTTGAATTCACAAAATAAAGATTTAATCTTCAAACCAAAAACAATTCAAGCTCAAAATTGAACACAACAACACGAATTCAATTCCAACCGTATACAAAAACTAATGCAAAATCTTCCAACTCCTCCAATTAAGAAATACTTAATCAATTCATGTTAAATTAAGCATTTGAGAACAATATTTCCATTTGATTCGACATCAAAATGTCTCCTTTAGTGTCTGATAAAGCACTTTTGAGAAACGCATGCCTTTTATCTCAAAAGTGCTTGATTTCACTATCAGAAAAGCAATAAAAGCACCACGAAAAAGCCATGCAAAACGATGTATGTCATATCTCGGCTACAACAAACAAACAAACAAACAATTCAATCGAAACCGTGATTACTAAATTCGAAGATAGAATAAGAGATTCAAATTCACAGTCAACGATCAAACAAAAAATAAAAAGTCAAAACCTCTGTACAGAGATAGAATCAGATCTCAACTAAACAGATCAAAAACGAAAGCTGATGATGATACGAACGACAAGATCGATAATATAAAAAAAGAATCGAATTAAAAGGCAAGTGCGTGCGTGCGTGCATGCGTGTATGGATCTAGATCTGGAAATGAGACACACAGAGAGAGATAGATGATGGACCTTGGAGGAGAGGAGAAGCGAGGAGGAGGAGAGCGAGGAAGAAAACCCTAAAATTCTTCATCGCCGATAATCAGTGAAGAAGAAGAAGAAGAAGCAAAGAAAGAAATAAAGACCAATAAAGCTCTCGTGTGCGTTTTGTTGGTGCTCGGGTCAATTGAACAGTATCTGAAAAACACTTGTGAGATTCGTTATTTATTGTGTGACATATGACTAATCCTTGAATACGGCGCCGTTTTAGTACCAATTGCATTTTGTGAATGGGTTTTTTTCTCTTCGAGTTCTTTTTCAAGAAAAATATTGTAAGATAATTATCAAGTATCTATTGTATATTCACATTTATATTTTTTAAGTTCCACATTTTTTTTGGCCTTGAACCCACCATATTAAAATGAAGGAGAATCAATTCAAAAACGATCACAATTCAATTTAGGATTGATATGTAATTTAAGAGAAAATCTTACATGCAACTGATACAATACATCTTACCCACTGGGTGTATATCAGATGGCAAGGAAAACACATCATCCATCCAATGGGTGCATGCCATGTGGCAAGGAGAACCAATCAAATTAAGTTTTGATTTCAAGAGTCGATCCACAGTATGTATTATGATTCCATAAACTATCCATAACCAATTCTATGGTATATCATCCCACGATATACTTTCATACTTGGTTCCGAATCTTATAATACTAGAATACGGATCACAAAAATTGTACCCACAAGGTTGATGATGATTTGGTTTTTAACTACTTGTAGGAAACAAATCACAATGTTACACAATGAAATGGTTGCCTATGACTTTATCAATCAATCTCCATGGATTGTGTAACGCTCCCATTTCTTTGTCGGGTCATATATCTACAATAAAGAATGGGGAAAGAAAAATATGTTAATAGGAATGATCGATAATTTGACATGAACATAATTTCTTTGGCATCCGAAAGCACAAAAGGATCGAAAGACATAAGGGCAGATATATACCTCCCATCTGGAAGCGGGGAAGATATGCTTGTTCTTTTCATACCAATGTCTCTCAACAACTTTCCCAGCATGTGACTGTACACAATTTTACACAAAATTAGTATTGAACAAAAATATAACAGAGAAATTCTCTCTCTTTGCTTTCTAGTACACGCTCCCCAGTGACGTCAAAGCTTATTTAGATTCAACATGATTATTCTGAACTGCATAATCATTAACTTACTACTGTGCAGCCAAAAATTTCTGTGATGCTAAGTAAAGACTACACGTGCACAAGTATGTTTAATAAGCACCAAGTAGAACATAAAGTTACAGTGCAATAAAAACAACTGCTTTCTATTTTCCAGTCTTGCCATGTCAAACAGTTAATGTATTGAATTCACAGGATTAGATTAGAGAGATATTAATAAAACATGGAAGGAAATGTACCTCATCTTTTTCTATAGTTGCATCAGCTATTGTTCGTACATCCTCGTGCACATCAAAGTGGAAAAGCTGCATAGAAAATACATGATAAGAAAAAGATTCCTCGGTTTTATCATTTTCAAGATGCAAAAACATTGAGAATGCAAAATACAAAGCTCAATGATTCCATGGTTATCTTAGCAAGTAGCAACTGGATGGAACATTGAAAAAATTAACAAGGAAATTTAAATTTAAAGAATAGAGTATTACCGGTCCACTCTTTCCCCTAGCCTTGTTCAAGATTAGCTCATAGAAACTGTGTTGCTGAACTCCAAAACATCAAAGAAATGTAAAATAGTTAGCGGATAATGAAGATAGCAGAAAGCCAAACTCTAAACTTGAAAGTTGAAACTTGAATTAGAAATAATCTCACATGAGGAATAATAAGATCTTCTTTAACATAAAGCAAATTCTCCACTGATGTCGTTCGGATTTCTCGAAACTCAGGTGCAAGCTGCTGCTGGACAGCTCGAAGAAACTCTCCTATGGTATCACCCTTCCGCACCTAAATAATTCATTAATTAACTTTCGGCAAGGGAAAATAGAGACTGATTGATCAAACACAAGTCCTACAACTTTTACTAACCTGGATCACTCGTCTATGGCCTGCCCCGTCCCAATAACTGTAAGTAATTTGAAGGGGCTCATCTGAAACATATAAAAGTTGATTCAGGAAAATTTACATTTGCCGGACATATACATTGAATAGGATAGGGTGATTACTTCGAATTTGCTCCTGCTCACGATTCCACTGTTTCCGCAGCCTTTCACGCTCGGCTTGCTCCTCTGCCTCCCGCTCACTGAAAGAGCATCCTCAGCACCCCTAAGCTCATATGTTAGGCGCAAGTCCCAACACACAAAAAACAAAGAGCACAACCACACACTTGCCAATATGCCTACTCAAATGCATGCACACAGAGAAGAGAGAAAAATCAGACCTGTCAGGTAAAAAGCTAGTCTCCACTGTTGGATCTTTGCCAAATTTCCCACGCCCTAACATCTTTGTTTCAGTACTCTCTACAAAAAGTAAAAGAAAACAAATATGTTAATAGTATGGTGTGGGAGAAGGAAAGGAAGCTGTAAAAGAACCAGGAGAGAAGTTTATGAAGCTAAAAATCCATTTCCACGTCTTTAAAGATGAAGCAAGTTTGGCATAAAAAAAAAATCATAGTGAAAATTATTACATGTAAGAGAGCCTACGTTATTGAAAAATTTCTAGAAGTTCTCTTCTTATACAAGAACCTTAAATGCTTTGGATGTACAACATAGACACTCTTAATAATTTAATGTGACTGTAGAGCAGGCATCTTCAAATTTGACCATACATCGAGTAGATAATGTTATTAGGGAATCTCCTTCGTAATGCCTATATTACTGCAGGCAAAACTCCTATACAACTAAGGATGGTCCAACAAACTAAATAATATACCAAAAGATATTTAAAATTGAAGTACAGGAGTCCCCACAATCAAAGAACTCCAAATATTAGTAAAACATCAGAATGCACTGGAAAATTCAAGGATCATAGTTTTAATCAATTACTGCACAGTTGAGCTATTACTTATCCTGTTTTTACTGGCGGCAATCATACATAGATACTATTTTTATGTGCAAGACTGCCAGGAAAAGCTTTTAACATTTCCATAATACCCTAAATTGCAAATTATTATTATTTCTCTGTTTATTAAGGACAGCTAATATTTTGAAACCAAAAACCAATGTTAGTATAAAGAATGGTCAATAATAAGGGCATTAAAAATTCTTGAGGAGGATTCATACTCAGAGAAGAGAACCATTGACACCAATGACGACGGGTTTGACTATGCCAATGAATTTCTACTATAGTAGCTTAGGTATAATGCACATCATCACATGACTCACATCCTAACTAGTAGGATGACAAAATAACCCAACGGACTACTAATTACTAAATATGATCATAACCTGGTCCTATCTCACTCCCAAATCTAGAAAGGATCAACTCTCAAGAATGCTAAAGACCCTACCACAAGTCACAACTGCCTCACATCATAAGCTCAAAAACCACTTGGCCTATTGTATTCATCCGATGGCAATAAGTAACAATCCTAATTCAAAATGGTATGTGATATTTGGTTATTCATTTCCAGATAAACAATAATCAAATGAGAAACTTTACATAATTATATAGTACAATCTATTAAATCCCTAGTTTCTAATACTACAAAAATCATCATATATCAGCATTCCAAATCATTTCTACAACAATTAATATAATAAGAAAAAAAAAAGGATGGCTAAAATTCTGTTTCACATAATATATATGCCACTGTTCTCACCATACTCCTCTTCACTTTCGCTCCCAAAATCCTCAGCAAAAGACAATCGTGAATTTCCCTTAATCTTTCGCTTTTTGCGTTTCTGCAATTGCAGCTCCTCCTCCCTACATACAATGGAATGATACTAATAAAAAAAAAAAAAAAGTCCAAAAATTCAGACATTTTTTGCAACATTTACATTGACATAATTCAAATATATATATAAAAATAAAAACTAACTCTTGCTGTAGTTTTTGAAGCTTCTCCTTCTCTTCTTCTTCAATCTTGATTTGAATATTAACTCTCTAAATAGACCAAAAAAACAAAAAACAAATATCACATAAAAAAACACACATGAACAGTTAATTAATTCAAAAAAAAAAAAAAAATGTTTCCAAGTAAGCAGACTCCTTTACCTTCTCAACATATTGCTCTCTGGTCACCAAACCCACAGTTTCCTTCTTGAACGCAGTTTCTAGAATCTGCAACCGCAGAACAACAATAACCAATCAAAACCGTGCATTTTTTTTCAATTTTAAAAAATTGAAACCCTAGAAAGAGATTTAGTAAAATGGAAAGTTTAGGGTTCGTACCTCGGAGGTACTTGACCCGAACTGGAGGAGGCCGGGCTGTCCCTGATCGGAGGCCGACTTGGTTTTGAGCTCTTGGATTTTGCGCCGCTCTGCTTCTCTTTGCTTCTCCAGTCTTCGGATCCTGACGGCGTCCTGGGCCGTGCCCACGTACCCATCTCCCATACCCGACATCTTTGCTTCCCTCTGTTTGTTTTTCGAGAAATCGAGAGAGAAAGTTGAAAACTTGAGTGCTTTTTTGAACCGCCAAAGAACGACGTCTTATATTTATATTATGATCAGATAAGTAATTTTAGTAAAATTATTGGGTTCGAATTATAAATTCAGTAAAATAAAGGACTCAAAAAACAAAACAAAACAAAACAAAACAAACCAAACGACGTCGCATAGCTGCCAGTGACGACGAGTGGCGGTGTCTTCTAGATAAGCTTGGTTGCTCGAGAAAACGAGATCAGAAATTCAATCAATGGATCATCAGCAGCTCAAGAACGACGTCGCTTTTATCCAATCAGTGGCGGCTCCAGCAAATACTACGCTCATCGACTTTCGTCAACCTCAACCACAACCACAACTACAACCGCTACCTCCTCCTGATCCGCGCACGACTTCCACTCTCTCTCAACCTAAATCGAGGTTCCTTTTCTCTCTTCGTAAATTCAATTTGTTGTCAAAGATTTATAGTTGACTAAAAAAAAATGTTAATTTTCTGGTCAATTGAAGCGCAAGAATGTTTAACTAGAACATGAAGCGAATTCGATGAGCATTGTGATGTCTTAACTCTTAAAACTGAAATTTATTTAAAATTTGTAATTTTGTGAATTTAATGTGATTTTTTACTGGTGTTGCATGTGCATTAGGCCTTTTGATTGTTGATATTGACTTTGTTTTGGAGGCAGTTGAAATGAATTGATTTTTTAAGCGTTGTTTGCTTTTAGTAAATTCAATTTGTTGTCAAAGATTTAAAGTGACTCAAAAAATTGTTAATTTTCTTGCCAATTGGAGTGCGAGAACGTTGAACTAGAACAGGAAGCCACGTCGATGAGCTTTGTGATGTCTTAACGCTGAAAATGATTTAAAATTTGTAATTTAGTGAATTCAATGTGATTTTAGACTGGTGTTGTATGTGCATTACGCCTTTTGATTGTTGATATTGACTTTGTTTTGGATTCAGTTGAATTGAATTAATTTGTTAAGCGTCTTTTTTTTTTTTTTTTACAGCAACCACAGGATGGAAGGGGATGTCAAGGATTGTGTAGCCGCGAGAAGGATTCAAAAAGCAGACCGGGAGAAGTTGAGGAGGGATCGTCTTAATGAACATTTTACTGAGTTGGGAAATGCATTAGGTGATTGTACCACCATTGATTAATTTTTGACCTTTTAAACTGTGTTAATGTGCCAGGAAAGTTGAGGACGTATGTGTGGCAAGTCAATTCGTAGCAATATGATTTTAGCTTTTGAAATGATTTCTGAGGTGTGTAGTTCCCTTCTTGCTTGAACCAAGATAGTGCAAGTAAGAAGAGAACTACACACCTTGGAGATCATTTCAGCCATTTCAAAATGAGAGAAATGAAGCTGGTGCTAGTGGTAGTGGAGATAAACCAACTCAAAATTCTGTCATGGATCAACGATTCAGTCACATGGATAGCTTGAAAATGCTTATTGAGCAATGTTTCTGGGAGTTATCATTACCAAACACAGTATAAGAGCCTGACATAATCAATGTTTACAATGGAGAGAAGGAAAAGCTCCACGTATATTTTAAGAAACTCCCCTGTCGCTTTTCTTTAATGATTAATAAAGTGCCAATAGAGAAATATACTTGTTTTATGGTCAACTTTATTGATGATTGGAAATTGAGGAGAAGATTATGAGAGAACACAATGTTGTGAGATCAGATGTTTGGAAGAAGTTTGAAAAGTGTAAAGATAAAGATGTGAAGACTTGGCCAAATGATCTTTGTGAGAAGTTGTTCGATGGTTCAAGCAAGAAGGGAACTACACACCTCAGAAATCAAAGGGGAATTTTGATATTGAGAAATTTGACATGCTCAAAATTTGATGACCTAATAATCAAAGAGTATTTAGCTGCTGACACTCAAGTTTCTTATTCTGCTAACTGGTCAATCAGCCAGATAATATGAAGCTTCCTTTGAGTTATATAAATTCTTAACTCGTATAAACGCATAGCCTTATTTGACTGCATGAATCATGATTCTCCAGTCTTTTTGATGCTTAAATTATGAATGAATACCTCTTATCAATTTCCTTTTTTTCTTCTTAAATGTAGATCCTGAGAGGCCCAAAAATGATAAAGCCACTATTCTATCTGATACGATTCAGTTATTGAAGGATCTGACAGCTCAAGTCGACAAACTTAAATCGGAATATGCTACACTGACTGAAGAATCTCGGGAGGTGATCTTTTAATCTCTTTTACTCTTTAGATGGTGCTGAGATTTAAAGAACCCCTTTAATGAGACACTTAATTTTGACTGCAAGCAGTTGACACAAGAGAAAAATGACCTTCGAGAAGAGAAGGCATCCCTTAGATCCGATATTGAGAGCCTCAACATTCAATATCAGCAGAGACTCAGGACTATGGTTCCATGGGGTACTATGGATCACTCAGTTGTTATGGCCCCGCCTTCATATCCATTTCCATTGCCGATGGCAATGCCTCCTGGGACGATTCCCATGCATCCATCCATGCAGCCTTACCCCATCTATGGAAATCAAAATGCTGGGGTCATTCCTAACCCATGTTCGACTTATGTTCCATACATGACTCCTAATACTCTTGTTGAACAGCCGTCTGCACAATATGTATCTCCAGTTGTGCAGCCAGGCAGTAGGTCCCATGTTTCTAGTAAACAAGATTCTGGAAACAAGTCATCTGGGGAGAGCAAGATTGAGAAGAATGAGGATTCTAATGATGTCATGACAGACCTCGAGTTGAAAACTCCTGGATCGACGACAGATCAGGTAAGTTGGTGCCTTTTCATTGGTTTGTGAAAGACGTACAGTCTTGCGTCACCTGTATATGCAAGAATCAAGCTGAAGCAGTTGATTAAAATGTATTTATTTATTTATTTTGTAGGATATCTCATCAGCACAGAGAAAATCTAAGAAGTCCACAAGGAAGGAGAATAGTATTATGGAAGGAAGTTCTTCAAGTAGGTGTTCATCATCTCGTAGCATACAGGATAGCTCATCCGATAGTGTAGTTGGTGGCAGAAAGTCCGATGACTTAGAAGGTGTAAAAAGTTAATTGCAAGAAGAACCAGGTTGTCTCCAGCTTCTGCTTATTTACCACTGATTCATCCTTGCTAATTATCATGTATAGTTTGTATGCTCTCATTTGCTTAATTTGAATGCCATGGATCGTTTTAGTATCTATTAATAATTTAATATGCCTGTCAATCACTTTTAATACGAGGAGAGAGAATGCCTCTTCTCTCATGAGCCATTCTGAGATTGGGTTTTGTTGGGCATCTCTCTGTTTGAAGGCCGTAAGAATGTTGTTTTGGGTTCAATGTCCTTTTTTTTTCTGATGAGGAAGATGCTATAGATGTGTTAAAGGCTAATAATGTAAGTGAGAGCATGTTGGTTGTAACTTGTAAGGAAGAAGAGGTTCACAACATTAGTTTGTTGGTTATCTTTAGATGTCAAATATAACATCTGGTAGAACTGTATCCAGTGGTTGATTGTACAAATTCTTGTATTACTGGTTGATTAATTCTAAGTTCCATGATACATCAACAAATTGGATTTGTAGTTTTATATTTTTATTCGTAAGTCTTTTTGGATGGAAAATGCTATTGGGAAATTATTTTTCATGCATCTCTAATGGTGAATGTATGACATGTTTTGATGGTTGTCCTTTGATTTTGTTCACTTTAATCTGGTGGTGGTTTTTAGCTTTTTTTTTTTTCTTGCAACATTAAATTTATTGCATTTACTTAGATAAAAACTCGAATAGCTCTGGTGACTGGCTTATGATTAATGTAAGAGACAAAATTCTGCAGTCTTTTTGCCTATTGTTCAGAATGCATGCATGGGACCAGTTTTTGAACTTTGTAGCTAGATTAAATTTATTAGTTTAAGTGAATAGCTTGATTGTTAGTTAACTTAATCAATGAAAAGCTAGCATGAGCCATCTGTAAAAAGCAGCTGAATTCGAAAGAGTTACAATGTAACAATTTGTACTGTATAGGGAAAGACCACAACCACAAGCCATGGCAATTCTGTTAGTAACATCCAAAGGAGTTGAATGTGAAAAAGACTTGAAGTGGGGTGACTTAAATGGGTTAGCTACGGCCTACGGATATGGGTATAGAATGCAAGCCAGTATGAGCCATTCCGAGGGATACTTATTAGAAGATAGTGTTGATAGCAGACTTAAAGGCTGAGGAGTGTAGGACAGCTGAATAGCCTTTATTTGCTGAAAACGACTTTGATTAATCTATAGATTTTTTATCATTTTTTTGTGGTTGGCATGTACCTGAGAGTTATTGTATTTCCTTAAACCAAAATTCAGAGCCTTGCATTCTAGACATTATCTTTTCACCTCATGATCATTGATTCTGCTGAACCATAGTATCATTACCGCTTCTTTTACAACTTAGAGCACATGACTTGCATACTATGTTAATGTTGTTGATTAGCTTAAGGTTATATATACTAGCACCAACCTCTAGACATTGGTTCTGCATTGTTTCGTTTCCTCCGTCCAAGTTTTTTCTTCATTTCTATTGTATTTTTTCGGGTTAAAGGTCCTTTCCAAGTTAAAAGCAAATGGCATGTTGGTAAGTGAGATTGTGACACTTTGTGATGGTCTTGGTGCTTTACATTCTTATTGCCGCTTAATGTCATCTGTTTAGAAGTGTTGAACAACTTGTTGGGTGAACTTGTTTAGGTCCATTTGTCGGAGGACGGGGATTTGATTGAACCTTAGAAAATATCGTTCCATTATCTGTGACAGGCTCGGCTTCTGTCTCGTATTCTTGCTGTAATGAACTCGTCTCATTGAATCGAATAGTTTCTACTTTTGGTCAAGACACCATGCCAGCCACCTTACAACTTGAAATTCACAACTACTAGTACTTTGTCATTTTGAATGGTTTGTCATTGTCATATTAGTCTTGGAAGAAAACAAAACAGAAACTAATGTGATCTCATTGTCTCAACAAGTCATAACCTTGTTCTTGTAATTGATTCTTTGAAGTGAAGATTGAAGCTCTTCTTGTTCTTGCATCACCTAACCCGACATAAACTTTGACCATTGATTAGTTATGATCCTACTTGATTTTCAAATCTGTTGAGAGATTTAGTAGGTGGGCACCTACTAATCAAACGGCTGGTGATGCTTTGTATGTAATATTGTAATCATCAAATTAGTTTCACCTACTCTTAATCAGAGACGACTATGATCCTGTTCTTGACATATTTTTGGTTTTGGACACTGTTCGTGCTAAGATTTATATGTTCTTACAATAGAGTAATTCCAGGTGTACAGTGACCGAGGGCACCTTACTTTATCCATATCTTGACACGTGGCAGAAGGATAGCGATGCAATACTATCCTACCGAGAAAGCAAATAAAGTGGCAAAGCAAATCATGAAGCGACGTCGTTCCCTGGTACGTTAGACGGGGTCGTTGTTACTTGTTTGTCAAAATTTAACCGCACCAATTACCAGATATAAATTCTCGTTGAAGGACAGCGACAACTACAACCGTGGAAGTTGTGGTATCTTTTGTCAGCTGAAATCTAAACCCAGCGCCTTTCAAGCGCGTGTATGCACTCTCTGTCTCTCTGTTTCTGGCCTGTGATATGCTCTCTTAATTTTTGCCATTTCTTGTTTAAGAAATGCGCAAATTGTCCCAATAGTGGGATTAGTTGAATTTTTTTTTTTTTTTTTTAAATAAAGTCATTTCAATTTGTTCACTCTCTCATACAGTCATACTCAATACAATATATATATCTACAAACAACATGACATAATTGATAATATTATGTACAAACCAACTTTTCAGTCTTTGTCTCTTTGTATCAAAATCGAACGGCTGTAGGTGAGAAGGGTTATTGTGCATTAGATAGTGTTATGTCATGGGTTTGTAGGTGTGAATGACTATATATATTTTTGAATACCATTATCATGTAAATATAAATCTTATAAAAAAGCTCTTTTAAATATCTAATAATTTATAACAAATTTTAATATATATTATCTATTAAATAGACCTTTTTACCAGATAAATTTGATGTATTTCGTGTAATAAATAAAAATCAAAGCATCTTGAAATTTATGAAACTTGAAATTTCTACCACTAACATTGAAGGAGAGATGCATTTGAACTTGAAATGAAAAATATATATCTTTTAGTCATGAGTGGATATTAAAAGAAAATACAATATTCTAACCTAAAATATTTAGGAGAGAGAAGTATACTATTGGAGACCAAATGACTAGTATTTTGATTATTATTTTTTTCTTCATATAACTATTGTTTAGGATCTGCAATTATATACTTGAAAAAAAAAATTCTGCAATTATATGCAGGGTGCCAGGGTGGTTATGACTTATGAGAATAATTTTTTATTTTTTTTTTAAATGTTCAAATCTTTAACTAAACCATTTTATTAATTTTAAAATTTTAAACAAGAGACAAATTTAGGAAGAGTCCGCCAGGCGGCAAACCAACCACTAACCCCTTATCGCGTGAACCACACAGTCTCTAATCGCCGCGTGAACTTGAACCCCCACCAATCCTCACCATTTACAACTTTCGGTGAAAACATCACCATAGATAGAAGAAACACAACCCAACACCAGTTCCTCCACTATATCCATCCTCTGAAAAACCCTCAACGATAAAAACAAACGCACGCACAGCCGAAACACCTCGCTAAGCCGCCGCCGCCGAAACACTTCACTCAGCACAGCAATGGCAATGGTCTCCACATACTGCCCCCAGTTCACCGGCCTCCGCCGATCATGCTCCAAACTCGAAACCTCCTCTCCTCAGTCTTTTTCGCAGCACGTCACTTCTCATCTCCGTCTCTTCTCTTCAAATAAACCTTCTCGAAGCGTCGTCGCTATGGCCAGTAATAACAAGGTACTTGCTTTTTATTTATTTATTTTACTATACAAAATACTCTCTTTTTATATTCTATCTAATAGATCTAACTCTACTGTGTTTATATTATTTTTGAAATATGGATTTTTTTTTTTTTTTTTATTTTGGTTGTTTTGTGATAAAAATGAAAATTATTACATTATTAGTGAAAATTAGAAAATAAATAAATAAAGTTACGATTTTTAGAGTCTACGGAAGCCTAGAAGTGAAATAAACTGCTTTTTGAGTCTGCTTTTAATTGCAAATGTAGTATTTGAGTAACATGTTTATGGCTTGGATTCTTGGAAGTGCTTTTGTTGTCTGTTTATGCTAAGAACTAGAAAGCATGCAAAGAGGAAAAAAAGGGCTTTTGACAGAGCCAAAGCACTTATATATATATTTTTTTTCTTGATAGATTTGATGCCAAGGACTAGCAAGCAGGCAAAGAAAAAGAAGTGCTTTTGACAGTGCCAAAGCACTTCTATTTGCATTCTATTGTTCTTTCTTTTTTTTTCTTTGATAGATTTGATGATATTGTTTGATCAATTCTTATCTTTTGACAGTGCCAAAGCACTTCTATTTTCATTCTGTTTTTGTTTATTTACTGACCATATTCTTCTTCTTCTTTGTGATTGCAGTTCTTTGTTGGGGGAAACTGGAAATGTGTAAGCACTGGTCTCTGAATATTATTTCGATTTAGTTAGCCCCTTCAGTCTTATGCTTTTCAAACTTTACTCAGTTATTCATTTGTTTTCACTTTTTGAGTATATTGTTGCTATGTTAATTTGTGTACTTTCTTACCGTTTCGCTAATCGCTAGCATGTTTTCTCAGTCTTTTACAAAGTAGTTTTGAACAAGTATTATTTGGTTGGCATTGAATCTTGTTATACTGGATGCTGCAGTTGCATAAGTAGTTGGTTTCACTTTCTTCAATTGATATGTTTCTCTGTTGTTCTTTATAGAATGGGACAAAGGACTCTATCACCAAGCTTGTTTCAGACTTGAACAGTGCAAAGTTGGAGGCTGATGTTGGTGAGATGTGTTCTTTTCATCAAATTTGTGTTTACTTTTTAGGTTTCTGCTCAGATTTGGGTTTATAAGGTAGACACTGAATTTTTGAAATTTTGTGTAATTGTTGTAAACACCCATATTGCTAAAATCACTCGTCACTTTCAAGTATTTGGGTCCACAAAACCTTGGAGTATAACATTGGTCGATTGCTAGTTGTTACCTTGTAATTTCTACAAAATTGAATGATACTCTTGCTCTTCGACATGTTTTCTAAATGCAGTTTATAATTTTCTTTAGTGTTTAAAGTGATGTTGGACATGGGTTCTGTTAGAAGAGTTTTACATTGTTCACTGGGAGAACTGTCCTTTTATATCCTAAAGTTTGTTGATTTTTTTGTTATGTTGTTAATAATTAATAGAGAGCTTAACATTTCATTTTTTTTTTTTCTTTTTGAATTGACAGATGTTGTTGTATCACCTCCCTTTGTTTACATCGATCAGGTGAAAAATTCGTTAACAGATAGAATTGAGATATCAGCTCAAAACTCTTGGGTCGGAAAAGGTGGGGCTTTTACAGGAGAAATCAGGTATCTTGCTGTTCCTTGATAGGTATTAGGTAGCATGGGTTTTTCATGTTTCTGTTATCCTTTGAGCAATTTTCAGGCTTCTTTAGTTTTCTGAGTGTTAAAAAACTGTTGTTGAAGTGATAAGACTTTTGGCTTCAATGGAGACATTGCAATATGGCTGACATTGTATGATAGGATTCTATTGTCTAGACTTCACATGGTCATTGGTTGTGCATGCTATTTTTATCGTTTAAAGTGCTTCCTTTTTTGAAACAAAATTTTCATAAAAACAAATCTCATTATGCACTGGTTTTGTACGTGCTACTGTGCAAGTGCAGTGGGCCGATGGTGGATCGTATATCTCACCCTGTCCTGTTGCTATAAAACTATTGTCCCTTCACTCATAAGATTGAGAGTATTGTTTTTTGTATCGCTTATAGATCTATCTATTGGTATGCCATGCAATGACTTGACATCTAACCGAAACCAGTTTTCAAGTTGTTTGCGTCTGTTGATGCTAAATGGTATACTGAGTCTGCTTTTGGCAGTTAGTTCTCTGGGTTCCTGTTGCATAAAGGGTGATCCTGAACCTATGATTTAATTTTTTTTTTGATAAGTACTGCCAATGCCCATGTATTTTTACATACCTGATTGTAGATGGCATATCTTCTGCATGTTGGGGTTCTCCCATTTTCTTTGGATTCCGTTTTGTAAAAGTGAAGAATAAATGGTTTACGAGTTTGCCTTGATATATTCATGTACACATGCTGTTGGTTTTTGGTATTGCACTTCTGCCTGTGGCTACAATACGATTTATGTTATTCATTTCGCAGTGTGGAACAACTGAAAGATCTTGGCTGCAAGTGGGTTATTCTAGGGCATTCTGAACGCAGACATGTTATCGGAGAAGATGATCAGGTGAAGTTTATAAAATGTTGTTCTTGGGAGGTTTCTGGTTGCAGATGATTGCTTCTTTTTCTTAAAGATGTGTCATATTCAGAATCTGACTGAAGCTTTGTCAACTTCAGTTTATAGGAAAGAAAGCTGCTTATGCGTTGAGTGAGGGTCTTGGGGTCATTGCATGTATTGGCGAAAAGTTAGAAGAAAGAGAAGCAGGCAAAACCTTTGATGTCTGTTTCAAGCAACTAAAGGCCTTTGCCGGTAACTTTCATGCTGGCTTTTCATTTCTCAAGAATATGCAGTCGATATTAGATTACATCGGAAAACGAAAAGGACTGCATCCTAATTGTGGTAGTGTCTATTATGTGCAGATGCTGTACCAAGTTGGGAAAATATAGTTATTGCATATGAGCCTGTATGGGCTATTGGGACCGGTAAAGTGGCTACCCCCCTGCAGGCTCAGGAAGTACATGCAGCTGTTCGTGATTGGCTTAAAACTAATGTCTCAGCAGATGTTGCTTCTGCAACTCGCATTATCTATGGAGGTACTTTGTCTGCTCGGCTTTTGTTTATATTTGATTTAGTAATCTTTTATTTTTGTTTATGTGAGTGCTCGCTCCTACAATGTATATCTATCTTTTGTGATGTCAAATATTTATTGTGTTGCAAATTGTAGTCAGTAGCTATAAGCAGATAAATCACTGTAGAAGGTATCCATGTCTAGATTTCTTTTCAGACCTTGAAAATTAATATATCTACGGCCTTTTTTGTTAGCAATGTTGGTACTATTCATGGCAATAAACGTGATTGGGAAATGTTGACAATCCCAACATTTTTCTCGTTGTGATAAGCGATTCAACCATGATCTTCATAATCAGTATCTAGTTTGCTCAAATGAATGGTATCTCTGTCCTTGTCATGGTTGTAATGGCGAATGAGTCTCTTTTGCAGGGTCAGTAAATGGAGGCAATAGTGCTGAACTTGCAAAGCAAGAAGATATCGATGGTTTTCTCGTTGGCGGTGCTTCCTTGAAGGTTTGCTCCTGCTCCTGCCATTACTTTCATTTCAGAATTTTATAAGATTGAAGCTGAAATCATTCAAATAAAACTTATAACTCTCCCTAGTTCAGTGATTTCAAAGAGACCAAACCAATCATCATAATAAGCTTCTTTGGTGATGCAGGGTCCCGAGTTTGCTACCATTGTCAACTCCGTAACATCCAAGAAAGTAGCTGCTTGATTTCTATACCGCGCTTATTCAAGATCGACAAAATAAAGGGCCAAGAGAACTTATTGAAACAAGTTATATATTAGTGTAACAAATCGATGGCCATTGACCCTCTTTTGTTCTGTAACAAGTTTTGATTGATTGATCTCTTTTTAATGTTCTACATTTTACTTTCTATTTTGGTTCTACTAGGGAATTTTAAAGTAGAATCCAAGTAAAATTTCCTAATTCAAGTATAATAAGTCGTCCAAATTTAAATTATTTTAATTTGAGTTATATTTTCTTCTTCATGCAAGCAAGATTGCATAATTGCATGAATGATGGTCATCTATTACATCACACACACAAAGTTCATAAAAATTAATTATATCAATAGGCCTTCTCTTTGTGTTGTTTGTTTCCGTTCATTGAAGGGCAACTCTCTTCGAAAACCGACAACCTACGAGTGATCTTGTTCCATCCGTAAAGGGCCTTGTTGATATGTTCATCAATTTCCTTTCGCTCCACCTTAGTCTTTAGTGTCTCGATAATGCTGTCCATCCATGGTGACCAAGTTGTGGTGGTGCGGCCACTATCCTCCGTTGTGGTAGTACTTGTGCTCGTTTTACCGGTACTCATTAATTCTGTTAAAATAAAAAAAAATTATACATACTAGAAACTATTCGATTGTATCTTAAAATTAACTAGATCTCCATGATGATTGTCATACGATTCATATAATCCAGAATAAGAATTTTTGATATAAAATTTGGACAGCCTAGAATTATTCATTCAAGCTAAGTCCGATGCTACGGGACTAGGGTTGCACATTTTCCCCCGAATCTCCATTTTCCTGCGTCCCCATCCCTATCTAGGGAAATTATTTTTGGGAAAAATGGGGAAATGAGTGGGGATGAGGATGATTTTCATCCCCAAATTGAAATGTGGATGGGGATGGGAAGACCCTCCCCCATAACTATTTCCCCATTTTTCCCATTAATATATTGAAATGGGGATGGGGATGGAGGACTCCCCCATCCCCATTTCCCCTAAAACATTATAAATATAATTATATACATATATTTGTATATTTTTTTAATTATTTGAAAATCTAACTATATAAACCTCATTTACACTAATGGATTATTGAATTACTTTATTTTGTAATGTATTTTCTTTTATATTTGTAATGCATTAATAGATTTTATTTTGTATTTGTAATGGAATTTTTTTTTTTTTTTTAATTTGTAATTTATAGTTAAACGGGGAAATGGGGAAACAGAGAAACAAGGAATAACGGGGAAAAACGGGGAAAAACGGGGAAATTGGGGAACTGGGATTGGGGATGGAGGTACCTCCACCCAAAATTCCCCATCCCCATTTTCCCCAAATGAGGAAATGGGGAGGATGGGGAAGGATTTGGGAAGAGGGGATGGGGATGGGGATGGGGATGAAGGGACCTATATCTATCCCTATTTCCCCAATGTGCAACCCTATACAGGACTCATCATTCATAAAAACCAGTTAAAAAAAAAAAATGAAACAGCTAAACAAAAAACATTGAATAACTGCATAAGAAACAAAAATAGAATGTATTGACATACCTTGAAATAAATTTGCTTGCGTTTGAAAAAATTGGCGCAAAGGTTTCGAGGTTTCCTGAACTCGTGATGTGATTGAAGAAATTTACCAAATGAGCGGTATAAATAGGATAGTTTCATACTTTAATAAGTTTGAAATGGGATACAAAAATAATTACCAGAATTACTTATCATAAATTTTATTAATAAGGGTATTAATTAATTATTCCTAATCCTGAATTAAAAAGGAAATCTAATACTTAATATTAAAGTGGAAATCCTACTTCATATAATCATATTGAACTAGAAGTAATTAATTTTTTTTGTTAAGAAATAATTAAATTTTTTTTAATAAATAATTTAATTTCTCATATGGGTTGTGACAAGCTCGAACACGTCATCAGCCACCTGCTTACGTGGCTATAAAGGTCATTACCACTTCACCAAGTTTATCAAAATTAATTATAAAAATAAAAATAAAATAAAAAATCACATAATTCTCATTGTATAACCCCTTTTTAAGAGTAAAATAAAAACAAAAATCAACAACCGAAACAATACCAATTTTCCTAAATCCTAAGTCCTAACTAGAGCAAAAATAATATATTAAATCAATCAGCCTTATCTTCAAGTCATTTGTTTCCGTTCGTTGAAGGGCAAATCTCTTCAAAAACCAGCAACCTACGAGTGATCTTGCTCGATCCATAAGGGGCCTTGTTAGTCTGTTCATCAATTTCCTTTCGCTCATCTTTGGTGTCTCGGTAATGTTGTCCATCGATGGTGACCAAGTTGTGGTGGTGCGGCCACTGTCCTTTGTTGTATCTGTACTTATGCTGGTTTTGCTGGTACTCATTATTTCTGTTAAAAGAAAATAATTATATATACTAGAAACTATTCGATTATATCTTAAAATTAACTAGATCTCCACAATGATTGTCATAAACTTTGGATAGTCTAGAATTATTAATTCAAGCTAAGTCCGTAGCTATAGGACTCTGATCTATCATTCATAAAAACAAATTTTAAAAAATGAAACAGCTAAACAAAAAACATTGCATAAGCAATAAAAATAGAATGTATTGACATACCTTGAAATAAATTTGCTTGCGTTTGAAAAAATCGGTGCAAAGGTTTCGAGGTTACCTGAACTTGTGATGTGATTGAAGAAATTTACCAAATGAGCGGTATAAATAGGATAGTTTCACACTTTAATAAGTCCGGAATGGGATACGAAAATAATTACCAAAATTACTTATCATAAATTTTATTAATGATTAGTTAAAGACTTAATAAGGGTATTAATTAATTAATCCTAATCCTTTATTAAAAAGGAAATCTAATACTTAATATTAAAGTGGAAATCCTACTTCATATAATCATATTGAACTAGAAGTAATTAATTATTATTATTTTTTTGTTAAGAAATAATTAATTATTTTTTTTTTGTTAATAAATAATTTAATTTCTCATGTGGATTGTGACAAGCTCGAACACGTCATCACCCACCTGCTTACGTGGCTAGATAGGTCATTAACACTTCATGCGGAGTGAAGTTATGTGAAGTTTCGTGCATAAGGTAGCAATAAAGGAGGCAAATACGAATACTATTTTATTTTCTCTGAGAGTTCTGTATTTTTTTTTTTTTCCATATTCGAGTTTCATAAGTCATGTACAAATTTAAATTATTTTAATTTGAGTTATATTTTCTTCTCCATGCAAGCATGATTGCATGAATGACGATCAGCTATTATATTATACACACAAAGATCATCAAAATTAATTATATATAAAAAAAAAATCACATAATTCTCATATTATAAACCCTTTTTAAGAGTTAAAAAAAAAAACAAAAACAAAAATCAACAACCGAAACAACACCAATTCTCCTAAATCCTAAGTCCTAACTAGAGCAAACATAATATATTAAATCAATCGGCCTTATCTTCACGTCATTTGTTTCCATTCATTGAAGGGCAAATCTCTTCAAAAACCGGCAACCTACGAGTGATCTTGCTCGAACCGTAAGGGGCCTTGTTAATCTTTTCATCAATTTCCTTTCGCTCCACCTCAGTCTTCGGTGTCTCGATAATGTTGTCCATCCATGGCGACCAAGTTGTGGCAGTGCAGCCACTGTCCTTTGTTGTACCTGTACTTGTGTTGGTTTTACCGGTACTCATTATTTCTGTTAAAAGAAAAAAATTATTCGATTATATCTTAAAATTAACTAGGTCTCCACGATGATTGTCATACAATTCATATAATCTGGAATAAGAATTTCTGATATAAAACTTGGATAGTCGAGAATTATTAATTCAAGCTAAGTCCGATGCTACGGGACTTTTTTTTTTTTTTGAACAGCATAGCTTTATTGAAAAACAAGGCCAAAACAGCCACCAAAAGAACACAAGAAGCAAACAGCCCAAGAAACACAAACAAGCTGGAACAGAGCACCAGCAAAAAACCCCGGACGCAGCAGGGCCACAAGCCCGAAACAACAAAGAAAAAGAAAGAAGCGAACAAGCACCACCCCAACCACAGAAAAGAAAAAACAACAGGGAACTTGATCGTTCATAGAAACAAATTAAAAAAAATGAAACAGCTAAACAAAAAACATTGCATAAGCAACAAAAAATAGAATGGATTGACATACCTTGAAATAAATTTGCCTACGTTTGAAAAAACCAGTGCAAAGGTTTCGAGGTTTCTTATACTTGTGATGTGATTGAAAAAATTTACCAAAGGAGCGGTATAAATAGGATAGTTTCATACTTTAATAAGTCCGGAATGGGATACGAAAATAATTACCAAAATTACTTATCATAAATTTTATTAATGATCAATTTAAGAATTAATAAGGTTATTAATTAATTATTCCTAATATTGTGTTAAAAAGGAAATCTATTACTTAATTAAAGTGGAAATCCTACTTCATATAATCATACTGAACTAGAAAGAAATAATTAAAAAAATAATTTCAAAAAATAATTTAATTTCTCATGTGGGTTGTGACATGCATGAACACGTCATCACCTACTTGCCTACGTGGCTAGACAGGTCATTACTCTTTCATGTGGAGTGAAGTTTTGTTAAGTTACTTGGAGTTGGTAAGAGAATTGAAGAAGTCAGACATAGGCTTTCATTCACCGTTAGCCCATTTTCAATGTCAGGGAATCTACCAGGAAACAGTCATGAATTTCCCACCAGATTTCTCAAGCTCACTCTACTCAATACGTACACCAATATATTGGAGCAGCTGCTTCTTCTCTGGTTATCAATTGGCTTTCTCCACGGAAAGGTTTTCTCAACTCCAAATTCTACGGATTTCTTGGTTGCAATACTTTCAGAAGTTGGAGATGAAGCTGGAATCTATGCCTAGACTCAAAATTTTCAGCATTGAAGATTGCAACACTCAATACTGGGTCCCAAAAATCTTGAAAATGCTCCCTGTACTACTCCCCCGAGAATGGTAGTACTACTAGATGCCTGGTCAAGGCATTTTCGGGCAGTTTCCCCTTATATGGATAAATTTCGCTTTCTTTTCTGCTTCCAATTTGAGTGTATTCTCTGTATATTGTTCTTCTTCCACTAGTAATTCGCATTTCTTGCTTATTCTTCAATGGCAGTGTTACATACAGTCTCCATTGCATATCAAAAATAGAATGTATTGACATACCTTGAAATAAATTTGCTTGCGTTTGAAAAAATCGGTGCAAAGGTTTCGAGGTTTCCTGAACTTATGATGTGATCGAAGAAATTTACCAAATGAGTGGTATAAATAGGATAGTTTCGTGCTTTAATAAGTCCGGAATGGGATACTAAAATAATTACCAAAATTACTTATCATAAATTTTATTAATGATTGGTTAAAGACTTAGAGCTTGTTTGGTTGGGCTTTTGAAAAACCTCTATTGGGAAAAGATCTACTTGCAGTAGATCTATGCAAGTAGATCTATTAGAAATAGAGTTTTTGAAAAAAAAATTATAGATGTTTGGTTGGTAGACTTTTTAAAAAAAAAAGTCTATTTGGAGAAGCACCTCCCTATGAACTTTTGCCCAGTAGAGGTTTAAACTCTACTAGCCTCTACTCAATTTAAAATAGACAATCTCAAAAGCCCAACCAAACAACTCTAAAAAACTCAAATAGACGTTGGTAGACCTTTTGAGCCAGTAGAAAGTTCAACCAAACAAGCACTTAATAAGGGTATTAATTAATTATTCCTAATCCTGTATTAAAAAGGAAATCTAATACTTAATATTAAAGAGGAAATCCTACTTCATATAATCATATTGAACTAGAAGTAATTAATTTTTTTTTTTGTTAAGAAATAATTAATTTTTTTCTAATAAATAATTTAATTTCTAATGTGGATTGTGACAAGCTCGAACACGTCATCATCCACCTGCTTACGTGGCTAGACAGGTCATTACCACTTCATGCGGAGTGAAGTTATGTGAAGTTACGTGCATAAGGTAGCAATAAAGGAGGCAAATTAGAGTTCTGTATTTTTTTTTTCTCCATATATTGTATTTGTTAAATTTCCTAATTCAAGTTTCATAAGTCATGTACAAATTTAAATTATTTTAATTTGAGTTATATTTTCTTCTCCATGCAAGCATGATTGCATGAATGACGATCAGCTATTATATTATACACACAAAGATCATCAAAATTAATTATATAAAAAAAAAATCACATAATTCTCATATTATAAACCCTTTTTAAGAATAAAAAAAAACAAAAACAAAAATCAACAACCGAAACAATACCAATTCTCCTAAATCCTAAGTCCTAACTAGAGCAAACATAATATATTAAATCAATCGGCCTTATCTTCAAGTCATTTGTTTCCTTTCGTTGAAGGGCAAATCTCTTCAAAAACCGGCAACCTACGAGTGATCTTGCTCGGTCCGTAAGGGGCCTTGTTAATCTGTTCATCAATTTCCTTTCGCTCCACCTCAGTCTTCGGTGTCTCGATAATGTTGTCCATCCATGGCGACCAAGTTGTGGCGGTGCAGCCACTGTCCTTTGTTGTACTTGTACTTGTGTTGGTTTTACTGGTACTCATTATTTCTATTAAAAGAAAAAAATTATTTGTTTATATCTTAAAATTAACTAGATCTCCACGATGATTGTCATACAATTCATATAATATGGAATAAGAATTTCTGATATAAAATTTGGATAGTCTAGAATTATTAATTCAAGCTAAGTCCGATGCTACGGAACTTTGATCGTTCATAAAAACAAATTAAAAAAAATGAAACAGCTAAACAAAAAACATTGCATAAGCAACAAAAAATAGAATGGATTGACATACCTTGAAATAAATTTGCCTACGTTTGAAAAAACCAGTGCAAAGGTTTCGAGGTTTCTTATACTTGTGATGTGATTGAAAAAATTTACCAAAGGAGCGGTATAAATAGGATAGTTTCATACTTTAATAAGTCCGGAATGGGATACGAAAATAATTACCAAAATTACTTATCATAAATTTTATTAATGATCAATTTGAGAATTAATAAGGTTATTAATTAATTATTCCTAATATTGTGTTAAAAAGGAAATCTAATACTTAATTAAAGTGGAAATCCTACTTCGTATAATCATACTGAACTAGAAAGAATTAATTAATTAATTTTTTTTCAAAAAATAATTTAATTTCTCATGTGGGTTGTGACATGCATGAACACGTCATCACCCACTTGCCTACGTGGCTAGACAGGTCATTACTCTTTCATGCTGAGTGAAGTTTTGTTAAGTTAAAGTGGAGTTGGTAAGAGAATTTAAGAAGTCAGACATAGGCTTTCATTCAATGTTTCCCCATTTTCATTGTCAGAGAATCTACCAGGAAACAATCAGGAATTTCCCACCAGATTTCTCAAGCTCACTCTACTCAATACGTACACCAATATATTGGAGCAGCTGCTTCTTCTCTGGTTATCAATTGGCTTTCTCCACGGAAAGGTTTTCTCAACTCCAAATTCTACGGATTTCTTGGTTGCACAACTTTCAGAAGTTGGAGATGAAGCTGGAATCTATGCCTAGACTCAAAATTTTCAGCATTGAAGATTGCAACACTTAATACTGGGTCCCAAAAAGATTGAAAATGCTCCCAGTACTACTCCCCCAAGAATGGTAGTACTACTAGATGCCTGGTCAAGGCATTTTCAGGCAGTTTCCCCTCATATGGGTAAATTTCGCTTTCTTTTCTGCTTCCAATTTGAGTGTATTCTCTGTATATTGTTCTTCTTCCACTAGTAATTCGCATTTCTTGGTTATTCTTCAATGGTAGTGTTACATACAGTCTCCATTGCATATCAAAAATAGAATGTATTGACATACCTTGAAATAAATTTGCTTGCGTTTGAAAAAATCGGTGCAAAGGTTTCGAGGTTCCCTGAACTTGTGATGTGATTGAAGAAATTTACCAAATGAGCGGTATAAATAGGATAGTTTCATGCTTTAATAAGTCCGGAATGGGATACTAAAATAATTACCAAAATTACTAATAATAAATTTTATTAATGATTGGTTAAAGACTTAATAAGGGTATTAATTAATTATTCCTAATCCTGTATTAAAAAGGAAATCTAATACTTAATATTAAAGTGGAAATCCTACTTCATATAATCATATTGAACTAGAAGTAATTAATTTTATTTGTTAAGAAATAATTAATTTTTTTTTAATAAATAATTTAATTTCTCATGGATTGTGACAAGCTCGAACACGTCATCATCCACCTGCTTACGTGGCTAGACAAGTCATTACCACTTCATGCGGAGTGAAGTTATGTGAAGTTACGTGCATAAGGTAGCAATAAATGAGGCAAATACGAATACTATTTTATTTTCTCTGAGAGTTCTGTATTTTTTTTTTCCATATATTGTATTTGTTAAATTTCCTAATTCGAGTTTCATAAGTCATGTACAAATTTAAATTATTTTAATTTGAGTTATATTTTCTTCTCCATGCAAGCATGATTGCATGAATGATGATCAGCTATTATATTATACACACAAAGTTCATCAAAATTAATTATCAAAAAAAAAAAATCACATAATTCTCATTGTCTAACCCCTTTTTAAGAGTAAAATAAAAACAAAAATCAACAACCGAAACAATACCAATTCTCCTAAATCCTAAGTCCTAACTAGAGCAAAAATAATATATTAAATCAATCGGCCTTATCTTCACTTCATTTGTTTCCGTTCGTTGAAGGGCAAATCTCTTCAAAAACCGGCAACCTACGAGTGATCTTGCTCGGTCCGTAAGGGGCCTTGTTAATCTGTTCATCAATTTCCTTTCGCTCCACCTCAGTATTCGGTGTCTTGATAATGTTGTCCATCCATGGAGACCAAGTTGTGGCGGTGCAGCCACTGTCCTTTGTTGTACCTGTACTTGTGCTGGTTTTACCGGTACTCATTATTTCTGTTAAAAGAAAAAAATTATTCAATTGTATTTTAAAATTAACTAGATCTCCACGATGATTGTCATACAATTCATATAATCTGGAATAAGAATTTTTGATATAAAATTTGGATAGTCTAGAATTATTAATTCAAGCTAAGTCCGATGCTACGGGACTTTGATCGTTCTTAAAAAAAAATTATAAAAAAAACAATGAAACAGCTAAACAAAAAACATTGCATAAGCAACAAAAAAAATAGAATGGATTGATATACCTTGAAATAAATTTGCCTGTGTTTGAAAAAACTAGTGCAAAGGTTTCGAGATTTCTTATACTTGTGATGTGATTGAAAAAATTTACCAAAGGAGCGGTATAAATAGGATAGTTTCATACTTTAATAAGTCCGGAATGGGATACGAAAATAATTACCAAAATTACTTATCATAAATTTTATTAATGATCAATTTAAGAATTAATAAGGTTATTAATTAATTATTCCTAATATTGTGTTAAAAAGGAAATCTAATACTTAATTAAAGTGGAAATCCTACTTCATATAAACATACTGAAGAAGAAAGAATTGATTTTTTTTTTTTTTTGTCAAAAAATAATTTAATTTCTTATGTCATGGTGTTGACATACCTGAACACGTCATCACCCACTTGCCTACGTGGCTAGACAGGTCATTACCCTTTCATGCGGAGTGAAGTTATGTTAAGTTGTAAGTCCTAACTCCTAACTAGAGCAAAAATAATAAATTAAATAAATCGGCCGTCTCTTCGCATCATTTGTTTCCGTTCGTTGAAGGGCAAATATCTTCAAAAACCGGCAACCTACGAGTGTTACCTTTCTTTGAAGGGCCGAGGCTTCCTTGTCCCAAATACCAGTGATGATCAGACAGGTAATTGTTTACCAGGATTAGAGAAGTTGGGAAGACTGAAGAGAGATGGTGGGGAAATGTGGTGCTTTACCGCTTGCAATAATAGTAGTATTTGGTTGATTGCTGTTAAGAAATGTGGTGGTTTACCGCTTGCAATGGTAGTATTTGGCAGATTTCTGTTAAGAAAACAGCCATGAGTAGCATACTGTTAAGAACCCACCTATGGTGGCATTAGACGAAGATTCGGATCAAGTTTCGTCCATACTGTCCTAGAGCTACAATGAACTCTGCCATATCAATTGCAGTCATGCTTCTTCTCTGGTTATGAATTGGCTTTCTCCACAGAAAGGTTTTCTCAACTCCAAATTCTACGGATTTCTTGGTTGCACAACTTTCAGAAGTTGGAGATGAAGCTGGAATCTATGCCTAGACTCAAAATTTTCAGCATTGAAGATTGCAACACTCAATACTGGGTCCCAAAAGGATTGAAAATGCTCCCAGTACTACTCCCCCAAGAATGGTAGTACTACTAGATGCCTGGTCAATGCATTTTCCGGCATCATATGGCCGGTAAATTTCGCTTTCTTTTCTCTGCTTCCAATTTGAGTGTATTCTCTGTACATTGTTCTTCTTCCACTAGTAATTCACATTTCTTGCTTATTCTTCAATGGTAGTGTTACATACAGTCTCCATTGCAGATCAAAAATAGAATGTATTGACATACCTTGAAATAAATTTGCTAGCGTTTGAAAAAACCATTGCAAAGGTTTCGAGGTTTCCTGAACTTGTGATGTGATTGAAGAAATTTACCAAATGAGCGGTATAAATAGGATAGTTCCATACTTTAATAATTCCGGAATGGTATAGGAAAATAATTACCAAAATTACTTGTCATGAATTTTATTAATTATTGGTTATAGACTTAATAAGGGTATTAATTAATTATTCCTAATCCAGTATTAAAAAGGAAATCTAATACTTAATATTAAAGTGGAAATCCTACTTCATATAATCATATTGAACTAGAAGTAATTAATTTTTTTTGTTAAGAAAAAATTAATTTTTTTTTGTTAATAAATAATTTAATTTCTCATGTGGATTGTGACAAGCTCGAACACGTCATCACCCACCTGCTTACATGGCTAGACATGTCATTACCACTTCATGCGTAGTGAAGTTATGTGAAGTTACGTGCATAAGGTAGCAATAAAGGAGCAAATATGAATACTATTTTATTTCCTCTGAAAGTTAAGTTTCCTATTCTGTATTTATTATATTTTTTTCCATATATTGCATTTGTTAAATTTCCTAATTCGAGTTTCATAAGTATGTACAAATTTAAATTATTTTAATTTGAGTTATATTTTCTTCTCCATGCAAGCATGATTGCATGAATGATGATCAGCTATTATATTATACACACAAAGTTCATCAAAATTAATTATAAAAAAAAAAAAAAAAAAAATCACATAATTCTCATTGTCTAATCCCTTTTTAAGAGTAAAATAAAAACAAAAATCAACAACCGAAACAATCCAATTCTCCTAAATCCTAAGTCCTAACTAGAGCAAAAATAATATATTAAATCAATCGGCCTTATCTTCACTTCATTTGTTTCCGTTCGTTGAAGGGCAAATCTCTTCAAAAACCGGCAACCTACGAGTGATCTTGCTCGGTCCGTAAGGGGCCTTGTTAATCTGTTCATCAATTTCCTTTCGCTCCACCTCAGTCTTCGGAGTCTCGATAATGTTGTCCATCCATGGCGACCAAGTTGTGGCGGTGTAGCCACTGTCCTTTGTTGTACCTGTACTTGTGCTGGTTTTACCGGTACTCATTATTTCTGTTAAAAGAAAAAAATTATTCGATTGTATCTTAAAATTAACTAGATCTCCACGATGATTGTCATACAATTCATATAATATGGAATAAGAATTTCTGATATAAAATTTGGATAGTCTAGAATTATTAATTCAAGCTAAGTCCGATGCTACGGGACTTTGATCGTTCGTAAAAAAAAAAATTATAAAAAAAACAATGAAACAGCTAAACAAAAAACATTGCATAAGCAACAAAAAAATAGAATGGATTGACATACCTTGAAATAAATTTGCCTGTGTTTGAAAAAACTAGTGCAAAGGTTTCGAGGTTTCTTATACTTGTGATGTGATTGAAAAAATTTACCAAAGGAGCGGTATAAATAGGATAGTTTCATACTTTAATAAGTCCGGAATGGGATACGAAAATAATTACCAAAATTACTTATCATAAATTTTATTAATGATCAATTTAAGAATTAATAAGGTTATTAATTAATTATTCCTAATATTGTGTTAAAAAGGAAATCTAATACTTAATTAAAGTGGAAATCCTACTTCATATAATCATACTGAACAAGAAAGAATTGAATTTTTTTTTTTTTTTCAAAAAATAATTTAATTTCTTATGTCATGGTTGTGACATACCTGAACACGTCATCACCCACTTGCCTACGTGGCTAGACAGGTCATTACCCTTTCATGCGGAGTGAAGTTATGTTAAGTTATAAGTCATAACTCCTAACTAGAGCAAATATAATAAATTAAATCAATCGGCCGTCTCTTCGCGTCATTTAATTTGTTTCCGTTCGTTGAAGGGCAAATATCTTCAAAAACCGGCAACCTACGAGTGTTACCTTTCTTTGAAGGGCCGAGGCTTCCTTGTCCCAAATACCAGTGATGATCAGACAGGTAATTGTTTACCAGGATTAGAGAAGTTGGGAAGACTGAAGAGAGATGGTGGGGAAATGTGGTGCTTTACCGCTTGCAATAATAGTAGTATTTGGATGATTGCTGTTAAGAAATGCGGTGGTTTACCGCTCGCAATGGTAGTATTTGGCAGATTTCTGTTAAGAAAACAGCCACATGAGTAGCATACTGTTAAGAACCCACCTATGGTGGCATTAGACGAAGATTCGGATCAAGTTTCGTCCATACTGTCCTAGAGCTACAATGAACTCTGCCATATCAATTGCAGTCATGCTTCTTCTCTGGTTATGAATTGGCTTTCTCCACAGAAAGGTTTTCTCAACTCCAAATTCTACGGATTTCTTGGTTGCACAACTTTCAGAAGTTGGAGATGAAGCTGGAATCTATGCCTAGACTCAAAATTTTCAGCATTGAAGATTGCAAAACTCAATACTGGATCCCAAAAGGATTGAAAATGCTCCCAGTACCACTCCCCCAAGAATGGTAGTACTACTAGATGCCTGGTCAAGGCATTTTCCGGCAGTTTCCCCTCATATGGCCGGTAAATTTCGCTTTCTTTTCTCTGCTTTCAATTTGAGTGTATTCTCTGTACATTGTTCTTCTTCCACTAGTAATTCACATTTCTTGCTTATTCTTCAACGGTAGTCTCCATTGCAGATCATATGCAGCTAATGTGGCGCTGGCGCAGCTTATACATTTTATAGAATATGAATTTATGAATTTTTCTAATGATTGTATTAATTAATTAATCAAAGGAAATCCTTTTTTTTTTTTTTTTTTTTGAAATTAAAAAGGATATATAATACTTAATTTATGAGGGTTCGAATCTCTCCCCCTTGCATGAAACTTCGAATTATTGTTATATTTAAATAAATAAAATAAATAAATAAATGAACAAAAAAAAATTTAATTAAAGTGTAAAACTTGATTCCTAAGATGGGTGGGGAGAATCAAGTTCTCTTTCATTCAGGAACTTAATTCCTTATATATGTGTGGGGTCTACTGAACTTAATTCCTCATATACTTATGGCGCGTTTACTAATCAGTAATCAAACTTAGGAAAGAGAATTAAGTTACTGATTTATGAATTTCAGTGTTTACTAAATATTTAGGGAATTAAGTTACGTGGACCCCACTCTTAAATCAGTAATTAAATTACTGATGGAAAGGGAATTTGATTCCTCCCACCCATCCTAGGAATCAAGTTCCTTTTCTTGATTGAAAAAAGGAATTCATATATTTTTACTAAAATATCCTCACTTATAATAATTAAAAAAAAAATGTATTTCCATTCGTTTTGTTTTAGGAACAAAATAAACAAAGAAAATTCACCCAAAACATATGTATAACAGTTTACTATTATGACTATTATCGAGGACCTCCGTGCCTGACGACTTTAAGTTCTTAATATCATTTGCAGGAAGGCCAAGGTACTCCTGCTTTAGTTTTTGTTTCTCGGAGTAAACAACATAACCCTGCAATATATCATGTACAATGGCAGTTAGTACCCTATTACAATTGAAATTATATATATATATATATATATATATGAGGAAATAGGCCCTTTTAGTCAAAAATTAAGGGGATGTATTGTTTTTGTCACAAATTATCATTTTTATTGTTTTTGTCATTAAATGGGCTGTGAGGACTTAATTGCCCCTATTCTTTTTTCAAAACCTCCTCTCTCTCCTTCCAATCTCATTTTCACGCCTCCCTCTTCTCTCTCCTTTCTCTCCTTCTTTTCTCTTTCTCTCCTCCTTCTCTCTTTCTCTCCTCCTTCTCTCCTCCTCCTCCTCCTTCTTTCACGCCTCCTCCTTCTTCTTTCACACCTCCTCCTCCTTCTTTTTCTTCTCTTCCTTTTCTCTTTCTCTTTTTTTATTTTTCCAGATTTTTTTTAAAAAAAATAGATTTTTTTAAATAAAAAATTTTCAGATCGGACGACCGACGTTCGATCGGTCGTCCGATCTTCCCTCCTTCTTCTTCTTCTCTTTCTCTCCTCTCTTCTCTTTCTCTTTCACATTTTTTCCAGATTTTTTTAAAAAAAATCAGTTTTTTTTTTTTTTTAATTTTTTTTTCCAGATTTTGTTTTTGTTTAAAGTTATTTCCAGATTTTTTAAAAAAAATTCAGGTTTTTTTTATTCTGAAAATATTCCAGATTTTTTCAAAAAATTTCTGATTATGTTTGTTAAAAAAATTTCCAGATTTTAAATTTTTTTTTTTTTCCAGATTATTTAAAAAAATTCAGTGTTTTTTTTTTTTGAAAAATTTTCAGATTTAAAAAAGTTTTTCATTTGAAATTGTGAATGTGGTTGTGGTTGTGAATATAGTTGATTTTAAGGGTGGTTCTAATTGTGAATGTTTGGATTTGAGTGTTAGTTGGATTTGAGTGTTTAAATTTTTTTCCAGATTTTTTAAAATTTTTTCCAGCTCTTTTAAAAAAATTTCCAGATCTTGTTTTGTTAAAAAATTCCAGATTTTTTTAAAAAAAATTCAGATCATGTTTGTTAATTTTTTTTTTCCAGATTTTGTTCAATTAAACACACCAGCACCGATTAAACACACCAGTTGTAATCAATTAAACACACCAGACCAATTAAACACACTAGGTGTAAACCAATTAAACACACCAGACTAATTAAACACACAAGACCACCAATTAAACACACCGGGGAAAAAACAATTAAACACACCGGGGTAAAACAAATTAAACACACCAGATAACGAATTAAACACACCAGGCAAAACGAATTAAACACACCAGACCAAACGAATTAAACACGCCAGGGTAAAACGAATTAAACACACCAAGCAAAACGAATTAAACACACCAAACTATTAATTAAACACACTAGGTCACCAATTAAACACACCAGACAAAACTTATTAAACACACCAGACTATCAATTAAACACACCAGGTGTTTAATTCATTTTGCCTGGTGTGTTTAATTCATTTTGCTTTGTGTGTTTAATTCGTTTTGCCTTGGTGTGTTTAATTTGTTTTGTTTTGTGTGTTTAATTGGTGGTCTAGTGTGTTTAATTGATGGTCTGGTGTGTTTAATTGAATATAACTGGTGTGTTTAATTGAATAGAATTGGTGTGTTTAATTCAATTGAACTGGTGTGTTTAATTGAATTGCATTTGGTGTGTTTAATTGAATTGCAATGGTGTGTTTAATTGAATTGAACGGGTGTATTTAATTGAATTGAACTGGTGTGTTTAATTGAATTGAACTGGTGTATTTAATTGAATTGCATTGGTGTGTTTAATTGAATATAACTGGTGTGTTTAATTGAATATAACTAGTGTGTTTAAACAAAATAAAATCTGAAAAATTTGTTTGAAAAAGATCAAATCCAAAAAAAATTAAAAAACTTAATTTTTTTTTCAACAAAAGCTAACCCCAAACACAACTCCCACCATTCATAAAAACAACCCAAACTCAAACTTAAAATACAACCACAAATCTGAAAAATAAAATAAAATTAAACACAACCACAATCACTACCCAAACTCAAATCCAAACCTTATTTAAATCTTGAAAATTTTCAACCAAAAAAAAAAAAAAAAAACTGATTTTTTTTAAAAAAAAATCTGGAAAAAACGTGGGGAGAGAAAGAGAGAAGAAGGAGAGAAAGAAGAAGAAGAAGGAGGCATGAGAAAAGGAGAGAGAGAAAGAGGAAAAAAAAATTTATAAAGAAAGAAGAAGAAGATGAAAGTGAGAGAGGAGAGAGAGAGAGAGAAAAAAAAAAAGACTCTGTGGAAAGGAGAGAGAAGAAGAAAAAGAAAAAAAAAAAGAGAATTTTTTTTTTTTATAAACAAGGGCGATCTTGTCCAAAAAGTGGATATGTTGACAAAAACAATAAAAATGATAATTTTGGACAAAAACAATAAACCCACTAATTTTTTGGCTAGTTTCAAAGTTCTCCCTATATATATATATATATATAAACTACAGTGAGTAATTCAAGGAAACCCAAAAGTTATTGACTAATTAGTTTAGTGTTTACAATATAAAGATGTTAATTATTATAGTTACAGTGTTATGAGCAGTGTAAAAAAAATATTTTTTTCAACAAGTTATATATAAAAGGGTATTTTTGTAATCAACTATATATCATTTTGATTTATTAGTTTAAGTAAACACTAGAAAGGGAATAATTTGATTCCATTTATGATTCCTAAATTGTTAGTAAACACTGAAATAGAATTTAGTAACTTAATTCTGATTCCCCTATTCCCTTTCCAGTGAAACTTGATTCCGATTCCATTCATTCCCGATTAGTAAACATGAGAATTCAAAAATCAGGAACTTAATTCCCTTTCTCAAAAAGAATTCCAGATTAATAAACATGCCATATATCCTACTTCTTGTCAAAAAAATAATTTATATTCTCTTGTGGGTCGTGACGTGTTCGAACACCACATCATCATCCACTCGCTGATGTGGCTAGACAGGTCATTCATACCTCAACCAAATCCCGTGACGTGGCCAGACACGTCAGCGTATGGGTATTAGATTGGTTTTTGTTGAGTCGATTGATCGAAGGAACCAAATGAGTTTGGGTCTGGGAATCTAGCTGAGTTGATTCTCTGAGTATTTGCAGGTCATTCATGTACAAGCAATTAATTTGCTTCAATGGAGGTAACCATCAATACTACATCTACAGTACCAACAATGGTTTCAATTGATTTATATATGTATATGTGTTGTCTTTGATTTACACAAATCTTCAATTGAATGCAAAAGCTGCTCGCTGTTTGTTTCAGTGTTTGGGTAAATTCTTCATCTTTATAGGTGATTTTTGATTGGATTGATTGTGAGTTTGTACTTGTGTGTATGCATATGATTTAGGTACAGCATAGGCTGTAAAATGAAGAGATCTGATGAAGAAATCAAAGGAGAGGATTTGTCTTCTTCTTCTTCTTCTTCTTCTTCTTCTTCAGGTTTTGAGAAAGAGAAAGGAAGACACTAGTTTAGCATATGAGTAATTTCATGAGTTTGTGCTGCTATGCTATCTTAATCTGTTAAATATGATGACACCCTGTTTGGAGAACCAACATCCCTGTAAGGGTTATTTACTTTGTTGATAGACAATCACGTAACGTTTTGTCATGGTACTTCTGTTGCTTCGGTTAACACCTCCTCAATACATTATTGTGCTCACTGTGACTTTGAAGTTCATGATAAAAGCTATATCTTGAAGACTGTTATGTATAGTACTACACTACTACATTGTGAATTCATTGCATTAGATGTATAAATAACTTGAAACTGTCAAAGGGTGCTTCATTTGCTTTACAAGTTTGAAGTTTACATGTAACATTGTAATTCTACTACTTTCTTTTGCTAGGAAGTGGAAAATGAAGATTTTGTGGACAACTTCGTCTTCAACTCTTCAAATGATGGAAATGGATTCCTGGGTTCTGTGAAGAAGTTTGTATGCATATATAATCTTGGGGTGAAGTTATGTGGGGTTGGTAAGAGAATTGAATAAATGGAGAAGAGAATTCTTGCTTGTCATGCCGTGCAATGAGAAAGTTGTTGGTTTTTGAAGAGGAATATTAAGATGTTGATCAAGAAGCAGCAATGTTGTGTGGTTTCGATAATGGGTATGGGCGGCAGGGTGGGTTGGGGGAAATGGCCCTTGCTCGAAAGCTCTGTAATTGTAGTGACGAAGAGGCCTTCCCTGTCCCAGATACTGGCGATGATCAGGCAGGTAATTGTTTACCAGGATTAGAGAAGTTAGGAAGAGAGATGGTGTGGAAATGTGGTGGTTTACCGCTTGCAATTGTAGTAGTGAAGTAAACAGCCATGTGAGTAACGTACAGTGGCATTTGACAAAGATTCAGATCATGTTTCGTCCATATTGTTCGTGAGCTACGATGAACTACCATATCAATTGAAGTCGTGCTTTTTGTATTTAAGCTTTTCACTGAAGACTTTGTGATGGACATTGAAAAATTGGTCTGGGTGTGGATATTAGGGACTGCAAGGAGTAGAAGAAATAGAGGCTGTTAGTTCCATCGTGCATTTAAAAAGCCTTGGATCTTTCCCCTTTTTCAATGTCAGAGTTTCTGCTAGGAAACAGTCATGAATTTCACACCAAATCTCTCAATCTCAGTCTTATATGGCTCAGCACTCGATCGTAACTCAATACCAATATTGGAGCAGCTGCTTCTTCTCTGGTTAGAAAATTGGGTTTCTCCACAGAGAGTTTTTCTCAACTCCAAATTCTACGGATTTCTTGGCTGCACAACTTTCAGCAGTTAGAAATGAATCAGGAAGCTATGCCAAGACTCAAATTTTTCAGCATTGAAGATTGCAACACTTTATACTGGATCCCATCCCAGAAAGATTAAAGATGCCTGGTCAAGGCATTTTCGGGCAGTTGCCCCACATATGGGTAAATTTTGCTTCTGCTTATTTCCTGCTTATTCTTCAATGTTAGTGTTTGCATACAGTCTTCATTGCAGATCATGTGCAGCTAATGCAGCTTGTCCTTAAGCAGCTTATGCATTATATACAATATGATGAACTGATTATGTATGTTTAGTTGAAGTAACATTTCTCATGGCTTTTCGTATTTTCTCTGAAATAGCATATCATATGTTTCAACGCACATCGGCTAGGTAAGCTTATTAAGGATGTTGTTCAACAGAGTTCTTCAAGATTTTAGGTTGGTCTTCGTTGCTTTTTTTTTTATATATATCCATCCGTATTAAAAAATATAATGCAATTGACACTTCAACATTGGAAGTCAAATGAGAAGTTAAAAATAGCTAGCTTATTGAAGATGCAAGTAAAAAGTCTCTTTTACTGAAGCATGTTTTTTTATTATTGATTTGAAATTTTTCAAATAACTTAACAAGTTAGCAATTCCATGTACTTATATCTCTCAGTTCAATTAACTTGGTATCAAACCTTTGAGTGGGCAAAACTCCAAAGAAGAACTTTTTTAGATTCTAAACTCTACACTCAAAGCATTTATGCCAAAGCAAACCTTGCATCAAAGCATAATATATAGCCTTCTAACTTCTTATATAAATATATATATGTGTGTAGACTCCTCCAGAACAAAAATATAGTGAAATCAATGGATTGGTTCTACACAAAGAGAAGAGGTCCAGAGTGGAAGCAGGGCTGGTCAGGCCAGACCTTGGCCTCTGTCTCCGCTCCGCCGCTGCCATTACTTGCTGTTTTTGGCATTGTTTTGCTCTTACTCTGGCTGTCTCAGTACACAGGCTACAAGGCTCAGATGCAACTCACAACTGTCAACTTCCAGCTTTTCATCTTCTTGTTGCCAATTATGTTGATATTCTTAATGGCTTCCTTGTCTTCCAATGGGGGCTACAGCTTTCGGATTCCGCGTTTACCACACGGATCGATGCACCAAGCCGGAGGCACACCCTGGGGGATTGCCATCCTGGTGGTGGTTCTTCTGGTTTTGCTTTCTTATCAGTCGTCTTTCCATTCAAAGTGGTTTGGAGGAAGTTAAGTAGATACATTAGGGAAAAAATAAAAAATAAAAAATAAATAATGGGAGATTGTAAAATACTGTTTGTAAAGGCATATATTTGATACTTGTATATTAGCTTTGATCATTGAATCTCTTGGAAATCTTTGTCAAGCAATAATACTTCTTATTCTTTGCAAATTTTGAGAGAAAATATGGATATAAATATAGAGAAAAAATATTAAAACAAAAATTTTATTATTCTCATGTTTTAAAATTAATTTGTAGGATTATATTAGAAAGCCATCTACGAAGACATTTAACTACAGTATCTTAGTATTCTTAAAAACGAATTCAGATTGCAAATCAAACATGTCCTTAAAATCTCTTGTGTCTTGAATATTGATATTTTATGAAAATCTTAAAAGAAGCACTTCTCTTTCGTCCTTCGTAATCCATTATGTGTTCAAAAGTATATAGTAAAATGTAGTTTTGAATATAATCATCTACCAAATTAAAGTGTTTAATTTTGAGCATTTCATATTATCATGGATGTTGATCATTGTTTTAAGATAAATAGAAAGTGGAAATGACTTTTAACAATAAAACCAAAAACACTTCTAAACCTAATAAAAAAAATTCCAAACATATCAATATAATAAGAGGAAATTGATTGTGAATCGGTCCCCATTTTATAGATATGATAGAAGTTCAAGTCTTACATTTACCCATTAAATCGTAAAGTGTAAGAGATCTCTTCGTTATAGTGGGAGTTATATTCCACTTGTAATGGTTGGTCTAACATGACAAGCCTGACAGACCTCTAACCTGATTGTATTCAAATTTCAAAAAATATAATAATAAAAATAATAAGGGTTAGGTTAAACAAATAATGAGAGATTGAAAATTACTGTTTGTAAAGGCATATATTTGATACTTGTATATTAGCTTTAATCATGGAATCTCTTGGAAATCTTTGTCAAGTAATAATACTTATTATGCTTATCAAATTTTGAGACAAAATATGGATATAAAATATATAAATCCAGAGAAAAACTATTAAAACAAAAAAAAAAAAACAAAAAACAAAAAACAAAAAAACAAAAAAACAAAAAAAAAAAAATTATTATTATTATTATTATTCTCATGTTTTAAAATTAATTTTTAGGATTATATTAGAAAGTCTTCTACAAAGACATTTAACTATAGTATATTAGTATTCTTAAAATCGATATAATTGTTTCCGGATTGTAAATCAAACATGTCCTTAAAATCTCTTGAATATTGATATTTTTTATGTAAATATGAAAAGAAGCACTTCTCTTTCATCATTGGTAATCCAATATGTGTTCAAAAAAGCATATATTAAAATGCAGTTTTGAATCAAATTAAAGTGTTTCACTTTAATTTTGATCATTTCATGGATGTAGATCATTGCTTTAAGATAAAGTAAACAATAACACCAAAAACACTTCTAAACCTCTTTTAAAAAAAAAAAAAAATAAATAAAAACCACTTCCTATTTCACGGATTTGATGGGAGTTTAAATCCTACATTAACTTATTAAATCGTAAAGTGTAGGAGATCTCTTCCTTACAATGGGAATTATATTCTACTTGTAATGGTTGATCTAGTACGTTAAGACGAGTAGACCTCTAACTGATCGTAGTTGGATTTGAAAAAAATATTATAATAATAATAGTAATAAGAAATTGGTGTCAGCAAAATGGTTGTGAGTGTAGATCAGTTCACTTCCATATCCTTATCAAGTCCATGTCCCACTAAAAATTGTTGAATGGGTCTAAAAGGTTTAGTGACAAGGGGGCTAGACCCCACAAGCACTCACTCTCTTGTAATATTTAGGGCTTCAATATCAATGGACCACTAATTCATGTGGTGGGTCCATTTATAATTAAATTGAATATTCAATTTATTATTGTTTATTGATTGTCACTCTCTAAAACCACTTTGGTGCCATGCCTGCCATTACATTTTATGAGAACAAACAACAACCCTAATATGTGGTAATTATACAATTTGAAATAAACATTCTCCACATATTCTGCATGTAAGTTCAAGAAAAAAATCTCAACTACCCTGAGCCCACCTTAAGATTACCTCTTTTTTTATTTTATTTTGTATAAAAATATCCTTTTTCTTTAACTTTAATATATTATCATTTAATATCAAGTATTTATTAAAAATATATATATATGTATTGTTTAGATATCTATTTTTTTTTTTTTTTACCAAATTTACTCAAACATTTCTTTTTACATCATTGGTTAACTTGATGGTTATTGTATAAAATACAATATCTATTAATCGGGATCCGATATTTTTTTTAAAAGCTTTCATCATTGGTAGGATTCGAGCTCATTATTGTATAAAATAAATAGATAGTAAAATAAATTAGAGTTAAATAGTTTAAAAATATATTATAAAATATCAACTACCCCACATAAAGGGGTTTCATTTTTTTTTTTTTTCTTTTCAAGATTTGATTTAAATACAATTTAATTTTAAAATTGTTCTTTACATTTTCAAGTTTATCTTACAAAGAATGTCAAACCAGAGCAAATAATAATAATATATATATATATATATATATTTGTTTTTACATATAAAATATATAGAACAAGAAAAGGATTCTTCTAGAAAATTTTGGAGGTTTGAATCTAAACAATCCAAATATATTATATTAATCTTCAATTCATCCTATTAAATATTTTAATGTCCCTATTGCTTGAAGCTTTATTAATAAGTGATTGATAACTTGTCCTCTCTAACAATTATTACTTCTAAGAAATAAAAAGAAAATGCTAAGTACAAATAACTCACCTAACTCCATAATTGTTCAAAGAAACCCCAAAACAGTAACTATTTTGTCCATGAAAATAATTAATAATCTAGAAGTTCAACTCTGATTTTTTTTTTTTTTCTCTCTCTTATAATTTTCAAAATAATTCAATTATAATTTTCCCAGAATTTGAACCTGATTGACATGAACATACATAATTTTCCCAGTTTCTGTAGCAATCAAATAAGGCAAATAAATTGAACCATTAAATATAACAAAAAAGAAATAACCAAAATCCACACTATATGATAACATATTTTCCGATATTTACAACTATAAAAACTTGCAGAGTTACCTAGTTTTTGATCTAATAATATAAACAAAATCACTCTTCTGATATTATTTTTTATATTGTTATAATATGAGAATTCAAAAAAACCAGCTTTCATGGAAGGCAGATTGATACTGCAAAAGAACTAACAGCAAGACAATGAAAGCAGCCACCCCCCACGGCGAGCTCCCTTCCGAGGGATGGTGGTGGGTGCTGCGGCGCCGCTCCCACGGGGACTTGGAGGAGAAGAACATGTCGGACTCGAAGGACGACAACCATCTAACAAGGATGATCAAGACTACCGGTGTAGCGAAAAGTATCCAACCCATCTGCTCCTCTGCACTCTCAATGGCCTCTTCATAGCTGAAGAACCATGAAATTCCAAGGAAGATAAATGTTACTGCCAAGATTAGAAGAACTGGATATGGTAGTGGATTTAGAGTGAATGAATCAAAGAAACTGCTTCTTCTGTGATAACCCATCTTCAAAGGTTTTTTTTTGGGTGTTTTGACAAGTTCAAGAGGCAGTTGTTACATGGTGCAAGGTGTGTTGTGAATTTATAGCAGAAAAAAATGAGTGTTTGATTTGGTGGCTAGGAATTAGGGATGGCCAAACGGCCCAAACCCGAACACTCAAAACATTTTTCAACCTGAAACCCATCATGAACCCGAATGATTTGACATGTTCAGGTTTTGACGAAACCCAAATCCATGAAATTGTTCGGGTTCGAGTTTCAAAATATGAACCCAAAATGACTCGATTTGAATTTATGTTTTTTAAAATATTCAGGTTTTTTTTTTTCAAATTCGAACCCCAACCATTTCGAGTTTACATTAAAACCCGATTTGTGATCCAAATAATAAAACTCATACCCAATCCACACAGTTAGAGGTCAGGTGAAATTATCAACCGTAATTTTAAAGATTGATTTCTTATTTTATATGATTTCTTTCTTGATTTGAGAACTAAATTGGCCTTTTTGTCTAAGTGTGTATGCAAATTTTCTCGAGAAGACTTGAAATTTATCTATCAAAAATTTAAAGGATTTTATGACACATCAATATTATTATTAATATAGAATGATGATGATAGAATTTATTTCATTTTTATTTATGACTTTATTAAAAATCAATCCGAATTTAAAAATATAAGGTAAATTTAGACATTTTATCTGAGATAAAAATGATTTCGTGATACATAAAGTACTATTAAAATCGATTAATGATAGAATTTATTTAAATTGTTATTCGTTACTCTATTAAAATTTAATCAAAACTTAAAATATGAGGTAAATTTAGACCGAATAGAAGATTTTTGTCCAAAATATTTATCAATGGAAGATGTTTAATTTTGGACAACAATATTAAATCAATCAGTAGTACCAATTTTTCTCAAGCAGCTAGGCACACAATATAAGAATATTTAGAACATATTAAATTATTAATACACATCATCACACTTTTGTCATGTGTATTATTATGACTGAAGTTATATTGCTTACATGATAAAAGTGTGTAATTATGATCGAATTGATGACACTATCAAAATAACCATTGGATTGGAAAGTTATTTCAAAATGACCATTTTTGACAAACTTTATGACACTAATGGTCATTCCATTTAATTTCATTAAATGAGTGGCGTTTTGGTAAATAAGGGGATGTTATTAATTTATTTTAGATATTTTTTGGAAATTAATTTTTTTCAATGAGTGACATTTTGGTAAATAAGTGGATGTCATTAATTTATTTTATATTTTTTTGGAAATCAATTTTTTCTTTTTTTGAAAAGAATAATTATATTTAGTGTGTGTGTATATATATATATATATATATTTGAGATATGTTATACATATATACACACTAAATATAATTATTCGTTTCAAAAAACAAAAGAAAAAATTGAATTAAAAAAAAAATTAAAATAAATTAATGTCCCTTTATTTACCAAAATATCGCTCATTTGATGAAATTAGATGGAACTGGATGGGCCATTTTTGAATAACTTTCTGATCAAGTGATCATTTTGATAGTGTGTCATTAATTCGAAGGCCACTGGGGTAATTATCCCTAAATATTTATACAACACCAATTAATTTATATTAGCTAACTTATACAATATTCAATAAGGGCTCATTTGGTGCACCGCACTATATTGTATTAGGAGTTTAAAATGTATTAGAATAGTACAATACAATGTTTGGTTTATTTTGCACTCTTTATTGTATTGTATTAGCTAATACATTTTAATTGGTCTAATACGGTGGATATCGTATTATCTAATATAGAATAAAAGGTTGTATTAGTTAATACAGCATAATACAATCTAATACAAAATATCACCAAACACATGATTGTATAAGAATAATACAGTCCAATACAGTCCAATACAATTCAATACAGTCCAATACAATCCAATACAATACAATACAGCGTACCAAACGAGCTCTAATTTTATTGACATAAAATATATATCAAAGTGGGTGTCATTTTAAAGATCTCAATAAGATCTTTCTGATGATACATTTTTTGGAAATACATATTATTTTAATTAATATAAAAGGGTTAAATTAGAATTTTTTAAAAAAATAAAATAAAGCCTTGATGTGACATTTGAAGAAAATAAAATAAAATAAAATAAGTTCATAGGTTTTGTGCGTGCGCGTGAAATGAAGCAACGTTAGAGCACACGTGCATGAACAGTAGGATTATATTGAAGTTGGTGTTGGGTTTGAAGCAACGTTGGAGATATTCTACGTGTAAGAATTTTAATGATGACTTTTAGAACATGGATGAGGAAATTATAATAATTAATTAATGATAATAACCATTGATGAGGAGATCAATCACTACATGCGTTTTATCTCAAAATGTTTAAAATTAGAATGATCAAAATGCCCACAACTTTTATTTTAAAAGTAGTTGATTCTCACCATTTTAATGTTCTTTGGCTCTGTATCAAAAAAAAAAAAAAAAAAATGTTCTTTGGCTGCTTATAATTATATTGAGTTTGAAAATTGTTTATTTTTTTCTTTAATAGTCAGACCGAAATATTATGGGCTTATATTGAGTTTTTCTTGGTCATTGTGGCTGTTTAAAAGGTTTAATTGGCACTTTCAATTTTAGTTTTGGGTCAATCTTGGGCTTTTCAGTGTTTAATGATGGGTTCAATTAACCGATTGAAGGAACCCGAATCAGAAACTAATTGTGATTTATTATTATTTTTTTTCTAAAAATAGTAAATTAGAAGAACTTTCTACACTCGTTTACTTTAACCAGAGTACTTAAAATCGATAGATATACCGAAATATCCACCGATATATCCGTATTTTGGAGGGACCGACATCGAAACAGGCAAATATCCAATATCCTGCAGAATATCCGGCCGATTTCGAAATATCCGTTAAAATCTCCCGATATTCCCGAAATATCCCGAAATTCCCGAAATTTCATGAATTTTACCCCGAAAGTCCAGGGATATTTTGCATATTATTAAAATATTTTTTTTAATCCTAAACAATTAAATTATTGTTAAAATAATTTATCTTGAAAATTATTTTAGAAGAAGCATTAACAAATTTATAAAAATTTTCAACATAATAGTCAATAGTAAAATTATTGAGGACTTGAAGTAAAATTGAATAAAGAACCAAAGAGTGGACATGTAAAATATGTAAATTTTTTTGAAAGCAATATGAAAAAAAAAAAAAAAAATTGTTTGTGACTCAAACGTGTAAAACTAATTCCAAATAGTATTAAATATGTACCAATCAATTTATAAATATATAGAATTGATTTGTTTGTAACTTTGTGCCGACATTCCAAATAAAAGAATCTCAAAATTATTTGTGTAAAACGTGTAAAAATAATCAAATTGTTTCTTTTGAGTTTTGAGTAGAGAATCTAAAGAAACTCAAATATTTTTATCAAAAAATAAAATAAAAAATAAATAAGAACATAATTATTTGGTATAGCCCGTATGGTAGAGAATCATAATGATAGAATTTTGAAAAATAGTATATTGGGGATAATTCGGATCTTCTTATACATAATGTCTATGTGCAATTAGACACTGAAGCTGTAGGAATTGCTAATTTTGGAAATAAGGTAAAAAGTTACAATTTACAACCAATTTTATAATTTCAGTATTATTAATTCTTTGCATGTGAGTATTGTGTCATATACTCATATTAATATATATTATATACATATTGATCTCATGAATGTAGCTCACATACTTTAATGATGGAAGGAAAAGTTTTGGTGAACGAGTAGCCATTGCAGCTAGAAGCAAAATGCAACCAGGTATATAACTTTTATTACAAAAATTTACATATTAATAATAAATAATAATATCATTGAAATAATATTCATACTTATAATACTTAATAATTTTTATTACAGCTGATTAGTGGGTAATGTATGGAAACTGTGCTCCATCATTGAGTGCAATAGCAGTTTGCATACTATCACAAACATCATCATCTTCTGCATGTGAAATAAATTGGTCCAAATTTGCTTTAATTCACACAAAACAAAGGAACCGTCTTGCCTATTTTAAGCTTGAACAACTTATTTATTGTTATTATAATATGAAATTGAAACTTAGGGATATGGCAGCTGAAAAAGATAAAGTAAATGAAACTGATTTTATGGATCTACTTCAAGTAGCTGCAGGAGACGATAATGAGAATCCTATTTTTAACTGGCTTAGACCTGCCTCCTTGAATCATGACGAGGGAAATCCTGATTCACATATTGCTTCGCATGCTCGAGAAATGGGAATTAAGGTTGAACAAGTGATTAGAGAAGAAGTTGTTGTAGATCGTGGAGTTATTGTTACTAGCTCTTCCGATGACCAACATACCTCTGATGTAAATAGTGGAGGAAAAGATGATGGAGATGATGGGGATGGTGGGGATGAGGCAAGAGGTTAGGATTTTGGTGCAGGAGGTTGGAATGCTGGTGCAACAAGTTTGGATGTTCGTGCTGGAGGTTGGGATGTTGGTGCAACAGGTTGGAATGCTAGTGCGGCGGGTTGGGATGCTCATGCAGGTAATTTTGATCAAACTCATGGTAGATAGCATGGAGGAACAAGTCAAAATGATGAAGATTCTTTGAATATGACTCTCTCCTCAATGAGTATAGACACATAACATAATTCTTTGGGTGATTCGCAGACAATGTCAGGTTCTCATATACCATATTATGGTAGTTATGGTGGCTGCAATATATTTGATTATCCTTCTCCACAAATGCCATATGCAATACCTATGTATGCAAATCAACAATATCCACCAAGTTGGGTAAATCCAAACTACCCAATTCATGGATCAATTGGAAGAGATCAAGCAGCATATGTGTGACATATTAATAACTACATTGAAAACTATGCAAGCACATTTTCTTGGGAAATTTATTGTTCGAATCAAGATAGAAATGTATCTTATGTATTTGAACCAGCAAGGAATTCATTTTGGTTTTAAATTTCAGACACGCAATGTATTATTATGTATGAATTATGATTTACGATAGAATTTTGGAAGTGTGGAACTATTACTATATATATTTTTTAATGATAATTTTGTTTATTAAATATTTAATCTCTTTATATTGTATATAATATTATAAAAGTGAAACAAAATATTATTCTATTAAATACTCAATTTTAAAAATTATATACAGACTCTATTTATGTTATAATTTATATTAAACTCATAACTATGCTAATTTATTATTGAAATATGATTCATTTGATGTATAATTACTTGTTTAAGCTTGTCCTAAAATTTCACAAAAAAAAACTAATTTTAGATGTAAATATCTATCATTTTTTTAATTTTTAACAGAATATCCACCGATATCGATAATATCCCCGATATATCCGTAAATTTAGAGGCCCGACATTGATGTCGATACCGATATTACGTTCCTTGACTTTAACAATATAATTAATGGTTAGTTTTAACTTTTATTGAGTAGAATTTACCCAAAACGTTGCCGTTTCCTTATTATTATTATTATTATTATTATTATTATTTTGTGTTAGTGATATTTCTTTTTTCTTTTTTCCTTATTATGGACGAAAAAATCTTCAGTGCGATGAGAGTAGTGCTAAGTAATACGCATCCATCCATTGAAGATTGGACATGTAACGCAAATATAAGATGAGTCAGGCACATGTTTTGACATTGTAAAGTCCAAAATTCCGACAACATATAACCACTCCATGCAATCTTTAAGCTCATAAAACCCTATCCATGAAATTACCAAGTTCACAAGAAGCCGGAACATAAAGCAAACTTCTATCAAAACTTGAATTTGACAATTTGCTACTGTCAAATTTAAGTCTTATAGAAGAGTAATACTATACAACCCAAATAATTAATTTAAAATTTAACTCAAATAATGTGGTGAGTGAGTTGTCATTACCACACAAATCATGGGATGATGTGATTAGTCATTTGAGTTGGTTTTGGGGCTAATTTTTTGGGTTATCTAGCATTGGTGTTTATAGAATTGACTACCTGCTCAATTAAAATAACAATGAAGCTCCAAACAAAATGTTTAATCTTAAACTTGATATAATTAAGCAGTTCAAATCCCTTTGAACCTCTAAACAAAACTCAACGCAAGGCAACAAAATGTTCAAAATTCAACAAACAAACAAAACTTGGACTGCCTATATATAACCTTGCATTACATTAAGTCATTAACTAACACCAACCATTAACGAAGAAAAATAATAAGTGAAACTTTAAAAACAGAGAAACATCAAACAAACAAAGCATATCGAATCCAATGAAAGCACCAACAATACAATTCGAGCTAAAACGCAAAAGCCCATCTGAATTATTAAATTTCAATTGAGGGTCCTAGGCCTCTTGGCCCGATAAGGTACGGTGGGCTGGGCTTCCTCTACACATTTTGTTATAGGGTCAGCTCTAAACTAAGGAAAATTTTCTAAAGAGTGGCGATATTTGCACCCCTGAAAAACTGTATGTACACCCCTATTTATATGACACCCCATTAAAATTTTTTAAAAGATGAAATTTTGTAAGTACACCCCATACATTACCAAATATGCCCTTTCTTTTAATTTTTTAAAATATTATAAAATCAACACCTTTAATGTCAACTGTTAGAAGTTAGAACAATCCAAGAGTTATCTTTTAATGACTCATTTTTTTTCTTTATTTTACATAAAACACAATAAAAAGAAAAAATTAGTAATAATGATGAAAAATGCAAAACGAATAAACAATAAAAAAAATTGGAGACATCTTCTTCGTCTTCATCTTTGATCTCCTTCCATCCTCCATTATAATTTTTTTTTTTCTTTCTAGTTTGTGTTGTTTTCTCTTTTTTTTTTTTTTTTTAATTCTTTTTTTTATAATGTAAGATAAAAAATTTAATCCATGCTTTAAAATATTATAGGAAGAGCCGTAGTAATCCATCTTGAAGAATAACTGACATTGATAACAAAAAAAAAAATCTAAAGAGATTTTGATTTTGAAACTAATTATAATTAATTCAAAAGTTTCACAGCCAATTTTGGATGATTTTGATTCATTCTCTATACTTAGTAATCAATTTGTATTTCCTTGAAAGAAATTGATCAAAATATATTTGAAATTAATATTTAAAAGAAAATGTTTAAGAAAATGGAAAGAGTTATTAATTATATATGTTAACATCTAATCCTTAATAGGAAACTTTTTGTTTTCACAAAAAATTAAAATAGGAAACTAATTAATAATTATTTGTGGGGTACCTACAAATTATTTAATATTTATGGTAATTTTATATAAGGGTATTATTGGATTTTTAAAAATATAATAATGTGGGGTGTACATACAGTTTTTGAGGGGTGCAATTATCACCACTCTTTTCTAAATTTCAAAATTGAGGTTCTTGGGCCTCTTGGCCCAATAAGGTACGGTGGGCTGGGCTTCCTCTACACATTTTGTTATAGGGTCAGCTCTAAGTCTTTAATCTAAGAAAAATGAGTGGTGATAATGGATCCTCTCAAAAATTGTATTTACACCCCTTTCGTAATCACACCCAATAAAAATTTTAAAAAATATTTAATTTGTAATTAAACCCCACTTAATGCTAAAAATGCCCTTTCTTTAATTATATTGTATTGTATTTTTACAAGTACACACCATCTATAACTATTATTATGTTATTTAATCAACTTTATTATTATTTCAAATTTTGTTGTTACCTTTAATTTTCTTACTATTCTTTCTCTTCCCTACTTCTTTTCTCTTCTCGGTTTTTTTAAAAATCAAACTCTATTTTTCGTTAAAAATTAATTTTTGTTATGAAAACATTATTCAATGTTTAATGTGAGTGGATGTCCACATTAAGAGATCAAGCTTATCATCTTCCTAACTTCTCTTGTAACACCCAAATGATTTATGGTCAATTTATGTTGTAATTTATATCCATTATTTTATAAGTTATGATTGTAAAGATTTGTAAGGCTATAAATATGAGCCTTCATCTTGATGTTTGCAACTTGAGAAGTATTGAGGAATAAAATGATCTCTCCTATTTTGGGCTACTATTTTCTCTCTTTTCTTATTTTATATTTATTGTGTTCTTATTTATTTTATATATTTCATAATACGTTATCAGCACGAGTTTCTAACCATTATATGTTTCAAGTTTCAGATTTGAAAGCTTCTTGTTTGAAGACAATATGTCATATGATCCAAATTTGATAAATGATAAGAGATAGCACTTTCTTGATGAGGCCAAGAGTTCTTGATGAGACCAAGAGATCCAAGCAATTGTAAAGTATTTCTTTCTCTAATTTTGGAATAAGGAAAAAAAATGATTTATATTATTTCTCTTCTTGATTTTGTTCTTAATATTCATTGGGTTGCCAATAAAAGAAAAAAATAAATTAAATGATTGTATTGCAACCAGAAGATTGCAAAAATGAAATTAATTATATTGCAACCAAAAGATTTCAAAATCAAAGAGCCTGAAGCTCAATCTGATTTGATATATATTTGATAATTGTTAAATCAAAAAGCCTGAAGCTTGATCTGATGTCCGAAGATTGTAAAATCAAAAAGCCTGAAGCTCAATTTAGTGTTTGGAGATTGCAAAATCAAAAAACCTAAAGTTTGACATAGTATTATTGAAAATAATGAATTGCAATATAAATAATAATATAATATTTTGAATTTCGAATCAGAACCTGAAGTTCTAAATTTCGATAGATGTAATTAATTTTGGAGCCCGAAGTTCTCAATTCTTGGTTTTCAATTATAAACAAGAAGTTTATATATGAACTTGAAGTTCTAACGAAATTCTAAATTTCCATTAAATATGAATTTTGTATATGAATTTTGTTTGGAACCAGGATTTCTAGAATTACAAATCATAACTATAAAGTTATGATTTAATAGAACATTAAGTTTCAAAAAGTGCAAAAGTAATTTGCTTTTTGTTTTCAAACATTTTTTTTTTTATCTATTATTTTTATTAGTTATTTATATTTCACATTAAGAGACTCAACCACTATAATGAAATATTCTTTCTTCTTTATTTCTTCCTCCTTATCAAGGTATGTAAGGTGTGAAATCTTATATTTCCATATATTAGAAAAATATAAATTTTTATATTTCACACATCCATTAACCACAAAATGTCTCTATTTGTTTCTTCAATGACATTTAAATTATTGAATTTTGTGACATTTAAAATTGTTAGTTTATTTTAAGTTGATTTACATTCATGTCTTCTTAGTAATATAATATTTCTATCTCATTATTCTTTCAAAGACAAGATTTCTCATATTGCTTTGATTTATATTAGCATTAATCTTGTAATTGTAAGTTGCAACAAATCATGAAAACAACTTCAAATCATGCTAGATATTTGTTGTTGTTTTCATTAAATTGTATGATTTATCATAAATTATATTATATTTTATTTGTTAAAAAGTTTGGTTGTTCATTTCTAATAGAAATATCTTATGATCAACGTATTATTTGTCCTTATATATATTTGCTTAAAAAAGGGTTGATCACCAAGTAGATGAAGACATGTTCGATGAAACATATTGAGTTTATATTGTTTTTAAATATTGTTCCAGAAGTAGCAATATATATTTCAATATTTTATTCTTTAAATTTGCTCCAGAAGTGGCAATATTAATAACGTATATATATTTGAGCATACTTTTAGCTTATATCATGTTTTTCATGGTTGAACAAAATAATTAGTTTTGATTATAAAATCATTGACATCATCCAATTTGATCAATATCATTCTTTGAAATGAATGTTACATATAGTCATGGTGATGATTGTGGGTATTGTTGTAATCAAATAATTATTGATGTCAAAGTGATCACTATAAAGAAATTTAAATTGTTCCACCAGAAGTGGAATAACACCAAAACAAAGCAAGAAAATTGAAAGGATGTAAAATGCACATTCTAATAATTATAAAAGTTTGCTTGCTATATGTTATATATCTAAAATATTTTGTTGATTTTTAGCAAGAACAATGAATGCTCCAGAAGAGCTAATATTTGACACAAAGTGAAATCAAATTACATGAATATTAACACTTTGTATTGGTTAGATCTAGAAGATCTACTATATAAGAATTTGTCCCTAGACAATTAAGAATATTATATCCAAATAAGTATTTCAATATAATTTACTTATTGTTATTTATTCCACTTAACTAATTTTATGAGTATGCTCTGTGGTTGCCACTACGTTGGATCTTCCACATCAAAAAATAAATTTAGTTTTATTTTTTCGTGGTTCTTAATATTATTGGAGTTGATCGATATATATAGAACCAGAAGTTTCAAAATCAAATCCAATTGAGAACCTGCAGTTTTAAATTTGAATATAAATTGTTGAATATGAATTCAAAGTTTTGAAATTTAAACCTGAAGTTTTGAATCAAAAGAGGATCTAAATTTCCTTTGTTAAATAAATATTTGGCTACTCAAATATTTGAAAAGGAAAATACAAAGGCTGAAAGCTCTTAATATTAATACAAATCAGAATCTGAAGTTCTGAATATTTATTTTATTAGAATCCGATGTTATCAATTTCAAACTAATTAAACTTTTAATTCTGTATTTAATTTTAATATCAAATTTAATTAGAACTAGAAGTTCTAAATTTGATATAATAACGGTTCTTTTCTTTTGAAAAGTAAAATTGTGATTTTATTTTAAGAACCAAAATCTTTAAACATATGATTTTTCATTTATGGATCAATAGTTCCTACACGAACCAGAAGTTCCAGAACATATGTGAGTTTTTTTTAGAACTTGATATAAGAACATGAAATTTAAGGAATTGAAGTTCTTATTATATTCTTTTATTTAAGCATATTCTATCTCATTTATTTTGTCTCATGCCAAAAGAATTTATCATATTTCTTATATTATATGATTACATGTTAGTGAATGTCCCTGAAGGACAATAAGTTTTACTAAAAGTAAATGATGCATCGAGATATTAAAATATTTTATATGGATATCCATTTCATAAGTGAATGTCCCTGAAGGACAATAAGACCATGTAAATTAGTCCTTAAAGGACAATATGACAAAAAAAATGAGTTTATGTAGAAAATTATTATGATGCATATAATTCTTTGAAGTAAATTTTATCGTTATTAGGGGGAGAATTATCATAAGTTAATAAACGACGTAAAATTAAAAGACATGCATCATCTTGTGAATTGCATGATATGCAAATAAATTTTCAGATGATTCAAATAAAATAATAAAATTACATTCTGCCAATATATAAACCCGGGTGGTTGTTCCTGTAGAACAATTTATGAAATGGCAGCAAAAATCATCTGTTATATAATAAAGTCATAAATGATGATTTTTGTTTAAAAGATATGGTTCCTAGAACTGGAATTCAAAAGATCATGATCATATTTAAAATAATACTCGAGTAATAGATAAATCTTCATTATATAAAGCTCTCGAAGAGCTAGTCTCATAAGTGAAAACAAAATCCTGAAGAGTCATATAGAAATGTTAATCTTCCCAATGAGACCGTTGAAGAAAATAAAAGAATCTCAATTGTCCCAGTAGAGGCACGTGTACTAACTTTAATGTGATTATACTTCTCCTGAGAGATACTTGTATAGAAAGACATGTATAGTGTATATTTAACATTAAAGTTATTAGAATAAGCCTTTGGAGAGGCACATGAATTACATAATCATAATGAAATATATTGGTATAGAAATTGAGATCATATATGATTTGTTTTGCATATTATGAAAAATGATGAGGGACTTATATTATAAATTATGGAAATGTCGACATAGAAATTATTAACAAATAAAAGACAAAGCTATATTCATGTAAAACTTGAAAGCTTTGGACCTGTAGTCCACATGTTTGATGACATCAAACTTATTGAATATTTTTCGTACGAATTAAGATAAAAGGTTTATTGCAGAAACCTAGTTTGGCAATGAATAAAAATCCTCGAAGGATTTAAATGCTTGAAGCAAGTTATTTAAAGCTATATGAAGTTTTGTATAATGAAAATTAAACAATTAAAATGCATGTAGTGCATTTGTTATGGTGAATATTTATTAAAATAATTATATGTTGATTGTGTAAAGCTTAGTAAAATTATGCTAAGTTTATAAATTATATATATTAGGGGAATAATTTTAAGATGGAAAATCTTGGAAAATAATTTATTCCTGGCTAATGCATTTGGTATTAACATGAATCAACATATATAAAGAAAATGTCCTGAAGTACTTTTCTTTTCCATGGATAAAACACATCGAATGGATTCCTCGATGTTATTCCATAACTTAAAGTGGTGTATGATCTCCTCTTGTTATTAAAGAACTTTAGGTCCTGAAGTACTGAATATAAGTTCAACTTGTGTTTTTATAATAAAACAACATGATGTCGTATATAACAAGTTGGACCAATTCATAAATCGATTTTATTAAAGTTCTTTACATATGATCTCCAAAAAGGTGGTGATAAAAAAAATACGCACAAGTTTTCAATCCTGTAGATTTATTTATAAAATAAACTACCAATTGCAACAAACAAAATCTTGGTACATAATATTGGGATGCAATATCTTTACAAAATATTGAAGCATCCATGTCAGAATGAGGGGGAGCGTATTTATCACTTTATCAAGGGGAAATACTGATTTTGGAGAAAAATTTTACATACTGTACTCTTTTTCCTTCACTAGGTTTTTATCCCATAGGGTTTTCCTAGTAAGGTTTTAACGAGGCAGTTTTGTGCCCCAAATACCTTCAAATGTTAATTTGATATGTAGATGAATATTGTACTCTTTTTCCTCTGTTAGTTTTTTTTATCCCATTGGGTTTTTACTAGCAAAGGTTTTAACGAGGCATATTCTCTATACGATGGACATCCAAGGGGGAGTGTTATGAAAACATTATTCAATGTTTAATGTGAGTGGATGTCCACATTAAGAGATCAAGCTTATCATCTTCCTAACTTCTCTTGTAACACCCAAATGATTTATGGTCAATTTATGTTGTAATTTATATCCATTATTTTATAAGTTATGATTGTAAAGATTTGTAAGGCTATAAATATGAGCCTTCATCTTGATGTTTGCAACTTGAGAAGTATTGAGGAATAAAATGATCTCTCCTATTTTGGGCTACTATTTTCTCTCTTTTCTTATTTTATATTTATTGTGTTCTTATTTATTTTATATATTTCATAATAATTTTAAGATTTTTTTTTTTTTTTTTTCTATAGAGAACCGATTTCTGTTGAGAGAGTTAGGGGCTGTCCGGTACTGTATTTTATGAGTGTTTTTGTTTTTGTTTTTCAAATCAAATTTCGAATACGCGTTCTTTACCGTTTTCCATTTTGTTTTCCATTTTATTTTCCAAAACAAAAACAAAAACAAAACAAAAACAACTACAGTGTTAAAAGTGAAAAATTTCCAAAACAACTTTTTGATGTTTTTCAATTTGTTTTTCGTTTTGTTTTTCACTTTAAATTAAAAAAACTCACTTTTTTAATTTTTATTCCTCTTTTTCTTCTTCTTCTTCACTTGACCAGACCCTTCTTCTTTCTTCTTCTTCTTCTTCTTCTCATTCAACCATTCTTCTTTCTTCTTCTTCATTCAAACGCAGATCGGCCCATCGATTTGCTCATCATCTTCCTGCCGATCTGCTCTTCCTTTTCGCCGCCGATTGGCCCATCGATCTGTTCTCTTTACCACCGTCGATCTGCTCTCTTTGCCGCCGTCGATCAGCTCTTCTTCTTCATCGATCAGCAAAAATTTCATCTGCCTCAAAAGTCCCTCAACTTCTTCTTCGTATAAGAGGCTGTTGCCGAGGACGCACAAGGACTCGGCCTCGTTGCCGATGTGTGGCCTTTTACTTCTGCTTTTGACGGGTACTTGTCTGCGCTGTCGTCGCTTCAGTTGAGGGCTTTTCTCTATTGTTGCTCAATTCTGCAATGTACGATGTTGTTTGAACAATTGGTGGTTTTTATTGAATTTTAAAGGACTTCTTTAGTTTTGAAAAGGTTTGTACTTGTAGTGAAATCAATTGGTGGAATGCGATCGAATTATAGTTTTCTTTTGATATTTCTGTTGTCTTTAAAACGCTGCTGGGATTTTCATTTGCAAATTTGGATTATAATTTTATGTGTTTTAGCTGGATTGACTGAATTTGCAATGGGTGGGACTTTTGAGGCAGTGAATTCATTCATCAAAACTCATTTAATTGGTTTAGATTGTTAAACTAAAATAAAATGTAAACAATAAAAAATAAAAAAATTCAAGTCATTAATTTTGGCTTATAAAATGATACCAGACGCGTTTTTTACGTTTTCATATTCAGAATCCAGCTTCCAGGAAATGCTACCAGACGCGTATTTGGATTTCGAAACTGAAACCAAAAACACTGTTTTCATTTTCATTTTTATTTTCGAAAAACAAAAACAAAAACAGCCTTTGAAAAACGTTACAGGACGGGCCCTTAATGAGATGCAAGATTGTGTCATATGGAAGAATTTTAATAATGACTTTTGGAATATGATGAGGAAATTATAATAATAATAATTAAAGGTTGAGCAGATGATAGTTGTCTCAAAGTGGGGGGTAGTGAATTGTGATGAATGGATGGCATCAGCATGTCAATATTTAGCTTTTCAAGTACATGTTTTTCAAAACGGTCTAGTCATCTAAAAATCACTCAATATTCTCTCTTACCTTTTGATTAGTCATGTCAATATTCTCTCTCTCTATCTTTTACTTTTTGAATAGTCAATAGTCATATATATATATATATGGCGTTAGGTGGATAGATACATGCATCCCATAAAAAAAAACTGATTGACTTTTAAAATGCACCAACAACTCTGATTCTTTTTGCTTTTTGGTTTAATGGTTATGTTTTTCTCATTTAATGCATATAAATAATTGAATACGTTGGAAGTATTTGTGGTGGGAAGATGAAGAGTTGAAGACAAGAATGAATAATGTTTTTTTTTATTATAAAATAAATAAAAGTCGTTCCTTGAAAAACACGAAGTACTATAATCATGAATTCATGATAGTACTTCTTGACACACGGCTCTTCTTGAGCCGGGAGTGTGCAGAATTCAGTGACGGCTGTTTTTGTCCTTATTTCACCTTATTTTATGTTCTGTTAGTAGGTAAAAATATATTTTCTAAACCCAATATTATAAGACGAAATGGGGTTTAGTCCATTGGGATACGCCTCAAACTTATATTATGAAATTATGTGCTCGAGTCATATCTCCTTCTCTAAATTCTGAAATTCGTTGTAATAGTTTAAAAAAAGAAAAGAGAATATATATATCCTACCATTTACTCTTTTCATATGTATTGGATAAATTTCTCTGGTCTTCTTTATTATTATTTTTGTTCTAAAAACAGTAAATTAGATGAACTTTCTACACTCCTATACTTGAACAATATAATTAATTAATGGGTATTTTTAACTTTTAATGAGTAAAATTTACCCCAAACGTTGCCGTTTCCTTATTATTATTATTATTATTATTATTATTTGTGTTAGTATTTTTACCCCAAACAATATTATTTGTATTTTTAACTTTTAATGAGTAAAATTTACCCCAAACATCATCACATTTTTGTCATATGCATTATTATGATTGAAGTTATATTACTTACATGACAAAAATGTGTAATTATGATCGAATTGATGACACTATCAAAATAGCCATAGAATTGGAAAGTTGTTTCAAAATGACCATTTTTGACAAACTTGATGACATTAATGGTCATTCCATCTAATTTCATCAAATGAGTGGCATTTTTGGTAAATAAGGGAATGTCATTAATTTATTTTAGATATTTTTTGGAAATTAATTTTTTTCAAAATAAGAGGATGACATTAATTTATTTTAAATTTTTTTGGAAATCAATTTTTTCTTTTTTTGAAAAGAATAATTATATTTAGTGTGTGTGTATATATATATATGTGATATGTTATACATATATACACACTAAATATAATTATTTGCTTCAAAAAACAAAAGAAAAAATTGATTTAAAAAAAAATCTAAAATAAATTAATGTCATCCCTTTATTTACCAAAATGCCACTCATTTAATGAAATTGGATAGAACTGGATGGAATGACCATTAGTGTCACAAAGTTTACCAAATATAGTTATTTTGGAACAACTTTCCAATCTAGTTACCATTTTGATAGTATGTCATCAATTCGAAGGCCACCGGGTAATTATCCCTAAATATTTATACAACACCAATTAATTTATATTAGTTAACTTATACAATATTCAATAATTTTATTGACATAAAATATATATTAAAGTCGGTGTCATTTTAAAGATCTCGATGAGATCTTTCCGATGGTATTTTTTTGGAAATATATTTCTTCAAATAAAATAAAAAAGTTCATAGGTTTTGTGGATGCGCGTGAAATGAAGCAACGTTGGAGCACCGTGCATGAACAGTAGGCTTTATATTGAAATTGGTGTTGGGTTTGAAGCAACGTTGGAGATATTCTACATGGGAAGAATTTTAATGATGACTTTTAGAACATGATGAGGAAATTATAATAATTAATTAATGATAATAAATATTGATTATCTCAAAATGTTTAAAATTAGAACGATCACATACTGTGATTAACTTACTTTCTACCTATATTTTAAAAGTAGTTGATTCTCACCATTTTAATGTTCTTTGGCAGCTTATAATTATCTTGAGTTTGAAAATTGTTTTTTTTTTTTTCTTTAATAATCAGACCGAAACATTATGGGCTTATATTGGGTTTTTCTTGGTCATTGTGGCTGTTTAAAAGGTTTAATTGGCACTTTCAATTTTAGTTTTGTGTTAGTGATATTTCTTTTTTCTTTTTTCCTTATTATGGACGAAAAAAATCTGCAATGCCATTAGTGCAGTGCTAAGTAATATCCATCCATCCATTGAAGATTGGACATGTGACGCAAATATAAGATGAGTCAGGCACATGTTTTGACATTGTAAAGTCCAAAATTCCGAGAACATTTAACCACTCTATGCAATCTTGAAGCTCATAAAACCCTATCCATGAAATTACCAAGCTCATAAGAAGCCGGAACACAAAGCAAACTTCTATCAAAACTTGAATTTGACAATTTGCTACTTGGATAGTTTAATCCCTTAGAGGAGAAAATAATATCTAGATTCTAGAGCATGTATTACGTATATTATAAAATAAATAAATAAAAAGAAGAAACAGCAGCAGCATGAGCCATTGTCGTCTCATTAGTTGAAATTTTCAGCAACAGGAAACTTTAATGTGGGGTTGCTAATTAGTTTCAATTTAATTTTTTATTTAAATAATTAATAATATATATATATATATATTTATGAGCTAGAAATTGGGATTGAAGTTTTAACTTCATGCATGCTTGGTTTAAAATCAACTTAATTAAAAGGACTAATCAATCAAAGTGTCATTAACCAATATTAATTAATCAATGAAAGTGGAGTGAGAGACAGCTATAGATCATTGATTAGAGACTTTTCTCATATGCAAGTTAATAAATTCTAGCTAGACTGATTATCCCATTTGCTTTCTGTTATATTGATCTAAAACATATATATTATTAACATGTATATTAATTACAATTTTCAAGTAAATGAAACTTCTTAGATAGTTGATTTTAATTAGATATATCCATGCCTGAATTTTACCTTATTTTATGTTCTGTTAGTAGGTAAAAATATATTTTCTAAACCCAATATTATAGACGAGATGGGATAGTCTAGTGGTATGTCCTTATAAGATTATGTGTTTGAGTCGTATCTCCCTCTCCAAATTTCGAAATCGTTGTAATAGTTTAAAAATAGAAAAGAAAAAAAAAACAATATATATTGGATAAAAACAATATATGAATACATATATATATAGAGAGAGAGAGAGAGAGAGATTTTTTTCCAATGAGGACTTTTTAAAATGTACACTTTAAGCACCTTTGATAAAATTGCATATAATCAAATGTTTTTCGACGAGATTTTTTGTATGCATTCTAAGAAATTTAAAATACACATTTTGTAAAAAATTGGAAATTTTTGGATTTTAGAACAATTTTTTCTTATATTTCCCTTATTGTAAATGCTTTATCTTTAAAAAAGTCGGAAAAAATTAGTTCTTGGACCCGAATTTTTTTTAATTTTTTTCCATATAGAAATGTATTCAATGTTTTTATTATTTATACAAAAAATCAAATCAAGATTCAATATATTCAATTAAATTTCATCAAAATTGCTTAAAGTGTGTATTGTAAAAAGTCTCTCTATATATATATATATATTAAAATATTATACTAATTCAGAGTTTTTTTACATAAGGGGAAGAGATTCGAACTCACAACCTCGTGGTATAAGTGTGAGAGGCATACCATTGGATCAACCTTTTCTAACAACCCATTATATATTTTTTTGTCGACAAAAACTTCTCATATATGTCATGACTCCTTTTTGACTATGTATAGTTTATAATTAGTTTACATTATAATACCTAATTGTGTATATTACCTTCATATTGACTTCTTAGTTCAATAAGGTCACTAGCTATATCATCTTTGCTACATGTTGATTTTTTTTTATTACAATTTATAGAAAATTCGATACTTTTTTTTTTTTTTTTTGATGGGATAGAAAATTCGATACTAATTCATGAATTTGTTTCTTTTATATATATACGGTGTTAGGTGGATAAATATATGCATCGCATAATATAATACTGAATGATCAGTATCCAAGATACCGACTCACCAATAGAGTGTTGGCACGTGATATTTTTTCTTTCACTTTTTACATTTATCTTCTTACATTATTTCAAAATAGGCCGCATGCCAACACTCCATTAGTGGGTCCTTCAAAAAAAGAAGTACTACTTGACTTTGAAAGCCAAGTACTATTACGTGCTCGTTTGGTTGAGCTTTCTACTGCCTCAAAAGGTCTACCAACGTTTATTTGAGTTTTTTAGAGTTGTTTGGTTAGGCTTTTGAGATTGTCTATTTTAAATTGAATAAAGGCTAGCAAATGTTTAACCTCTACTAGACAAAAGCTCATGGAGAGGTTCTTCTCCAAATAGACATTTTTTTTAAAAAAAAAAGTCTACCAACCAAACAACTATAATTTTTTTCTCAAAAACTCTATTTCTAATAGATCTACTGCAAGTAGATCTTTTACTAATAGATGTTTTTCAAAAGCCCAACCAAACAAGCTCACATCTTGTAACTTTTTCTATTAAAAGAAAAGTTAAAAATAAATATAAATAAAAATAAATAAAAAGTTAATATCAACGATCTTTGTTACATCTTCTCAATTTGACACTTCATTGAAGTCAAATCTAAAAACGCACTACATTTATCGATATCTCATTCTGATTTTTTATTTTTATTATTATTTTGAAGAGAGTCAACTTACGCTTTTGACCAACTCAGTAGTCACTAACTTAATTAAAGCTGATACATAGTTACGTACATTGCAAAAAAATAAAAATTCTAAGCTGATATCCAACGTACTATCCCAGCAATCACGATGGCCCACTTGATGAACTGGGTCACTAGTCACTACATTTAGTCATCTCTGAACTGGCTCCAACAACCCTTTTTATTTTCGTCAGCAACTCATGATTCTTTTATGTCTCTATATAGTTTTTAATTAGTTTACAGTTTGTATATAAATATATGTACAATATAAGAGAAACAATTTCATGAATTAGTATCGAATTTGCTATAAAATGTAATTAAAAAAAGAATCAACATGTAACAAAGATGATGTAGCTAGTAACCTTATTGAACTAAGAAGGTAATTAATATACATAACTAGGCAAATTCGATACTAATTCATGAAATTGTTTCTCTTATATTGTACATATATTTACAATATTTTCCACATAAGTTTTATTGCATTACATGAATATTTTGTCTTTGTCATAAATTATAATATATATATATATATATACCACTTTTACCACATGTACTGCCAACAAGTCGAATGAGACAGACATTGTTGGGTTCATAAATTATGACTTCTTTTTTTTGTTTAATTTTTTTACTATCCATTATGTTAAGGTTAAGAGCTCATTAAATAAACAATTGTGCTGGAAATAAAACAGAGTAAATGAAGAAGAAGAAAATAACATCGGATTTACATGGTTGGATTTGTCACGAAGACAATCTACTCTACGGGCAGATAAGAGAGGCTAGAAATTCACTATGAATGAAGAGATTACATGCTCACAGCTTACAAGAGAAAAGAAGAAATACATAGACTCTCAATAACCTAGCTAATTCACAAAAATAAGCCTCTCGTTTTTTGCCGTATTCTCCAATCTCCCCCCTCTAGTTTCAAAATTCTCCAATTTCCCCCCTCCCATGCCTATTTTCAAAATTCTCCAAGTAAATGAACATCCCACAAATGCTATACTGGAACAATATAATTAATGAGTAGTTTTAAGTCACGATTACACGAGTAAAATTTACCCAAAACGTTGCCATTTCCATATATATATATATATATTTAATTATTAAGTTTGTGTTAGTGATATTATTTTTTCTTCTTTTTTTCCATAGAAATATACTTTGGTAAATGACCTTATCTTCAATATAATGCACTATGATAATCAAACTTTTATAGAATTAATTACACATTCAATTAACATAACAATGGAGCTTTAAACAAAATGTTCTATCTTAAACTTGATATAAGCAGATCAAATTCTTTTGAACGTTTAAACAAACTCAACACAAGTAGACAACAAAATGTTGAAATTTATAAATTTCAATTGCGGGTCTTGGACCTCTTGGCCTGATAAAGTACGGTTGGTTAGGGTGGGCTTCTCTAAACTAAGGAATATTCCACATATATAATGTTACATAAAATATTGATAAAATATATATATATATATATTTATATAAGAAATCATGGTATATAATGTTCCTATAACTCTATAAGTCATGTATTAATTTTCGTCCCCGTTATAATATGTAAGGAACCCATTATAGGGACCAAGATATTTTCATCTAAAAAAACATTACGAGACAAAAATAATATCTAGACCTTGTATATATAATATTTGATTTCAATAAGTCTCAACCTACCTTCAATTCATTCAAGTCAAATTTATCCTTCAAAAAAAAAAAAAAAATTCAAGTCAAATTTCTATAAACCGATAGCTCTATCTTGTCAAATTTCAAAAAAATAATAAAATAATAAAAAAAATAAATAAAAATAAAAATAAAAATAAAAGAAAGAAGTGAAGCTTTAGAGCTGTATATTCACTATATCTAGTCTTCTATGAACTGGCTCACAAGTCACTATATCTATGAACTGGCTCCCTTTAACTGAAGAAATATAGAAGAAAGATAAAGAAAAAGTAAAAAGAAAGTTATGAAGAAACATGTGATTAATTCTCAGCCTTTACATTAACAATCCTTTATATATTTTTTTAATTAGTTTACAATTTTTGTATAAATACATGCTATAATCATACCTAGTTGCGTATATTAATTACCTTCTTAGTTCAATAAGGTTACTAACTACATCATCTTTGTTACATCTGGATTTTATTTATTTTTATTACATTTTATAGCAAATTCGATACTAATTCATGAAATTGTTTCTCTTCTATTGTACATATATATACAACATATTCCACATAATTTTTATTATATTACATGAATATTTTTGTCATAGATTATGATTTATATATATATATATATACCACACGTAGTGGCAGCAAGTCGAATGAGAAAGACATTGTTGGGTTCATAAATTATGATATATATATTTTTATTTGTTTAATTTTTTTTACTATCCATTATTATTATAAGTTCAAAAATTTAATAACACTATTTAAATAGTGAATGTTAAGGCTATTACCAATTTAATAACTTATATTAAACCGGCGGTTTGGAGGAATTCCAAACCGAAACCGGAACCAAAACCACCGGTTTGGAAACCAGTGGTTTTGGTTCCGGTTTCCACCGAACCGTGGTCAGCTCTATCCTAGACCATGTATTACGTATATTATAAAATAAATAAATAAAAATAAAAAAGAGAGAAGAAGAAACAGCAGCAGCAAGTGGGCAAGTACCAGCTGGCAATGTCGTTTCATTAGTTGAAATTTTCAGCAACAGGAAGCTTTAATGTGTGGTTGCTAATTATTTTCAATTTAATTTTTTATTAAAATAATTAGTAAAATATTTTTTTTATGAGCTATAAATTGGGATTGAAGTTATAACTTCATGCATGCTTGGTTTAAAATGACTTGTCAAATAATCAACTTAATTAAAATGACATTAAAGCAAGCACAAGGACTGATCAATCAAAGTGTCATTAACCAATCCAATATTAATAAATCAATGAAAGTGAAGTGAGAGACAGTTAGAGATCATTGATTAGAGACTTTATTTTCTCATATGCAAGTTAATAAATTATAGCTAGACTGATTATCCCATTTGCTTTCTGTTCTATTGATCTAAAGCATATATATTATTAACATGTATATTAATTACAATTTTCAAGATAGTTGATAGTTGATTTTAGATATATCCATGCCTGAATTTTACCTTATTTTATGTTTTGTTAGTAGGTAAAAATATATTTTCTAAACCCAATATTATAATACGAAATAGGGTTAGTCTAGTGGTATGTGCCTCAAACTTATATTATGAGATTATGTGTTCGAGTCATATCTCTCTCTCCAAATTCCAAAATTCGTTGTAATAGTTTAAAAAAAGAAAAGAAAAGAAAAAACAATATATATTGGATAAAAACAATATATGAATATAGATACCATTTACTCTTTTCATATATATTGGATAAATTTCTCTGATCTCCTTTATAATATATATATATACACGGTATATATATGTTATCAAGTAAACTTAAGTGTAGTCAAAATCATTATAAATTTCTTTTAAATTATTTAAAATCTAGTTCGAAATGTATCAAAAACATCCTTTAAACTTGCGAGAGAAGCTCCCTTATGCATGGAAGAATTTTAATAATTAATTAGATAAGACTAATTATAATGATGACTTTTGGAATATGATGAGGAAATTATAATAATTAATTAATGATAAGACAATAATAATAATAGTAATTAGAGGTTGGAGAAGATGATAATGGATGGATGGCATCAGCATATATGTCTGGGCATTTGTTTAGTTTTTCAATGCTCATGATTTTTAGCGTCTCATAATTGATCACCCGATATTCTCTCTCTAACTTTTTGAATAGTCAATAATATACACTAGCTACTTTGACCATTTCGTTTTTATATCATATCGTGACTACTAATTATATGTTCACATAATAAAATATCGATCCTTAACATTTTACATGATTATAATAGATAGTTCAATTCATTTAGGTGCATAAACTTTTGCCAATAATTAATAGTAGTAAATTATTTTGTTTGACCATACGACTTTACATCAATTATAATTTGGAAACCTTAGCTGTCTCGAAGAGTTTCATCAATTAATTACAAAATTAGTAGTTAGGGCAACCTATGATTTATAATTTAATTCAATTCCCACAATAAATTTGTACACAAAACATATATATGGTGCTAGGTCGATAGAAATATGCATCGCATAATACAATCAAACTGATTTGACTTTTAATTCACAGACAACTCTTATTATTTTTGCTTTTGTGGTTTAATGGTTATGTTTTTCTCATAAGTAATGCTAAATATCCCACCATTTTCATCCCAACACATATGACAGCTGAGGTGTCTCTTGGTGAGTAGACAAACATTAATTGGTAAGTAAATACATGGGTAAGTATCAATTATTGTGTGCCCACTCACTAAATCACACCTCAGTTGCTATATGTGTTGAGATGGAAATTGTGGGATTGTAGCATTAATTGGATGTTTAGCATTGTTCTTTCTATGATCTTTATTACATCTTCTCAATTTGAAACTTCATTGAAGTTAATGAAAACAATATAATGAAGTCGATTATAATAATTGGACATAAATTTAATTTAATTAATTATACCTGGAATGGATCAATGCAACCTACCAAAAAAGAAGTTTCAAAGCTATCTACTCTATAAGTCTATAGTCATCTTTAAGCCCACTAGGTTTTTGTGCAAAAAGTTATATTTAACTTTTTTATTTTTTTTTTTTTTTTTTTTTTAACTATACCTTTCTAAGATCAGATAAAAAACAAAAAGAAAAAAAGAAGCAGCATCAGAAAGATGGAGACATGTAGTCTATTTCAAGCATGTTGATTGTCTAGAATAGAAATTGGTGAGACCAAATCCATTCTATACCCTATTTATCTAAAAAGCAATAATGACTTGTTGGCATATCGCATGTCAATTCACGTGAGCTGAAAATGTGTGTTTTGTGTTTTCTTATTAATTAAGTTCCATGGATGCTCTGTTCAGTGTTTACACATTTTTCTCTATTTCCGTTAGGCGTTGTTTTTGGCTTTATTATATTAAAACTCGTCTGCTTTGAAAATCTTTTGTTTTGTTTATATATATATATATTATTAATTAGTCTGTTTTTATGATATTGAATTATTTGGATTTTACAGAATTAGTCGTTGATGTTAATAGTAGTGAATTATGAATAATACAATATTTTTTTTATATAATATAAAATAGACAGAGAATATAATTTAGAATTAAGTGATTTAGAGTCAATTTTCTTTTATATGTTGAATTTTATTTAGGTGATTGATCCTTAACTCAAGAAAATATTTGTGAAAAAGTAGTGAAAAAGGAAGGTAGGAGACTTAAAACCACCAAACGTAGGAAAGAAGAAAAGTATTCAGTCAAATTTGACTGATTCTGTTTGATTCATTTAGTTTTAAACATATTCAGTGAAATTAATATTCTTCAAAAGTATACCGGAACTTATTCATCATAATCAATCAATTCAAACCAAGTTTATAAGCATATTTTTAACCTCTTAAGCAACAAAAAATCAACACAACTTCAAATATTATCCAATTATCACAAGAAATTACACTAAAGCAGTTATACCCAGAATATTATATATTAAACTGTCAACCGGATAAACCCAACATCAACCACCCCCCTCCCACCCACCCCCCGCTCACCTATATATACTTGGGTTTTCTTCATAAAGTATTTGATAACAATCTCTTCTTTTGATTTGGTTTGACGTTATTCTTGATATCCACCATGCCAAAAAGCTTGTTCTTCTTGCTTTGTTTTTTGTCTATTTTTTTTGTTTCGTCTACAAAGCTAGCGGACTCCTCAACGTCTTCAGCTCACCAGATCTTTCAAGAAGAAGCTCCAGCACCCACCCCAACTTCGGCTCACCATGATGAGAACCGCCAGATCTTTCAAGCAGGAGCTCCAGCACATTCTTCAACTTATGATAAGGATATTGAAGCTAATGGTGAGTTCAGTGAAGCTTTAATTTTTATTTATTTATATATATATATATATATTCATGCCACAATTTGTTATTTGTTGATCCTACCCTAGAAAATCAATATCATTTTTCAACTAATTGTTGGTCCTGAGGGACGGAAGAGGCTAGGTTAGTCGAAAGATGGTTATCGGTTCAAAGAGTGCCTCTACTTTTTGATCAGGTTAAGAAGGGTTAGAGTCGTACAAGGCGCCATGTATTTCTTGTAGGGTAAATGTTTGAAATTGGTGCTTTACGTGGATTGTAATTTTTACTTTATTTCTATTCTATCATAATTTTTATCCTGGCCCAACTACATCACCCAACGCAAAGAGGAGATCAATAGCATTGATAATCTTCGTCGCATTTGGAATTACAGTATTAACATTTCTGTTGCTGCTAATTTCTCTTCTTTTGTGTACAAGAAAAAGACGCCAAAGTATTATAAATATATCTAGCTAGCTAGGTTAATTAATTACTTGCAAAGTCGATTACTTTTTTTTTCTTTGTAAAGAAATTAAATTTGGTGTAATTTACTCTGCAGGGGATCAAAGGATTAAGTATGATCTACGGGATTTTGCAATGAATTTTAATTTCCAGGAGGAGGAGGAGCAGCAGCTTAGATATCGAAAGTTCACTCTACCTATCCTTAAAAAGGCTACACGGAATTTCAACAGTGAAAACAAGATTGGAGAAGGTGGATTCGGCCCTGTATACAAGGTAAACTATATATGCATCGATCAGAATCCTCTATAGATAGGATACTTGATGCGCTTTTGTTGATACCGTGATATATGTGAATTATCCATCATTGATATATAAATTATGTATTGTCTAAATTTGTTTTTTTTGTTATTTTATTTTCATTAACAATCGTGATTACAATTTACAAGTCTCATAAAAGCTCGATCAGCAGGAAATATATATATATATATATATGGGAAATTGTTGAAAATATATCCAAATCATTCTAATATTACCTACCTCCAAAACCTTTTTTATTTTTACTAATTTCTGGATTGAACTGACGATATGCCCTCCAACTTACATCACCCGTTCACAGCGCTGCATGGTTGACGGAATCTCCTTGAGGATGTGTAGTAGACGGGCGTCGATGGGCGGCGTTGAGACCGACAGTAGAGAAGGGCAATTTTCTTTTTGATTTTTGATTTTTTTTTTATTTTTGATTTTTTAATTTCAATTCCCTTTAAGGGCAATTTTATCCAATCAAAAGGTTAAAAATTAGTAAAAACAATCAGATTTTTGTAGGTGTGTAAATTTAGTAATTGGAATTTCAAAATAGGTATAATATATATATATATGTATATATATACTAACAATATAATGATGCGAATTTCTCTTTAAAGAAAGAAAAGCTTGATTGGTGGCTGGCTAGTGTGTATTGGCATTTTTATTTATTGATATGTATTAACTGTAGAAATTGGGTTCCAGGGTACATTAGCAAGTACCGGTGAGGAAATTGCAGTGAAGAAACTCTCATCAATCTCTGGGAAAGGGATACAAGAGTTTATGAATGAAGTCAAATTGATCATCGGATTACAACATAAAAATATTGTGAAACTCTTAGGATACTGCTTGAAAAGAAATGAAATGCTGCTCGTCTATGAGTACATGCCCAACAAAAGCCTTGATGTCCTCCTCTTTGGTAAGACTTTCAATTATTGCTGGAGTTAGTAAGATAAAGCAAATGAAGCTGTTTTTAGATTAGTCTATTGAGTTGTGGTATCTATAATTTTACTTTTTAAGTTTTCAATGTAAGAGTCATTCCCGTCTTTTTTAGCTTCACATATGGATTGGATTCTCTAACACTCGGTTTTAGGGAAAAGCATGACCAGATAATGAAGTATTATATTATGTTTAATTGATCATTATCAGGTAATTCAACCAACAATCTGGTTGCACCACTAGATTGGGAAACACGCAAAAGCATTACTAAGGGAAGTGCACGGGGCCTTGTATATCTACATGAAGATTCTTGTCCCAAAATCATCCATAGAGACTTTAAAACTAGCAATGTTTTACTGGATTGTGAGATGAACCCAAAGATATCAGATTTTGGAATGGCCAGGTTCGTCAAAAATGATCAAAGTGAAGCCAACACCGACAAGCCTGCTGGAACACAGTAAGTGCATTTCTTCCTATGGAAGATAAATCTTAGAAATTATGTATGATGTTTGGAATGCCCATGATGATTTTTGTATCTTTATTATAGTGAGCATGCATTGCATTTGTCTTTTAGTTTATATATTTTGTGTTTTCCAGTTTTTTATTTATATTTTAAAAAATATATATATTTCTCTCCTTAATTCAGTCAAGACTCTATTAATTTATTTAAAAATAATAATAATGACATAATAAGAAATTACATGGTGTTGAATTTTCTACCTCATTTAACCTTAACCTTAACCTTAGTCTGCTTTTTTTTTACTCCAGCGGATACATGCTTGGAGTTATTTCTCACAAATTAGATGTTTTCAACTTTGGAGTGGTCCTACTTGAGATCATGAGTGGCAGAATGAATTATAATTTTAATCATCGTGGTCACAACAGCCTTCTCAGTTATGTAAGTGTGTGTTAGAACTTAAAACCCTATATATAATATCTGTCTGCTTCTTTGGAGAATAATTAATCTCTAATGACTGATCAGATGATTTATAACACCAATTTTATATATTTATGGTGACTTGGGTGTGACATTTCAGACATGGGAACTATGGCGCAAAGGACAATCATTGAAGCTGATGGACGAAGCAGTGGCACAGTCATGTAATGACACTGAAGAAGTATCGAAATTCATTCATATTGGTTTGTTGTGTGTCCAAGAAAATTCAGAAGACAGGCCAATCATGTCAGATGTACTACGTATGCTGGAGAGTACTGAAAACATTGCACTTCGAGACCCCAAAAAACCTCCATTTTATGGTGATCAACCTAACCTGGAAGCATCTCAACAATCAGCATTAGATGGTCAAGTTGGTTCTGTGACTTCTGTCTCCTCTCTTTCTTTCTCAGAAGTCTAATACGGGGAACAGTGGAAGAAGCCATGCTTGTCTTGAGGCTGTTTTTCTTTTAGAAATAATAATGTTATTGTGCTTAAAAGAGTCAAGAATCTTATTGACATGTACGGTATGAATATATCTATTGTTATTAAAAACAAGAATATCATCTATGTATACTATACAAAAACTCGAAAACTGCTTTAGTATTTTATCCATTCTTGCTGCCAATTATTTTAATTTAATATTATTTTTATTTGAATGGTGATATTAGTATACCCCGACCGGTCTATTTATGCTCTATATTTTTTAATTATGTAGTATTCTTTTTTAGAGCTTTCCCTTATAATTCACAAATTATATTTTCTAGTTTATATTTTCTACCAGTCTTTTAGTTTATATTTTGTGTTTAATTTTCTAGTTTATTTTTTTCTTCCATTTTTTTGTTATATATCTTTGCTCCAACGATAAGGATAAGGCTCTTTACTGACTTACATCATAGGTATAATTTTTATTTTTATTTTACTATATTTCCCTCCTTAATTCAGTTTAAGGTTCTATTAAATCAAAATAATAATAACAATACGAAGATAAGACAAACATCGAGCTTGTTACTTGTGCAAAAAGCAACTGAAAACTCTATCAAGTATAATAGAAGTTGAAATTGGCTCTGTCATTGGGAGTTGGGACTCATTTATTTATCCGCTGTAAAAAAAAATAAAAAAATAAAAAAATAAAAAAAAATAAAAAAAATAAAAAAGATTAATAGATAAATATAATAAATAGAAGTTGGAATTGTGAAAACCTATTTATTATATTTATTTATTTATTATCTGTTGCAAAAATATTTGGAATTGTGAGAATCTATCTATGATAAACATCTATCTGTTGCAAAAAAAATATAAATATGCTCTTACAAAGTCTAAAACCAGTCATACAGTCACAGATTATAGAAAACACAAATAAGTCCTCAAGAAATATTACTTAAAAAAGTAGAGATAATATCTTATTTTAAATAAGATTAGATATGATTTCTATTCTATCCAACCTCTTAGTTGTTTGGCTTTATAATCTCTGCAAATAGAGACTTCTTGTCATTAAAACATACATGAGTTGATAATATTACCTTGTATATACCACCGCGGCCATTGTTTGAACGCAAACAATACCTTGTATATACCTTGTGTATACCTTGTGAACATGTATATAGCATGAACTTAATGCATGAACGTAAAGCATTAAGCTCAAAATTATGGAACATGGATTCTGGGTTCAGTCATCCACGTTAAGCTCCAAATGGATACAAAGCTGAACAAACTCACCGCGGCCATTGTTTTCTCTCTTTCATCAAAACAGAGAGAGAGATTAAAACTGAGAGAAATTTTGTAAAAGACGTAAGCAAAACCTGAGATGCTCGAATGCTATTTAAAGGGAGCAGAAATGGAGCAAAAAAAGTTAATTTTGAACAGAAATCATAGTTTTTCTACGACGACTCTCTTCTGATTGGCTCGTGACCCTCACGCTATCAGAGGGGAGGCCCCACATGATTTGTTTTGTCTGAGCTCTTCACTTTACCTTAATACCCTCAAAGGCAAGCAGAAATCAAGGCGTGATGAGCGGCTGTAAACATTTCATATTTCAATGTTTTTGACTTTTTAGAGATGATGGTGTGAAACGGTGAATGCGATTTCACGAGTTTCAAATTTGGTTGGCGGAAAACAAAGACCATTAAAGATCAAGTGGGACCGATGAAAGATTTAATGGGATATGAAATGGATTATGTTCATACACAAGCAAAGCCAACTGATGAGAAAGAATCAAACGAATGCCGGTGCTGGGACGCAAAGCGGTCAACATAAACAGCTGCCTACCATTGTAAGTTCGGTCAACATAAACAGCTGCCTACCGGTGTAAGTTCGGTACACACAATCACGAGCCACACATGATTTTTATTCTCTCACGCAAACCACAAAAAGTCAAACACTGTAATGCATGCATGTTCTTGCCTTCTTGGTAGATTAGAAAAGACAGAAAGAAGAATACAGTAGATTAATTTGATGAAATTGGAATACAGTAGATTAAGTAAATTACTTGATAAATCCTAAATTGAATTTCATATGATTTTAGAAAAATGGATACAGAAATAGATTATTACATATTTAAGGATAGAGTAGTGTGTACAGTTTTTATTTATTCATTTTAGAATTATATGTTAGAGTTAATTATTTATATAAATTCTTCAAATACAAGTAATATATATATAAAGGTGATGCATGAACCGATAAGAAGAAAATTGGAGTTTTGCTTTTGACAAAACTGCTTCAAGAGACAAAAAAGTCCATGATCAAATGCCTCAGAATTCAACATTTTTGACTAATTTCATGAGTTTCAGTTTTGGTTGGTGGAAATTCCAATTAAAAACGAAGACTATTTATATCTCATTAAAAAAAAGGGTACAAATTAAAACAAGTTGAGGTATGTACATAATTTTCTGAAAATTATTTCTGTTCCGAAAGTGTGTTGTTAAAAATTAGACGACTCTGGCACGCTGCCACCAACGAGATTGGAATTCTATGCGTAACTCGTCCGTTTGCTCAATGTCAATCTCTATCGATCTAAGAGCAGCTATTTCTAGGCAGGAGGTCCAGGACGAAAATCTGAAATGGACCCTTTTGTTTATATTCGAGACGTGTTTACTAATCGAGAATGAAAGGTATCGGAATCAAGTTCCATCGAAAAAGGAATAGAGGGAAATCGGAATTAAGTTACTAAATTCCAACCTTTCGCTCTGATAAAATGGTTAACCGTTAAAATCGATGGAAGTCAATTAACGGCAGGGAAGGTTCGTGCAATTTGGAAAAAAGTTCCATATGCATGTAATTATGTCTAATGTTGGGGCTAATTTTTCAATTAGTCCTTTCTCTAATAGTAAGGATTTAGCTTTTCATACAAAATAAATAAATAAATAAATAAACCTTTGGCCCCATTGATATAGGCCTGAGGCGGGAGAACCTGATGCACTTGCTCAGGCTGATTCTAGGCACCTGGGTTCATGTTCAAAACATCGTGTCAAGAGATGCCTATAAAGGTTATAATCCTGGAAATCCGGACCGAATTCGGACACCAGGATCCTGCTGAATTTGACAAACACCTGGAACAACAACTTTGGAGAGTTCCTGATTAATCAGGATGATCATGTTTTCCAAAAAACAATTTCAGAATTGTTGCCAAAGAGAGCGATTTTGTTGATGCTTGTGCTGGTGCTACACATGCCAGGATTGAAGGCAAGGCATGAGAAATCTCTATTTTTGGTAATTTTTCGGTGTTTTAATGTGTTGTGATGTAGTTTATGATGTAAAAAGAGTGAATTTTTTTGATGGATTTTGCAAACATTAGTGGTTATTCTTTCTTGAAAATTTCCTCAGATTTAAGGTGTATTTTAAGGGAAAATCCTTCAATATGACAAAATCTATAAACGTTTCTATTCGTTCGTTAAAGATTTTCTAGTAAATATGTTGCTAGAGGAATATAATTCTCATTAAATTTCCTGCAAGTTTTATTAGGTTAGAACCTAACTTCATATCACATATATTTGGTTGATAGATTTTCAGTTGTGTATGGAATTTGGGGCCATATATGCATAAAATGATTTCAGCCAAAAAAAAAAAACTTATAATCAACCCTCAACAAGACAGATTTGGAATATATCATCACATAATCTACAAAAGAATTTGAACATTACAAGATCATTAGAGGTGTCGAAATTCGAATGTCTCCGGCATACAATGTTTTGCTAGTGGCTACAAGCACACAATAAATTTACTCGTGCTCACTGAACCAAATGGATCATGCATGACTTAACTCACTCCAGAATCTCCAGATGGCAGATGCTGTGGATTCTATGAGTAACAAATCAATCTAACCTAAATGAAGACTTGCCAAATTTGATTAGGTAGTGGCCTTTTCGTGACAAAATTTACGACTCAAATCTGCCTCCAATTGTTGGAATATTGATAAGAATAATCCGGCGAAGAGAATAGCTCATGAATTGATAAATTTTCTATAGAAGACAGATGCAAGCTTCAGTTGAGCAACACTAACTTAACGATGTATCTAAAGTCCAGTTTTCCGTGGTGAAGGTGGCAAGACAAGCAGCCTCTCAACAATTAGCGATTTTTTTCCTCACTAGTAACGTGCGGATACAAACAAAATGGTGAATTGCCAATTAGATGTGATTCATTGAGAAAAGGGAACTAAAACGTTTTTTGAACGAGCATGGTAAACAAAAAAAAAACTGCCGCTGATGGAACAGAGTGACAAAGTGGCCAAAAAACATCATATAAATCATCCTGCAGCTTCCGTTAGTGCCAAAATAAGAGTAACATTTAAAAATGAAAAGAAAGGTGAGTGAAAACCTGGGAATGGGCTATCTCCATGCTGTAACGATCCTTTCACCAGAAGTGTTCCCGGGATTTGCTGAAAGACCTGAAACAATAGAACAATTATGCACATACTCTTAACAACGTAAATTATCTTATTCAAACCAATGCTTGGGGTGGTGAGCATACCAAAACACAAAAGGATAAAGAATTCAAAGGAACAAAACACGAAAGGATAAAGAATTCAAAGGAACGTGGAAGCAACTTGAACTACTGGATGTCTCTTGCAAATGTTTGCCACCGGCAGCTTCATCAACATCATTTACCTCATTCTTCAGGATTGCATTACAGTGATCCTTTGATGCAGTGATCTAGTTAGAATGAAATTATAATGCATGTGAGCACACAGAAATATTATAACAATATAAATCAAACACCATTATTAATCAACAGCTTTGATTCTTACATCGACAGTAAACGAAGCCGAATTCAATTTACAAGATGCACCGGTAGAAAAAAAGACTCAATTGAGTGCAATACATCTATGGCACTAAAATGCATAAAATGCACACAATAAATTTTCTTGTGCTCACTGAACCAAATGGATCATGCATGACTTAACTCACTCCAGAATCTCCGGACGCTGTGGATTCTGTTAGTAACAAATCAATCTGACCTTAATGGAGACATGCCAAATTAGATTAGGTAGTGGCCTTTTTGCGAAAAAAATTACGACTCAGATCTGCCTCCAATTTTTGGAATATTGATGAGAATAATCCTGCAAAGAGAATAGCTTATGAATCGATAAATTTTCTATAGAAAACAGCTGCAAGCTTCAGTTGAGCAACACCAACTTAACGATGTATATAAAGTCCAGTTTTCCGTGGTAATGGTGGCAAGACAAGCAGCCTCTAAATGATTAAAGGAGATAAAACGTTTTTTGAATGAGCATCGTAAACAAAAAAATGGCCCCAGACAACAGAACAGAGTGACCAAAAAAATCATATAAATCATTTGACAGCTTCCGTTAGTGCGAAAATAAGTGTAAAATTTAAAATGAAAAGAAAGGTGAGTGAAAACCTGGGAATGGGGTATCTCAATGCTGTAACAATCCTTTCACCAGAAGTGTTCCAGGGATTTGCTGAAAGACCTGAAACAACAAACATGAAAGGATAAATAATTCAAAGGAACGTGGAAACAACTTGAGCTACTGGATGTCTCTTGCAAATGTTTGTCACTGGGAGCTTCATCAACATCATTTACCTCATTTCTTCAGGATTGCATTACAGTGATCCTTTGATGCAGTAATCTAATTAGAATCAAAATTATACTGCATGTGAGCACACAGAAATATTATAACAATATAAATCAGACACCATTATAATTATTAACCAAAAGTGTTGATTCTTACATCGACAGTAAACGAGGCAGAATTCAATTTACAAGATGCACCAGTAGAATGGAAAAATGACTCAATTGAGTGCAATACATCTATGGTGCTAAATTGGCACTGAACACCTTACAGTAGAAATATTAAACCATGAGAGGCCACAAAAGTTGGAACAATGAAGAGACACGTGCAAATATGACCGAACCTCAAGCATGAAAGATGAGTTTTTCTTTTCAATGACATGAGGTGATATTTTCTTCCTGGTGGTAGGCATGAAAGTCCAAGCAAGACCCCATCGACATGCTTGCCCTTGGACAAATTCAGTTGTTTTTACTACAGTAGCTCCAACCTCCCGGAGCTTGGATGTTAAAATCTTAAGGTTCAATTTCTGCCCAACCATTGAAGTAAACCACCTGGAAATCATGAAACATGAAGGCTCGTTTTCCATAGAAAAGATCAAGAAAACAAGAGGACGGTAGAAAGGAATAATATCTAAAAGTTTGCTTCAGTGCAACACTATCCTCAAAAATACGAGGAATGAAAGCCTTTTCTCCGCCCGGACAAACCATCTCCTTAGGAGTTCCACTGCAAGAAATTTTCGGATTAAATCCTGCTTCCTCTGTAGTCTATAAAAATGGAGGATTGCACATGCAGAAGTCAAATTTCTCACCATTGCTGACCACACTAAGAAGAACAGGTGGTCCATGATAAATGTTATTTGCATCAATAGACTGATCAAATGGAGACGAAGATGAAGGTACTGCTTGCTCCTCCACACCACTTAAATCCAGATTGCTTTCACCACAAGCTGACTCACCATTATCTGATTCTTTGCCAGAAGTTGGACAACTTTCGACCTTTCTAATTTCTATTAATTCTGAAATATGTGCATTATTTGTAATGTTTTTCTCTGCCCACTCTAGTGCTACATCAGTCACATCTACAACCAAGTTAAACCACATCAGAAGAGAAAAAAAGAAATTGTAAATACTCTGTAGATAAATGATAACAATACTGAAATGCTACCTGACCCAACAAAACTCCACCTCAAAAGAGAAGCACCGAGAAGTGGGTAAATGCAATTTGCTCCAGTTCCAATATCGAAACCCTTCACATTATCACCATTGTTGCAAGTCTTTGGAATGATATCAGAAGACAGAAGATCTTCAATCCAGTGAATGTAAATGGATCTGTTAGGCACCGTGGGGCAGAGTTGTCCATCCGGAATCCACCTACAAGACACAATCCACATTTACTAGTCTTGAACCAATGGATCTTCTAATCAGGAAAAACAAAATCTTAAATGATAACCTTAGTATTTAACAGAGCAACGACTCAACATGGCTCAAAACTTGAAAACATAAAAAGGGCTCTTCAAAAATCAAAATCAAACATTACAAAGTCCAAAGTATTTAACCACTTCATGCAATCTTCAAGCTCACAAGAAGCCAGAACAGAGAACAAACTTCTATCAAAACTTGAATTTGACAAATTGAGACTGTCAAATTTAAGTTTTATAGAATTAATTACACATTCAATTAGCATAACAATGAAGCTTCAAACAAAATGTTGTATCTTAAACTTGATATAAGCAGTTCAAATTCTTATTGAACCATTAAACAAACTCAACGCAAGACAACAAACTGTTCAAAATTCAGAACAAAAACAAAACTTGGACTGCTTATAACCTGCATTAAATTAACTAACACCAACCAAGAAAAATAAAAACTGAAACTAAACATCAAACAAACCATATTTAATCCAATGAAAGCACCCACAATTCGAGCTAAAACGTAAAACCCATCAGAAACTCGATTAAACAAACCGAACAAACAACAGATAAATTACCAATTGATGCCGTGATCGTGAAGGAGCAGAACCCGGGTCAGCTCCCAGTCGCATTGAAATCGGTCCAGTGAATTCTTGGCGAGGGTAGAAAACGGAGGGTTCAAAGGACGGGTAGAGGGAAGCCAAGAGAGCGAAATCGGGTGGGTTCTCGGAGTTTTTTTTTTTTTTGGGTGGATCGTGGGTCGGTCCACCTCTCTCTCCCGCTTCTTCTTCGCAATTTTTTTTTTTTTTTTTTCCCTCTTTCTTTTCTTTACTTTACTTTTTCTGTTTGGGTTTTAGTGCCCGACATACCGAGAAGGGTTTTACAATTAAAAGAAATAAAAATAGGGTAAATTGCATTAACTTACCCGACCTTTCACGGGACTTAATATCCTACTAATATTACATAAATATACCCTATCGTTAGTTCACATCAGTTAAAAGATAACCGTTAACTATGATTTTTTTTATGAAACTCCAAAATTGCCCCAACACTTTGTAAATTCCAGTCAACCCTTTTTTTATATAGAAATTGGCTAACGTGAGGGGTTATTTGTGTAATTAAGGGCTTTAGTTGAATATTAAACCATATCGAAAAAATGTAGAGTAAGTTTATGCAATTTGCTTTTTTAATTATTATATAGTAAAACTGGATAAATGAATGTTCGATAAATTAATAACCTCGATCGGTGAAAGTTTTCAAAAAAATACATGATCTTGAATTAATAGATATTGTCAATAATAAAATCTTATGGTCACATCTCGGACCAATGTACTAAATAATAACCCCGCATAATTATAAAACATATTATATGTATCTAGTTTGCTAGATATTAAACATGAGAAAGAAAAAAAAATACTTATATGGTCAAGGTGTTAGGAAATATACCCTAAAGCATGAAATTTCTGTAATTAATTTTTAGAATATCAATAAAGTCATTTGTTTATATTTAAATAATGTAGCATTAATAATGAAAGATTGTTTATGTCAAATGCAAATATTCTAAGGATTCATGACTAAAAGCGAATAAAGAATTATTCACATAAAATTATTATGTATGATAGACATAATTCTTTATCTAGTCTAAAGATAATTCACAACTTAAGATATAGGCTAAGCACCCTATCTTGATAAGGCTGTAGGTTCCTTTTGTTTCAAATGTGAGTGACGAGTCTAGATTCACCAAAGTGGAGACTTTGAACAAAAGAACCTAGTACATGAGATGTATTGAATTGGATGATGTGAATAATATATTCACAATTATAGCAATTGAGATGTTTATCTTAATTTCGAAATAAATAATGAACTTAGGGCATGTTTGGCATTATTTTTAAAATGATGTTTTTGAAAACTATTTTTAAAAATGAAAATTAAGTTTTAAAAATGGTGTTTTTAAGAACGTAAATGTGTTTAGTAACGTTTTTTAAAAGTAGTTTTCATAAACGGAAAACGATGTAAATGTGTTTGATGTTGTTTTTAAAATAGGTAAAATAATTGTTTGGGGAAAAAATTATGATTTGTTTTGAAAATATATTTTGAAAACAGTGAAATACAATCAAAAGTTGTTTTCAACTTTTTAGTTATAACTTTTAAAAAATTGTTTTTTATTTTTAAAAACAAATTATATAAAACGTTTGGCCAAACAACTTTTAAGTTATTTTTTGTTTTTGAAAACAGAAAACAATTTTTAAAAATGGATCCAAACGCCCCCTTATGATTATGAATTATAATATTTGAGTTGTCAATAAGTACGACTATTTCATAAAAGTTTATTTCTTGACAGTTTGATATTATTAATTTATTTATCATAGAGAACATATATTTATAGATATGAACATCACGACTAGGCCTGGCCCTAAGGGGAGCCCAGTGAGGCAACTGCCAAGGTTTACGATTGTAAAGGGCCCCCAAATGGTAGTTAAAAAAATGATTTTAAAATATAGGCCATCTAAGATTTTAAATAAAACAAGCTCATAAATGACTTTAAAAATGGTCCGCTATACATATATAATTTTATTTTTTTTAAAAGCCCACCAATGGAAACCCAACCCATAAATAAATTTAAAAATAGCCCACCAATGGAAACCCTTTTATCATTCTTACAACAACATTGGATCAATGGTAACGGTGGGTTGAATCCTAGCAATACTCGTGTTTGTCATAAATAGAGGTGGCAACGGGTCTGATCGGATCAGAGGTGCCCCATACCCGAAACCCAATTTGCATGAATTGCCCCAAACTCGACTTGAAATGACAAGAGGTGCCCCATACCCGACCCGAAATGACCCGTTTGTTTTTTTTTTTTTTCTAATTTTTTTTTCTCAAACCACTAAATATACAAATTATTTTACCATACAATTCAATTTTAAGACATTGACATAAATTTTAACATTCAATTAAATCTTAAAATACATTTAAATTAAGGGAAATTATTATTCTCCCCCCTGTAGTTTGCCATATTCTCCATTTTCCCCCCTCTAGTTTCAAAATTCTCTAAATTCCCCCCTCCCATGCACAAATACAACCAATTTCATCTTATAAAAATAGGTATGAGAGGGGGAAAATTGGAGAATTTTGAAACTAGAGAGGGGAAAATGGAGAATACGGCAAACTATAGGGGAGGGAATGATAATTGCCCTTAAATTAAATATATATATATATATAATTTTTTTTCTTTTTTGATTGCAAATTTAAATGTACATTTAAATACAAATATACACTATAGAAAAACATTTTAACATACACTTAAAATTCATGCATAAACTTAAATTCAATAGAACACAACATCTAAGTTTAATAAACTTTAAATTCAAACATAAAATGCAATTAGTTAAAGAGACAAAGAGATTAGAGATTTGTGTTTCCCTTTATATTTTTAAAAATAATTATATAGATACCGGGTCAAACGGGTCAGGTCAAGGCATAAGAGGTTGACACATACCCGACCCGATAAAAAACCGGGTCAAAAAAGTTTGACCCATACCCGATCCCGATCCCGATCCGAATACCGTTTTAAGTGCTCCAAACCCATCTCAAACGGATCGGAGCAGTTTGGGGCAGATCGGGGGTTTTTGTCACCCCTAGTCATAAATAATCATCTTTTATATCTCTAAAAAAAAAACTCAATACTCTTTTGATACAAAAATTCAAAAGTCGTCGTTTCAAAGGTAATTAAATCAATACACTTCATTTTTTTTCTTTTTTCAAAAACATGTAAGCTTAATTAGTACTTTTGCTGTTAAAAATGTGAGACAGGTAAGGTTTAAATGATATATTATTATTTACTAGAGAAAAATAATCAAGTAAACATACATAAAGTATCGAGGGCCTCATTTTCTATAGTTCGCCTCAGGCCTCGAAATTCTCAAGGCCGGCCTTGATCGTGACTCTCATTATAAATGAGAGTAAATATATACCATATTATGGGTCTTACGGGGTCTTAGATAATAAACCTCAATGTTGAGTATTCAATAAGAATTATTGAATCATGGTTTCTTGATAAATCAAAGTATTCATTAGTGTAAGGACAATCTTAAGGAACAAAATAATTGGAAGGGAAAAATAGTCATTTAATGACACTTCCAATTATTGGTGTTTTTCATAAGGATACACATTCTATAAAATTGCTAAGAGTTTAAATAGATTATGTATTTATTTTATATTCAAGAGTGCAAGTTTAGTTTTTTAGCGGAATAAACTAAAATTAATAGATTTGGTTCAATTGATTAAGAGTTAATTGAAATTGGGTTAAGGGTCTGTTTGATTTTTCAACTGAACACTTAATGTCACTTAATATGTGTCATTAAGTTGTTTCGTTCGATTTTTTAAGTTATAAAACCACCGAATGAGCTCCTAAAACCAGTTTTTATAAAAAGTGAAATTTTTTCACTTTGAAAAATAACTGAAACAAATATTAATCTATTACTTCCAAATTTATCCTTACAAATCTTATTTATTTCCAATTTTCTCTTCTCTCACACACCTTAACCATATTAATAGTTTTTTCTTCTTCTCACTATTTAAAAAACTTTAGCAGCCACTTAATTTTTTATTTTTTTGATAGAGATATAGATTTCATTATAAATTTGTTATTATATTATTATTCCAAATATATAGTATAAATATTGTATGGATTATTAGTGGCCGACTCTAATCTATTGTGTTTTCTTAAACTAAATTTCAATTAACTTGTTCAATTTTTATACTCTAAGGGTTATATTTTTTATGACATTTTTTTTTAAATAAATTTGTTATTATATTATTAAATTACTATTTTAGTTGTCTTTAATATATTAAAATATAAATATATAACAAATAACGGTTGAAAGAGCATAGATGTAAAAGTATTTATTTTAAGATATTTGTAACTTAAAAAAACAAATAACTTATCACTTAAATTCAGTTTTCAATGAAAAAAAAAATGCTTTTTAGTTTTAGTTTCAGTTTTCAGTCACTATTCATTCTTGACTCTTCAGTATAATTCAATACTGTGAAAAATCAAACGCAACCTAAATCTATTGGAGCTTGAATTAAAATAGCCCGCTCAATCCCAAATTTTTACGAAGTTTTTTGAATTACCTAACTTGGATCAAAAGGCCCAAGAGTTGAGCTCAAGGGAACAAAACAAGAGTCCAATATATTTAGTTTTGATTTTAATCATTTTATGTTTTGTTCAATGAATTTGATCATTCTCATAAAATTTTAATTTTATTAAATTATCCGTGCATACAAAGTACGGATAATCTATTGAATATGAAAATGAATCTCACGTTGAGTAACAGTTTATGGCTTGGATTCCTGGAAGCGCTTTTGTTTATAGAATAAAATAAAATACTGTTTGCAACATAACTATTATACCGTTGGATGAATTTTTTTTGTCATCCAACGGTTGTAAGAGCTTCAGCATCACACAGAGAATTCCTTTCGCTGTATAATATTGATTTTTTATTGACAAGGTGACAGTTGGTGCAGTATGCGAAACCCACCTGCAGGATGCATGCATGCACCTGCAAGTCTCCATAAATGTTAAGATAATTGGTATTTATATGTTCAATTTCATTTGATTTTAATGGTCATATATAGATGGAAGACCCTGACACCGACACAGACCCAGAATCAGAATGTATAATTGAGGAGTGCTCATCAAAAGAGGAGTGGTAAATTTAGATGGATCTTGGACAAGGGACTAACAGTGGGGAAGAGGATGTTGCTGACAGGCTTTGTGATATCTTCGGCTCCTATTGTTCTTCCTCCGCTTGCAGTCGTCTCCATCATCGGGTTTGCTTGTTCTGTTCCGTATGGCCTCTTCTTGGCAAGCTATGCTTGCCACTAATAAGCTCATGAGCAAGTTGCTCCCGGAGTCCTTACCTCCTCATCCGTACTTGTTGGAATATGGGAAGGTGTCTAGTACTGGTGAACAAGTCAAGAATGAGAATGATGAATATAGCATTATAGCGTAGAAGGAGAAGATTTGGTGGTTTATGGAGATATCAATAGGGACAAAGAGGAACAAGGGATTTGGGAGGATACAAGTAAAAGCGTCGAGATGAGGATTGAATTGGTTGAGAACGACCAAGGCGATGAATGGATGGTTTTGGTGGGTAGCGGATACGGGGAAGAAGGTTTTCGCAATGATTAACAAGAATTAGTAGATGATGTAAATGAGATTGTGAAGGAAAATGGATATGAAGAAGATGTTGGTGAATATGTAGGTGAGGATGAGTAAGAAACGACTAGAATTAGTCTTATTGAAGAAATGGGGTTGCCAATGTCAAATGGGAAAAGCATTTAAGAGAGATTGAATGCAGAATTGATGAAAATGAGAATGATGAAACTTCAAAAGAAAGATATATGCACAATATGTGGATGTATTTCCAAAGGAGATGGAACCAAAACCTGTGTTTGGAGATTTGTTGGCTTTGAAAGAGAGTGATCAAGTTTCGGAAGCTGAAAAATCATCCAGTGAAATGAGTGGAACAATGGATTTTGGATTTACCGACAATGTGGATGTTGTCCCAACGGAGATGCAACCGAAACCGGTGGTAGGAGTTTCAGGAGCTGAAATATCAACTGGTGAAATGAGTGGAACAACAGATGTTGGTAGCAATTTAGCAGAGGAGCAAAAAGCAGTTGCATGCAAGCCTTATATGTCACAGGGAGGCAGAGCAAATGATAACATTACGAATGTTGTACAAAAAAAATTTCGGTTGATTAAGAAGAAAGAAATTGTACTGATCTCCTCGAATGCAGATGCAAGAAAAATTGCTGATGAAACGGGGTTTGACTCGTTTGATAATAATAATGTGGCTGCTCAACCATACTTCTATGAAGGTTTTAACTCTAACGAAGATAAAATCGCAAAATACTTACTTCATAGATGATTTCTGATTAAAATTTTAGTTTAAGGTCAATGTATAAACTTAAATGTCGTATCTATAGAAAATGAGTGATCGTCAAATTTTGCAATCTAGACTCGGCTGATTTACGGACTTTCTTGTTTATGCAGGAGAACATGTACAAGATTCTGGATGGCTCTGCAGAGTAAGTGTTCTCTAACAAGTGTTAGCATGCATCTGCTTGCTGTAAATCAAACAGCATATGCTCCTGAACTCCTGCTATTTACAACAATTTTATGTGTATGGTTGATTATCTTGGTAAATCAATCGATGACACATCAAGCCTATTAGTTGGAGTACTTTTTCGTCAAGCGTTGTATTGCAGATTTTCTGTTGAATTATTTGAACTATAGATTATTTCTGGTTTGACCTCTATCATATGATGTCCATACACTAGTGACATACGTACCCAATAAGGAATTATAGCTCAAAAGTTTCTTCGGCATCTGACTGAAGTAGTGATCTTTGACGACTTTTTGCACAAATTTGTACTGTTTTAACGTTACATTTGACATTCAATTTGCTGCAGGTGTTTCTCACTGAGGAGAAGATTTGGGAAAAGATTGAAGCGATGTGCACGATTGTGGGATATAAAGCTGCCGGCAAGCAACGTGTTTGGAGGAGCTAAAAGTTCTTTACCTCTTCACTGGAGTTGAGCCACCTGCTTCATTTAAGGACCCTTGTACTGATCTTATGGAAGTTAATAATGAGAAGCTTAGGTTTCTCTTGTCTATTGTTGGAGTGAAGTAGATTAATTTCATAGTTGCAATTAACATTTATTTCTCTTAATTTCATGGAGTGAATCTGTGACTAACTTCATAGGTTTATACATAATGTTGTGATGCCATAATGGGGTTGTGTAGGTTTTAGCATGTTTGAGATTGAGAAGTAAGTGCAATTAGCTTTTTGCTTGCTCTTTCTCTGCCTCTCTAATATATACGTTGGTTTGTGTCTTTGTGAGTGCTTTTTTATGAAAAAAAATGCACCAAAAACAAAGTGTTTGATAAAATGACTCATAGACATTATTATTGTAGAACAAAATTTACCCATTCTAATATGATCGAATTGTGTAGAATATATATCATTCACACTTGTTTTGATGCTGCGTTAACTGTCAACTACGATCTTCATCTAGCTATTGAGATTTTCATAAAAGCTGTATTTGATGTTGTTCACAAGGTTGCTCATTTAATTTGTTTTTCACCTCCATCAAAAGCTCTTCTAGAATAGCACAGAGGTGGTTTTCTTTTTATTTAAATCCTTTAAAAAATAATATATAATAAAAAGAAAATTAGAAACATTCTGTTGCCGTGGATTATTATCGTGGCAAATATTAAAAACTTTGCAATAGGTTTTTGCCACGGACAATTAGCTGCAGCAAAAACACCTTTTGTCACAGTAACATCTATGATAAAACTTTTTGCTACGATTGACGCAGAACGGAAGTTCTAGGGTTTACTAGCGTAAGCCCTAAGATCACTCAAACTGAAATCCATCAAAAAGTTAATTGAAAACCAAAATAACAATCTCATTCAATGTGACGAAACTGAAAACAAAGAGCCTTAAATAGTCTCCGGAAACCCTAATTGAAGCAAAAAGACCAAAATAGCCTTCCTCTAAACAAAAGACAACTAAAAACGAAAAACAAAACAAAACAAAAAAAAACAATAAAAACTTCCACTGCCCAACAGCCTGCACTAAACAGAGAATTTGAGGATGAAAACGACCTCAACCGGGCCAGCCCGGGTTGCCATGGTATGGAGCCCAGAAAACCCTTTCTGAAAACATATTATAATAGGAAATCTGACGACCGAGTTAAAAGTTATGCCCGTTTCTTCGGAGCAGCTCTTTTAGTGGGCATAACTTTGAGCCAATTTTCTGTCCATTTCTTTTTCAAACTCTAAAGCCAATTGTCCTACATCAACGACCAAATTTGCAACACCTCAAATACGCAGCAAATCTGTGGCAAAAAGTCCTTTGCTGCGGATTCATCCGCAGCAAAAAGCCTTGTTTTTTGTAGTGATTTTTTTTTTTTTTTTTCCTTGATAGATTTGATGATATTGTTTGATCACTTCTTGTATGAAATGTTCAAGTCCTCTTTGTTTGGTAGAAACTAGAAAGCACTCCAAGTTCTTCTCTGCCACTTTTGTTGTCTGTTTTTGCCAAGAGCAATGAAAGCAGGCCAAAATAGTGCTTTTGACAGTGCCAAAGCACTTCTATTACATTCTGTTTTAGTTTATTTACTGACCATATTCTTCTTCTTCTTTGTGATTGCAGTTCTTTGTTGGGGGAAACTGGAAATGTACGTGTAAGCACCAGTCTCTGAATATTATTGCGATTTTAGTTAGCCTCTGCAGTGATATGCTTTTCAAACTTTACTCGGTTATTCATTTGAGTATTGTTCCTCTGTTAATTTTTCTACTTTCTAAATGGAACTGGAGTTGAACAAAGTTCTCATAGTCTTTTACTACTAAGTAGTCTTGAAACTGTATTTGGTTGGCAATGAATTCAGCAAGCATCCATTCTGCTTTTCTCTTTTTTCCTTTTATTATTATTATTATTTTTTTGGGAGAATCGCAAATACCCCCCCAACTTTTAAGCTAATGGCAAATTAAACCCTCTGGTTTGAACAATCAGCAAACAACCCCCTACCGTTAAGAACCCTTGCATTTTTTGCTGCATGTAGGGGGTTATTTGCTGATTTGTAGGGGGTTATTTGCTGATTGTTCAAATTTGTAAGGGGTTGTTTGCTGATTGTTCAAACTAGAGGGTTTAATTTGCCATTAGCTTAAAAGTTGGGGGGGTATTTACGATTCTCCCTATTTTTTTCTTGTTATGCTGGATGCTGCAGTTGCATAAGTAGTTGATTGTTCCTTGGTTTTCAAATTGAAGAAATTGTTCTTTTATATTCGAAAGTTTGGTGATGTTTTTCGTTATGTTAATAATTCATAGAGAGATTAACATTTCGTTTTTCTTAACCAAAATTCAGAGCCTTGCATTCAAGACATCATCATCTTCTCACCTCATGATCATAGATTCTAGCGAACAACAATATCATTGCCGCTTCTTTTACAACTTAGAGCACATGACTTGCATATTATGTTGTTGATTAGCTTAAGGTTTAATGCTGTAATGTGGGCTGGCCCGGCCTGGCACGGCCAGGAAATAGGCCGTTCAGTGCCATGCCTCCGTGCCGTACTGTATTGTGCCAGCCCGCTATATTTTTTTTTTAAAAGTTGTTTTTTTAAACAAAAATGTAATTATTTACTCAATACCAATATAAGTTTATCTTATAAAGAATGACAAACCAGAGCAAATAATAATAATATTTATTTTTGTTTATATAATATATATATGGAACAAGAAAAGGAATTCTTCTAGAAAATTTTGGAGGTTTGAATCTAATCTTGTTTGCTGAATACTGCGGTTGACAGGGGTATTTTTCAGGGGTTTCGATGCAGCAGAGGAGGGCCTTTTATTTCTCACCTTCTTTTCGCTGACGATTGTCTTATTTTTGGTCAAGCTACGGTCTCCAACTGTCATTGCTTGCAGCAGATTTTGTCTTGCTATGAAAGAGCCTCAGGCCAAACTATAAATTGTGAGAAATCAGCATTGTGTGTCAGTCCTTCGGTTCCTTCTCCGATGAGTATTCAGTTGGCTGCTATTCTTGGTATCAAGGTGGTTACCTGTCATGAAAAGTATCTAGGACTGCCTTGCTTTATTGGGCGTAGGAAGAGGGAGATCTTTGCTGGTATTGTTGGCAGAATTTGGGACAAGGTTAAAGGTTGGCGTGACAAGTTCTTGTCTACTGGAGGTAAGGAAATTCTAATTAAAGCTGTTATTCAAGCTATACCCTCCTATTCTATGAATTTATTTCGTCTTCCGAAGAGTATTATTTCTGAAGTTTATAGGCTTTGTGCCCGTTTTTGGTGGGGTAGTAAAGAAAATGGGAGAAAAATTCATTGGTGCTCTTGGGTTAAGTTATGTGCAGCCAAGGAGAGTGGCGGGTTGGGTTTTAGAAACTTAGAGGTTTTTAATCAATCTCTCCTTGCTGCTCAATGCTGGAGAATTTTGTCCAATAAGGAATCATTGGCTGCTCGTGTTTTAAAGGCATGTTATTTTCCTGAGACAGATTTTCTTCATGCTGTAGCTTCTAATTCTGATTCGTTTTTGTGGAAAAGTTTGATGTGGGGAAAGGAAATTGTGGATGCTGGTGTTCGTGGGAAGATTGGTGATGGACAAACGATTCGTATTTACTTGGATAAATGGATTCCAAGGCCTTCAACCTTCAAGCCCTTATCTCAGCCACTGTTGGACATTAATGCTAAAGTTCATCAGCTGTTCACTGTTTCTGGTAAGTGGAATATTGATCTTATTAAGGCTATTTTTTGTGAGGAAGATGTTATTGCTATTTTAAGTATTCCTTTAGGTTGTAAGGTAGTTAAGGATTCTTTTCAATGGCATTATGATCAAAAAGGGTTATTTACTGCTAAGAGTGGCTATTGGTTAGGATGTTCCCTTATTTCTGATAATGGCCCTTCTAATTCAAGTCAATTTTCGGTTTTGTCATGTGCTTGGTGGAAGAGTCTGTGGAAATTGAATTTTCCTTCTAAAATTAAGTTCTTTATATGGAGAGCATGTAATAATATGTTACCTACTTTTGAGATGTTGGCTCAACGCAAGGTTCCTATTCATAAATTGTGTCCTATTTGTCATAGTAGTGTCGAAACTACTCTCCACAGCCTTTGGAGCTGTCGCAATTTGAAAAAGGTTCGTGCTGATTGGGTATTACAGCTGCAGTATAATCATAGAGGCAAATTTCATTTTTTTGAGTTTATGTTAGATTGTTTTTCTCGGTTGACTGTGGAGGATTTGGGTCTTTTATGTGTTTGCCTGTGGAAAATTTGGTATAATCGCAATGCCATTGTTCATGAGTCGCCTGTTGATACGGAGATGAATATTTTGGAGTGGGCGAAAGGCTTTACTGGTGAGTTTCAGGCTGCAGCTGCTGGTTTTGATAGGCTGCCTGCAGTGGTTCCTTTCAGGAATCCAATTTGGATCCCTCCTGATCCAGGATGTTACAAAATCAATTGTGATGCGGCTATAAATGTGGCGGATTGTCTTGTGGGTTTTGGTATTGTGATTCGTAATTCAGAGGGTTTGGTGATGGCTTCAAGTTCTCAAAAATTAGAAGCTTCCTTTTCTCCGCAAGTGGCGGAAGCGGAAGCTATTCATCGAGGTCTTCTGCTGGCAAGAGATTCCGGTCTAGTTCCTTGTCGAATCGATTCAGACGCTGAAGTTGTTGTGGGCTGGATTCAGTCCCAAGTATGTTTATTTTCTGATATTGGTTCCATTATTAGTGATATTTCTGTGCTTTTAAAACTTTTGCATTGTAACTCTGTGAATTTCGTTCCTCGAAAGGCAAATCAAGTTGCCCATGTGTTAGCTAAAAACGGTCTCTCCTGTGTTGAGGACATGTTTTGGCTGGAGGATTTTCCTCAGTGTATTAGTTCTTTGGTTTCGGCGGAATGCCGTGGTTGAATGTATCTGTTTCTCTTCAAAAAAAAAAAAAATATATATATATATATATATATTATTTAATGTCCCTTTTGCTTTAAGCTTAATTAATAAGTGACTGATAAGTGATTGATATCTTGTCCTCTCTAACAATAACTACTACTAAGAAATAAAAAGAAAATTCTAATTACAAATAACCCACCAAACTCCATAAGTCCATAACCATTCAAAGAACCCCCAAAACAGCTACTTAACTATTTAGTCCATGAAAATAATTAATAATATAGAAGTTCAACTCTGATTTCCTATATATATATATATATATATATTTACAAATAAGGACGTCATGATATAACTTCATGAGGATATTGAATGTGAGCCGCTAGTTTTACATACTTTGACTCAAATGTGTATGCACTTGTCAAAACTATTAGCTCACGTACATTCAATATCTTCTTGAAATTATATCAAGACGTTCGCATGAGAATGGGTTTACCAACGGACCGACCTTGTCTCGTCACTTATAATTTATAATTATACATAAAGCAAGGCAATTTGGTGACTTTTTTATATTTTTATATTTTTTTTATTTTTTAATAGGCCACACCCACACTATTATAAATTATAATATGTTATTCTCCTGTTGATTTTAAAAAAAATTCTAACATCGAACGAGTCCGGGATTCAGGGTATATCGAAACCTACCGAAATCAATAATTACATGCATTTTATCTCAAAATGTTTAAAATTAGAATGATCAAAATGCCCACAACTTTTTTATGAGTTCTAACACCATTAAAATTAAGGTTTACCTCAAATACCTATATTTTAAAAGTAGTTGATTCTCACCATTTTATCTTGAGTTCCTTGCCAGACCGAAACAATTACTTAGTAGATAGATACAAGTAGTTGATACCTATAATTATCATTAGTTTGAAAATTGTTTATTTTTCTTTAATTATCAGACCGAAACATTATGGGCTTATATTGGGTTTTTCTTGGTCATTGCGGTTGTTTAAAAGGTTTAATGGGCACTTTCAATTTTAGTTTTGGGTCAATCTTGGGCTTTTCAGTGTTTAATGTTGGGTTCAATTAGAATTTGATAGCTAACCGATTCAAGGAACCCGAATTAGAAACTAACTGTGATTTATTATTATTTTTGTTCTAAAAATAGTAAATTTGATTAACTTTCTATACTCGTATACTTGAACAATATAAATAATGGGTTGTTTTAACTTTTAATGAGTAAAATTTACCCAAAACGTTGCCGTTTCCTTATTATTATTATTATTATTATTATTATTTTGTGTTAGTAATATTCCTTTTTTCTTTTTTCTTTTTTCCATAGAAATATATTTTAGTAAATGGCCTTTATGGACGAAAAAATCTTCATTGCGATGAGTGCAGTTCTAAGTAATGCATCCAACAATTGAAGATTGGACATGTGACGTAAATATAAGATGCGGTAGGCAAATGTTCTGACATTGCAAAGTCCAAATTTCCGACAACATTTAACCACTTCATGCGATCTTCAAGCTCATAAAACCCGATCTATGAAATTAATTACCAAGCTCACAAGAAGCTGGAACACAAAGCAAACTTCTATCAAAACTTGAATTTAACAATTTGATACTGTCAAATTTAAGTCTTATAGAAGAGTAATAATATACGACCCAAATAATTAATCCAAAATTCAACCCAAATGATGTGGTAAGTGAGTTGTCATTACCACACAAATTATGGGATAATGTGGTAAGTCATTTGAGTTGGTTTTTGGACTAATTTTTTAGATTATCGAGCATCAGTGTTTATAGAATTGACTACACGTTCAATTAAAATAACAGTGAAGCTCCAAACAAAATGTTGTATCTTAAACTTGATATAATTAAGCAGTTCAAATTCCCTTGAACCTCTAAACTAAACTCAACGCAAGGCAACAAAATGTTCAAAATTCAGCACACAAAAACAAAACTTGGACTGCCTATATATATAACCTTGCATTACATTAAGTCATTAACTAACACCAACCATTAACGAAGAAAAATAAAAAGTGAAACTTTAAAAACAGAGAAACATCAAACAAACAAAGCATATCGAATCCAATGAAGGAAATTTCCCACATAGTGGAAAATTTTGTTATAGGGTCAGCTCAAAACTAAGGAAAATTTTCCACATAGTGGGTTCCTATAGTATATGTGTCATGTATATAATGTTCCTATATAAGTCACGTGTATTAACTTTCGTCCCCTTAGATATTTTCATCCCAAAGAAACGAAAATAATATCTAGATTATAGATCTTGTATATAATATAAAAAAAATAAGAAGAAGAAGAAGAAAAAGAAAAGAAGAAGAAGCAAGAGCAAGCTGGCATTGTCAGCTCATTGCCTCATCAGTTGAAATTCTCCTTACAGGTACAGCTGACCGAAGCCTTAATGCATAAGCCTTAAACCCTTAATACATCATCGCCTCATTGTATCATTATTCAACATTCATGGAAACAAAAAGCAACCGAAGCCTTAATGCGTGCTTGCTAATTATTTTCAATTTATTTATTTTATTTAAATAATTAATAAAATATTTTCCTAGTTTAGTTTTTTTTTTTTTTTTTTTTTTTGGCTTGCGTGCCTATGGGTTTTTTGGGGGTTGCATTATTTGTTTTGTGATGTTTTGCTATTACTTTTGTTACTTTTTTTCTTTATTTATAAATTTCTGGATACTGTCTAGGGGTTTTTCAGCATATAATCGTTTGTAATGTTTTTTCTCCCTTTAAATCGGTCTAATTTCATAAAAAAAATAAAAATAAAAATAAAAAATAATTTATTAGCTAGAAATTGGGATTGAAGTTTTAATGCATGCTTGGTTGATGATCTTGTGAGATTATATATAAGCATAGAGGGGTCACTAAATCTACATTGAACTGGTCCCCTCCGGTGTGTGTGTATATATATATATATAGGTTTTCTAATAAGGCATCCCTTATTTTAATTTCAGTATGGACTTTGATGAAATCACATCAATTTTTATAAATTTTAATTTTAATTTCTTTTTTTGTAGGTGATATGTTCAATGAAATCTACCTTTCACTAAAATTTAAGATTTTTTCAAACATTACAACTATTTATCCCAATTTTATTAAATATATATGAACGCATCGGAAAATGTGCGAAATATAGGAAAATTCAAGAAAAATAGTTGTACTATTTGAAAAATTCTTAAATTTTATTGAAAGGTAGATTTCATTGAACATATTATCTAAAAAAATTCAAATCAAAATTCATAAAAATGGATGTGATTTAATCAAAGTACTTATCAAAATTAAAATAAGGGATCCATTATAAGAGAACCAATATATATATGTATTAAAATATTATAATAATTCGGGGTTGTTTTAAGGAAGGGTGAAAGACTCGAACCCACAACCACGTGGTGTAGGTGTGAGGGGCGTACCATCGGGTTAAACTCATTTAATGGTTATATTTTTGTGGACAAAAACTTCTCTTATATGGCATGACTCATTTTTATCAATTTTTATACAAATACAAGCTATTATCATACCTAATTGTGCAGGGGAGGAGATAGGCGGGGCCGACAGGGGCCATGGCCCCTTAACCAAAAAAAATTCAACAAATTTTTCATGTATAAAATTGTCATAATGTGTACGTAAAGATATCTCTGATCCATCACAATATTTTTTTTTTTAATTATAAATATAATTATTACTCTTTAAATTCCAGTCCAACCAATATATCTAAAAAAGTGACCATAACCGTTTTAAGAAAAAATTATTCATAAGTTCCTATTTAATAATATATTTAATGAATAGTTATTATAGAGATTATTAACAATGATCATTAAGAAATACTGTATGTGATAGATTATTTACTAAAGTAGTAAGTTCATTTTGTGAGACATGCAACATAGATGTTTCATATATTAATGCTCGTTACATTGTAATACGAGGTTGAACTCACCATCAATAAGATAATTTTATAATTAAACAGTCAAATTGACTCTCAATTACAAGAATTAAATATGAGTATAGATTCGATTATATATAATTTTTTATATTTTAAAGAGCGTCATGTTGATTCATAAAACTTATGTTTATTTTATTTATTAATTTATGAGACTGAACGGAATTAATTTATTAATTTAGTTTTTTTTTTAAAAGAAATATTTTTTGTAAATTTGAGATCCAAAAATGAAAAATGTATTTGATTGTACGCGTGTATATATATATATATTGAAATTAGAAAGAATAATATTTAATGAATGAGCAAAACTAAAACGTGTTGAGTAAGTAGTTGTCTTGGAATTAGGAAAATCTAAATAATCTAATGAATGAGGAATATCTCGTTTGAAATTATTATGGATGGCAATAGCACGGGTTCGGGGCGGGGGGCGGGTGGCGGGTGGCCTTCCCCACACCCCACCCCATTTATTTTTTAAAAACCCATCCTCTCATAAAACCCTAACATAGATGGAGCGGGTTAGGACGGGGCAGGGTACAACAAAGAGTGTTTTCCCTATCCCCACCCATTTACCCCATTTATAATTTTTTTTATTTAAATATTAAATATGTAACCATTGAATATGATATAATATATAAAGTAGTAAATAATTCCAAGAAACTATTAAAAAACATCTCATAAACATAATTCTTACAAGTAAATTCAATCATTTTCAAACATAAACATAAAGTATGAAGTCAAAATATTCGAAAATCGTAACGCTAATCATCTAATAGTTGCATTTATTTATCTAGTTTTCTCTTATTTAATTTGTTTCCACCCCATGTTGTTCTTGTATATTTACACAATTTTCTTTTGATAACACCAGTATTGGGTCTTCACTTTCTAGTGCATCTGTAAACATATTTGTGCCTACCTGAAGTAGTGATAAACAAATTAAATTTAATTCAAGAGTTGAGAATTATTAAAGTAATAAACTTAAAAAAAAAAAAAACCGTTGTTATTAAACTTTTAATTTCAAAAGTTATTTGAGAAATAAACTTACTGTATATCCTCTTGTGTTTGAGGTTGAAGTTTGAACGGTGAACTTCGAGTTGTTTGAGGATTAGAGACTTAGAGTTGAAGTTAGCAGCTAGGGTTTTTCTAATAGTATTTTGTTTTGTCACTTTTTGTTAAGTAACGGTGAAGAGATGTAAAATTAGGGTTAATGTATATATATATATATATTTTTATAGATATATTTATTTTCTTTGAAACTACGTAGTTTAACTAAGTATTATTTTAAGTGGGGCAAGGCGGAGTGGGGAGTATAAAACCCACCCCCGCCCCATACCCATTGCGGGTTAGACTATCTATCCCCATCCTCGCCCTATCCCCACCAAATTGAAACCCATCTCCACCCCAAAAGTGCGGGTCCCTGCAGGGAATTTTGCCATCCCTAGGAATTAACTTGGCTCTTCACGTGCTGCACGCGTGCATGAATGTTGTCATCACTCACTACTAGTGTTCGAAAAAACGCACCTAGGCACCGCCTAGGTGCTAGGCGGCCTTCGGCCATCTCGATTCTGTGTGAAAAATGAGAGAAATCCGGAAAGGCTTAGAGTTGAGGCGAAATGCAATCATAAAACTCTTGTGTTCGATACTTTTGAAGCGAGAGTCATATTGAATTATGGAATTAAAATCCTTAGTGTTGTAGAATCTTGGATTACACTTCTCAGTGATTTTGGCATGCTTGTGTCTGTTTTTCATTCACCCAATGTCACATCTTTATTTTCAGTTGGCTTGGCGGAATTTTTGTTTGTAGTTTAAATCCTTTTTGTTTTAGTTTTTCTATTTTGGTTTTGCTCGGGGACTAGCAAAATGTTGGTTTTGGGGTATTTGATAAGCCCATTTATACGCTTTGTGTATCCCCTATTTTTCTATGTTTTAAGCTCGTTTTCCTTGGAAATACTATGTTTTAATGTTTAAATAAGTGTTTGTAGGTCTATTTTAATCTAGGAGGAGTCTAAGTGCAAAAACGGAGATTTTTCGGGCCAATACGTGACTTTCAGAGGTTAAAGAACATTTTCGCTGTACGCGTCATTAAAGCGTACCGTGCCTGTTGAAGTTGGAAACCGTGAAAACTACCAGGAGAAGTCCGTCAGAGTTGTCCGTCAGAGTTGTCGTTGAAGCGAACTGCGGAAGACGAATAGCGAAAGTTCCCAGGCATTTTTCACGGTACGAGTTGTCAAAGCATACCGCATCAGACCAAATGGCGTACTGCGAGGCTTTTAATGAGTGTTTTCGTGGTTCAGTTTGTCAAAGCGAACCTCGAAATGTATCGCGAAAATTGAAGTCAACGCTTCAATTTCACTTTATTGAATCCTACTTTTGCCCTACATATATATATATATATATTGAAATTCCCTTAAAACAATAGTGTATAATATATCTAGAAGGGGGGGGGGGGGGGGGGGGGGGGTGTGAATAGGTATAGGCCCAAATTCTTCCAATATTCAAAAATTACGGAATACAGAATGAAATGAACACTTGACATGATTTAACTATGGTATAGTATGAATCAATACATGTGAATATCAATATACAAATGAATCAATACATGTGAACATATGGAAGATAAAGAAACTTAAAGCGAAAATGGGACACAATGTTTTTACGTGGTAAAACCTCAAGGAGGAAACATCCACGGGTCGATACCACAACCACCGGCAAAGCAAATCCACTATATGAAAAGGACTTACACACTCAAAGTTATCAACACTATAATATCCACTTCAAGTTATCACCTCCTAATCAACCTTCGGGCTAGTGATTCACTAAGCCTACTTTCTATCTAATGTGTATCCTACACCTCTAGAAAACAACTCTCTATCCAAGACTCACAAGCCTCTAGAAAGATTTCTTTGCTTAGCAATTTAGATCAAGGTGATCCTAGTTAAGCTTCCTAGCTCAACTATCCGGAGTATGAAAACTCTTTGCTAAGACTTTTGCTTAGCTATCTGGAACTCATTCCTAACCAAGTCTTCTTGCTCAATACAAAGCTTCACTCACTTTGAAAGAGACTTCAACCTATCACAATGCAATGATCTAAGTTATGCAAATGATGCAAATCACGATCAAATAAAGCTAGATGATCAATCAAGCTATATGTACATACTTAAAGACATTCTAGGATATTCTATCAACAAACAATCACAAATGTACCCAGAAATTAAAAACATGTAAATCAATAAGAACATATGAATATTCAATATATATCACAAAAATCTTAGTTCTTAGATCATGACATTAAACCTAGACAATATCATGAGGCACGTCATATATGTCATATCTAGAATCAATTTCAAGTTCAATCAAGTTTAGCTAAAAATGTTCAAATGATCACAAAACTAAAACTCAATAATCAATCAATCATATAACCCTAGCATATGTACTAACATTTTTCTCAACACATTTCATCAATCAAATAGAAAGAATAAAAGAGATGATCAAAAGAAATGAAAGAAGAGAAAGTATCACATACAAAGTTGAACCTCGGACTGCAATCAGATCACTGTAAGAAATAGTGAAGTCAACTGAGTCTGAAAATGCTTAGAGTTTGTAGCTCTCGTCGAGACCAACATTTTTGGCTTCTGGATCACTCGATTTCGAGTTTGTATGAAAAAGTTATTATCGAAATAAGAAAACGAAAATTGAGAGAAAATTTCTGATGTTCTTCTTTTTCGAATTTTTCTCCTTGGAATGAATGGAGGGAATGGTGGAGATTTAAAAGGAAGAAACAGAGGGAAAAATGACCCAATCAGCTGCAGCCACATCAACTCCATGTGTGGGGCGCGTGTGCCACACGTAGGCAGAGAGCTACCCTTGCCGTGTGGCACACGTAGTCCACACATGGCCTCCATTGCTTGGCCTTTGGCCTAGCAAACTCCTCACACTCCTCTTGCGTTCTTCAGCCGTTTTTGGTCATCCGAACTTCGAATTTGAATCTGTTTTCAGATTACAAAATGTGACTCCCTCACACACAACAACGACTATGAAACTTTGACAAAAGGTTGAGAATTCATCTCGAAAAATGATGATGAAGACAACTCAACAAATGAGAATGCAAAGTAGCATAACTACGTCATATGGACTCAAAACTTAATGAATGAGTAACCGAAATGACTGGGACTTAATAAGGAATCAATTAAGATCATGTTCAAGTCCAAAATATAAGAAACACAAACAAATAAACACTATGCAATACAAGCATGCCATATCTAAGCGATAGTGAGAAAACATGCAATTCTACAAGATTGTCAACAATGAGATAAATGCATGTGCATACTAAATGTGTGTGAAAGTATTATACCAAATGTTTGAACTATGATGCAAGGACACACATGTATGAATTGTGTGTGTGTGTGTGCTT